>CM047805.1:142201300-142801300 GCA_026214975.1 Gentiana macrophylla | reverse complement strand
AACATTTAGTTTATCATGCTAGGAAAGTAATTACATTATTTATTAAATGTTATCTTTATGTGACTGGCACAAATTCTAAGGGCCAGTTCATGCTCATAACATGTTGTGAGTTTCCTAGTTTGTTTCTAGCTTAGCTTATTTTTTGTTAAACCAAGTTTACAATGGCACCACGCTTAGTCATCCACAAAGAACACTGGGCTGCAACCTACTAGAGATTTGCATTAGTAGCCACGGGCTAGTCCTGATTGTGTGTTTTCGGCAGAGTCCCTCCACTTTTACTGACCGTCTCTGTGATCGACAAAGTTATCCGTTTTTCCTGACTACACCACACATCGCTAGAATATCATTGATGTTTAGTCTTTTATCTAGCCAAGTATGTATGATACTATTTATTAACTAGCCACCTAAGTGATTTCAAGTAAAAGTTCACTTAACATTCTACTCCCTCGTCTTAAACCACGAGACTCTATCTTGATTTTATTCTTAGCATATAAACAACCAATGATGAGTTCTAACTCACCAAAGCACAAGGCCAAGCCTAAACTTCCAACGGTCCCGAACTTCAACACAACAAAGAATCCATTCGGTTGCATTAGAAGCTTATTCATTGCTTTGTTATCATTATTTAACTTGTTTATACCATTATAAGAAGGTTAGGAACCAATCCCAACTTCTAACACTCGAAAAACACTCAAAAAGGGCAAGACAACACTCCAGGATCATAGGCCCGTGCCCAAGAAATCATAGGCGTATGCCTATGGGTTCTCAGAATTCCCTGAACTCTCTATTCCCATAGGCCTGTGTCTAAGAAATGATAGGCGCACACCTATCCCTTCAGGATGCCATTCTGTATTATTTTTTCATTCTGTGCGATTTCTAGGCTTTTCCAAACCAATTTCTAGGCTTATAAACATCAAAACAACAGTAAAACATGTATCAAACATGCTATATCATCCCATACTCCAATCAACAAACATAAATATGAATTATACAACAACTAACATCAAGTTTGCTGAACCTAAACATCATAAATTAGAAATTATTCACTATGAAAACCTCTTACATGATTTCCAAGCAAAAACAATCCAAACTCCGAAGAAAAGCAGCAAATCCTTGAAAACCACAACCAAAACCTAAGGAAACACAATCTAATCTTGAATTAACTATGATCAAAACATTCAGAACTACGAATTGATCCACTTAAGATACTAGAACATGATCAAAACTACAAGATTCTAGAATTAGGGCAAAGTCCATACCTTTTCAAAACTCTAAAACATTGGTACCCGGGACGGACCCAGTGTGTTAAGAGGGGGTGCATGGCCCCCACTCAACTTTTCGTGCGAAGTTACTAAAATACCCCTCTAATAATATTAAATATCGTGTATGTATCGTATTTCAGACAAATTCTAGTGTAATTGCTTATTTAGTTCAACAGGTTAGAAGTATTACTACTATATTTGAGGTCACTTGTTCAAAACCCGGCTGCTATATGTTTTTAAACATTTTTTTTTGAATTCAGCCCCCACTGAAAAAAATTCCTGGGTCCGTCACTGATTGGTATTAAAACAAAGCCCCCCCCCCTTTTATTTTTCTTCTTCTTCTGATTCTGATGCTCTTCTCAAACCTGAAATTCGAGCAACGGTTGGTGAGATATGGTGAAGATTCCTGACGATACAGGGTTTCACTCCCTCCACGTGTCGTCTATCGGTTGGTCATCACATTATGAATTAACTCCAAGGCATTTGTATCGACATCCATATTTGGTGCAACGACTATCGACATCGAGCAGTGTGAGACGACAAGTCCATAAGGACAGAGTCCACACCAGCTAGCAGTGTAGGACAACGAGTCTAGAGTCGATCACCGCAGGTCGGAGGTATCGACATCGAGGATAGGGTCCGCACCAGCTGTCCAAGCCCATTAACAGCGGTAGCTTGGGCAAGGGTTTAAGGCCCATTAAAGGGTAAATATGACAATAACATAAGCCGACTTAACCTTAGGGTTTAGGCAAGTGTTGTCATTATAAATACCTCATTCCAGGAACTACGTAAGGCTTGATTCACGAACCTAACAGAGATCGTAGGCAATCTAAGATCTGATCTTGGACTCGGCCATAAATACTAAAACCCCCCATCATCATACTCTTTTTGGCATTAGGGTTCTTGGGTGATCTTCATTAGATTCATATTAGGGTCCGAATTATTAAGGTGACATAATTTGTCGTCGTCATTCCATTGTCAGAATTTTCTTCTCCTATCTTCGAAGTTCGAACTTTGAATATCCTCAGTTTCTGAGATCATGAGGAGTTTTATTTCTTGCGAATTAATCCCAAGTAGTTTTTTTAAAACTTAATTCATTAAAGGAAAACATAATATTCTGATTTTTGTGAAAGGACATCTTTTCCTTTTTTTGAAAATCCGGGATGTTACAAATCCGAACAATATTCATAATCATTAAAAACCGTTGTAAAAGCTTTTGCTATATGCCTTTGTGAAAAGAGTCATCAGCAAAGAAGTGAGTGATGTGTAATACTAACTAATAAGTGGACTGCTCTCAAATTATTATTATTATTATTATTATTATTATTATTATTATTATTATTATTATTTTTTTTTTTTTTTTTAGAGGACTGCTCCTTGCAACATTAAAACAAGAAATTTTGTTTTCTAATTCAGCATGATTCAGAAGGAAAGATGAGCCCTTGCATAAAAAAGAAACATGTAAGAGGATAGAGTATCCCATGCCGAGCAATTCTTGTTGCTTTAAAACTGTTGGGAAAACAAACAACCGTAATACCACACGTATCACAAATACTCACAAAGTCTTCCTCTTGACACGCAACATAATTAAACGAGGCAACCCCAACGAAGCTAAATCACAAATAAAGCGAAACGAAAACACAAGAAAATCAACACCATAATTTTAATGTGGAAAACCCCTCTCGATGTGAGAGAGTAAAAACCACGACGCCGAGGCCCACAAAAACTCCACTAATCAGCAAAAGATGATACAAAAGTGTTTCAAACACATCAACCAACTCAACTACACCAAAGCATCAACTAAGAATGCAAAATACAAGAGTTGTTGAAAAATATCACCGCAGCAGAAACGCAGCAGTCAGGTCGCGGGCGATTTACAGAATATTGAACCATTGAAACGCATATTCCACCGTTCAGATTGAAGAAAAATGAGAGACGAACAAGCCCTCAAAATTTCGTTTCGATCGGAGGCCGTTTAGATGTCTAATCGTCGCCGTAAAGTTGCTGCTGCAACACCAGAAACTGCTGCGAATTTCCTTCTCTTTTTGCCTCCTTAAAATTCTGAAGATTAGGGAAAAATTAACCTAATTTGTTCCCTTAAATACTACTAGACATATTATTATTTTCCAACTATTTAGTGGGCTTGGGCTCCACAAATGAGTGATCCACCCAACAAATCTCCTCCTCACGACATTGTGGAGGAATTCGTCATTCCCACAATAGAACGACATATCTCAAGCTTCTCTCTTATCAACGCTTTTGTCAACTTATCCGCACCATTGTCATCCGTGTGCACTTTTTCAAGTGCTAGCAACTTCAACTCCAACACATCCCGAATCCAATGTAACGAACATCAATGTGCTTGGTCCTAGAATGAAAAGCTACATTCTTACCAAGATGAATAGCAAAATAGCTATCACAAAGCAACACATACTGATCTTGCTTCAAACCAAGCTCTCGGAGAAACTTCTTCATCCACAACAACTCTTTACACGCTTCAGTTGCTGCAATATACTCAGCTTGAGCTGTTGAAAGTGCAACACATTTTTGCAACCTCGACTGCCATGACACAACTCCCCCTATAAATTTAATCAAATATCCTGAAGCAGACTTGTAAGAAACAACATCTCCAGCCATATCAGAATCAGTGAAACCAACCAACACGGGTTTTTCACCACCAAAAGTAAGGCATAAATATGTAGTACCCATGAAATATCTCATAATCCATTTCACAGCATTCCAATGCTCTCTACCAAGATTAGAAAGAAAATGACTGACCTTACCAGCTGCATAAGCTATGTCTGTTCTAGTACATACCATGGCATACATCAAACTACCCACTACTGAAGCATATGGGACCTTCTGCATCTTTTCCTTTTCATCATCGCTAGAAGGACACTGTTTGATACTCAACTTGAAATGAGATGCAAGTGGACTGGACACTGCTTTAGCATCACTCATGCTAAATCTCTAAAGCACCTTCTTTATGTACTTCTTTTGTGACAAATAAATTTTCCCAGCCTCTCTGTCACGAGTAATCTGCATCCCTAAAATATGCTTTGCATGGCCCAAGTCTTTCATTGCAAAAGACTTGCTTAACTGCTGCTTCAACCTGTCAATCCTTGAAGCATTCTTGCCAACAATCAAAATATCATCAACATAAAGTAAAAGAATGATAAAATCATCCCCTGAGAATTTGCTAATAAACATGCAATGATCTGAAGTATTCTTCCGGTAACCCTACTCCTTCATGACAGACTCAAATTTCTTATACCAATGTCTAGGAGCTTGCTTCAACCCATAAAGACTCTTCTTCAACTTGCACACAAGATCCTCTTTTCCTTTCCCCTGAAAACCCTCTGGCTGCTCCATGTAGATGTCTTCTTCCAAATCACCATGAAGAAAAGCTGTTTTAACATCCCTCTGCTCAACCTCCAAATAAAGACTAGCTGCCAAGCCAAGAACAGTCCAGATAGAAGACATTTTCACAACAAGAGAGAAAATCTCATCAAAGTCAATGCCCTTTCTCTGGCCAAAACCTTTGACTACTAATCTTGCCTTATACCGAGGTGTAGAATTACCGTCTTCATTCTTAATTCTGAAGACCCACTTATTCTTCAAATCTTTCTTCCCCTTAGGAAATTTCATCATCTCATATGTGTGATTGTCATGCAAAGACTCCATCTCGTCTTTTAGAGAATCAAGCCATTTATCTTTATTTTCATCATCCATGGCCTGCTCAAAACATTATGACTCCCCACTATCTGATAGGAAAACATACTCAGTCACTGGATATCTAGTAGAAGGGTGTCTATCTCTAGTAGATCTCCTGGGAATAACTGGTGGAGCCTCATCTGGTACTGGTTCCTCAATCATATCATCATCAATGTTCTGATCAAAATCAACTGCATCATCCAGCTGATTACCCTGGTCATCAACTGCACCATGCTCCTCTATGGGTGTAGGAGAAATTATCTCCAAATCAGCTGAACCATCACTAGCCTGAGGTGTTGAACTCGGATTTTTATCAACATCCTGCAAAGTCTTATTCTCTGCAAACACAACATCTCGGCTTCTAATCACTTTCTTGTCAACAGGATCATAAATTTGAACCCAAACTCATATTGACCATAACCTAGAAAAATACACTGTTTAGTCTTAGCATCAAGCTTAGACCTCTCATCTTTAGGAATGTGAACATAAGATTTACAACCAAAAACTCGTAAATAATGGTAAGATACATCTTTACCTGACCATACCTTCCGAGGAACATCATTCTGCAAAGGAACACATGGAGACAGATTTAGTACATGAACCACTGTACTCAAAGCTTCACCCCAAAAGGATTTAGGCAATCCGACTTGTGAAAGCAAACATCTGACTCTCTCCACTAATGTTCTATTCATCCTCTCTGCCAAGCCATTCAACTGCGGAGTCTTTGGCAGAGTTCTCTCATGTCTGATACCCTGTTGCTTACAGTAATAATGAAATGGACCTTTGTATTCACCTCCATTGTCAGTCCGAAGAAACTTTCAACTTCTTTCCAGTTTCCCTTTCAACTGAAACTTGAAACTGCTTGAACACGTCTAACACTTGATCTTTTGTCTTCAAAGTGTAGACCCAAATTTTCCTTGAGTGATCATCAATAAAAGTCACAAAATAGAGGGAACCACCAAGCGTCATTGTCTTCGTAAGACCACAAACATCAGAATGAACAAGCTCAAGTACTTCTGACTTTCTTAAAGGTGGATTTGATTTGAAAGAAACTCTAGTTTGCTTCCCTACAAGACAATGAGCACACTTTTCCAAATGCAAACTGTTAGAACAAGACAATAATTTTTTCTTAGATAAGACAGTCATTCCTTTCAAACTCATATGACATAACCTCTTATGCCACAACTCGGTCTCATCACGTGAGTCCACTGCATGAGCCTCATCAACAATAACTTTGGCTTGAGTCAAGAAAAATGTAGATGTCTTTGTACCTCTAGCCAAAACTGAAGACTCCTTTGTGAGCTTCCACTTATCACAAGAAAATGAGCTATTATAACCATCATCACACAGTCTGTCAACATAACTCAAATTCAACCGGATCCCTGGAACATGCTTAACCCGTTTAAGAATCAGTTTGGTACCATTAGACATCTCCAAACTAATATCTCCTACACCTGCACACTTGAAGATAGAATCCTGAGCCGTTCTCACATCACCAAAGTCACCTAGAGTGTATGATGTGAAAAACTCTCTTCTTGAAGTAGCATGGACCAAAGTACCACTGTCAACAACCCAACTAGTCATATCATCAGCATAAATAATATCATCAGCCTCTTGAAACACAAGGAAATCATCAGAAAAGGCTGAATTAACTATATCTTCCTTCTTCTCATCATCTTTCTTGTCACAGTTTTCCTTTTTCTCCCGTTTCAATTTAAAGCAAAATTTCTTGATGTGTCCCTTCTTGCCACGGTGATTGCATTCATAATTTTTGTACTTGCCCTTGGATTTGCTTCTACTCCGACCTCTATCTTTAGAAGATCTGCTTTGACTTCTCCCCCGTGACTCGGTAACCAAGACTTCCGATTGTGAGGAAACACCATGTGTCTTCCGCCTTGTCTCTTCTTCCAACACACTAGTCTTAGCAAGATCAATGGTCATAGCACCATCTGGGGTAGAATTAGATAGAGAACTTTGAAAATTTTCCCACGTTTCCAGTAAAGAGCCAAAAAGCATCCATCCCTGCATTTCATCGTCAAACTTAATACCCATAGCATTAAGTTGGTTCATAGTACCCAAGAAAGTATTCAAATGATCAGCCATAGTTGTTCCATCATGATATATCAAATTCATCAATTTATAAATCAAAGGCATCTTATTGTTTCCAGTTTTCCAGCCATACAAGTCTTCAAGCTTTTCCCACAAAGACCTAGCATGTATATCCTCATTAATGTGATTTAATACATTATCATCAACATATTGTCTAATATAACCACAAACTTGCCTATACAACAAATTCCACTATTCATCTGTTTTATCATCAGGTTTTTCCGCACTGAAAACCGGCAAGAAATAATTTTTCACATACAAAGATCCTTCATTTTATTTTTCCATATGGCATAATTAGACCCATTCAAAGTGATCATTCTATTCAAGTTGGCTTTCATTTCACTAAAATAAAGGTTCACCAAAAACACTTCCTAACAACTGGTACCAGAGCGAGGTCACCGGTTCGAATCTCGGCAGTTGCATGCTGCGTAATGATTCCAATGTGTGGTTACAGATGCTGAGGGCATGCCGCGTAATGATTCCACGGTTGCAGTTGCTAGGGGGATTGTTGGGGTATACCAACATCCTCAAGCGTATGAGGATTCGACCGAGACGCATAAAAAAATGTTGTGTTAAGAAATAAAGTAGCACATTTACTACTACCAATTGGTTTTAGTACAACGGTAAACGCTTGATCCTAACAAAAATAGGGGCGGTGCCACCATGTGAGGGGTGGGGAGGCTGAGCCCCTAAAAGAAATTTATTAAGTCTAAGTAGTGGAGAATTTTCTATTCTAAACAAGTATATACGTCAAATCGACCCTCTAATTTTTATGTATTGATGTCTCAATTTTTTGTTTTAAACCCATAGTTTGTTTTACAAAATTAAATATACACACCTATGTTTGAAAGAGAAAAAAATCGACAAATTTCCGATCCCATATTACAAATCTTGACCGATAATTAGATGTACAAACTTAAATGACGTTTTGACACTTTTGGTCCCTCGTCTATTATTTTTGTCTTTGAAATGGCCCTCGTGTTTCTGAATAACACTTTTGATTCCGTAACTTTGTATTTTAGTTTCAATTTTAGGACAACTAATGATTGACTCTACAAAACTACTGGTTAACCTGCTCATTTAACGTTTGATTCCCTCGGTACTCTACCTGGTACACCTAGTAATAGACAAAAAAAAAACGATAACGAAATTTTGATCAATAGTATCGAATATTTGGGGCTGTATTCTCATGGTTGGTGGCTCATGCTGATGGAGAAATAAATTGACTAATTGTTTTGATGGATCAATCATGAAGTGATTATTATTGTGAGTATAGAACATATATTAAACAAACAAGCAACTGCAGAAACAAGAAGAACACATATTTAACGTGGTTTACGGCAACGTGCCGGCTACTCCACGGACAAACGAGGATTATATTATAATCAACAATTTACATGCAATACAAATGATATTTATAAGCCTTGGGACCCAACGGCAACCCTAAACGCCTTAACTGCCAAACCAGGAAATGAATGAATTACCGCAATACAAATGATATTTATAAGCCTTGGGACCCAACGGCAACCCTAAACACCTTAACTGCCAAACCAGGAAATGAATGAATTACCCAGAAGTAACTCATACAAAAACGGACAAACCCATGCAGAGGTGTTCCCCAAGTTTGCTAAGAACCAACTCAGCACAGCAGATTCAACAGTTGATAACCCTGCTGACTCCTTCAGCTGAACACCAGACTCAGTAGTAGCCCCATGCTCTGTTGACTTCCATACAGACTCAAATTAGCAAACTACTCAACTGATCAGACGAGACTCAACTGCATACTTTAAGTCACCATTACATTAATAGTAGCAGCATGACTACTTCCGCTAATGGGCTACATTTGGCACTCCTATTCTGCTATTCATCCATATAGGTATGCTATTAGTAGTAAACATGAGGGTTATTTCATGAAGAAGAATCAAGCGGAATAATTAAATACCTTGTTCACTTTGTGTTGAATTGATTAATTTTTTGTGCGGCTTGTTAGATTTGACAAGGGATGATGAGTTTATTTAGGGCTTTAAAAGGAGGTTGATTTTATGGATTCCTGTTAATGAAAGGTATGGAAGAGGTGTGCCGGGTGGAATCAATCGTTAAATGAACCGGTTGACAGTTAGTTTCGCAGAGTCAATCGTGAGATGTCCAAAAATTGAAACTAAAATACAAAGTTAGGGGACTAAAAGTATTTTTCAAAAAACATGAAGGCTATTTCAAAGATAAAGCTAAAAGATAAGAGATCAAAAGTGACAAAATACCAAATTAAATGCACACCTATTTTTGAAAGAGAAAAAAATTGACAAATTTCCAACTCATATTACATATCCTGGAGCGCCCCGGCTTTAGCAAAAAAATACCTCTCTCCAATCATGATGTTAAGCAGTAAAACACGACATATATTTAATAATCTGGCTTTCTCTCCTTCTTATTACTTCATAGTTTATATAGGAAAACACCAATACATAAGATAGACAAAACACACAAGCTCTAACCCTAATGGGCCGTACTTGCCCAACAAGCGAAGACACAAGTCGGTTATGCATTACCGGCACACACACACACACACTATTATTATTCAAACATTCCACCTCAAGTTGGATCATGGATATCTCTTTCATGTTCAACTTGGAACAAACGAACTTTAATTGACTTCCCAACACTGGCTTCTGTTGGGGAGTTTGTAATGAAGTGAACAAAATATCAAAACAGGAAATCTAGATACAATAACGTAGAGTCGAGGTGAGACTCTTTCCTGCAAAAATTATTCGATCCCTATTGATTGACTCCGGGAATTTTCTCGAATATGATTGCGGGATAAAACTACGTCCCCTTTTATCTCAGGCAATAAGATGAAAGGATGCTATAAAAGTTTTGGTAGAATATGTATGTTGAAACTTGAGGTTTACTGAAAATATTCAAAGAAGTTGAATAATTCTTCTTGATCTTTTCTTGTTTTTGATCTTGTTTTGTTCCCAAGTGTTATATATATGTCCCTTGTGTTCATTCAATGATAAAACACAAGTTACACCCTTTCAGAATCAGTTGCAACTGGAAAAACCCGAAAGGATACCAACAAAACCGACCAAATCGCTTCAAAAATCGCTATCGGGCGCCCGTTTGAATTACGGGCGACCGTCTAAAGCAAAATCGGGCGGGCGCCCAGCTTTCTTCAAACGCTTCGTCCGTCCAAACAAGTTTAGAACACAGTATCTAAATCTACACACGGACGCGCCCGTCCCGAGAATCAACGTCCGTCCAATAAAAGAGATTAAAACCAAGAGCTAAATTTGAACATCGACGCCCGTCCAGTGAAGATGGACGCCCGTCAAAAAAAAACAAGGTGAACGCCCGTCTATATAAGATGGACGCCCGTCCAAACAAAGCAGCAAATCTGCTTTGTTCAACACTTGATCTAATCACTTCCGTAAGCTTGCAAATGTCAATTATAAGCATGCACCCCGCATCTCCTAACTTATATCGATTGTTTCAAGCTTACCAAACCTCAAAACTAAGTCCAATTACACTAAATGACATTGGTGATATAATCACCAACAATCCTCCCCCATTTAGTGTAACCCTTGATTTAGTTAAAACATATCAACATACAACAATTCATCTTTCAATGATAATATCACGCAGATTGAATTACCACCTAGTATATTGCACATTCCAAAATATTCTAGTATTGGGGTGTGACTAAGCATTGAACCCCTTTACACATTTGAATACTTCAAAGATAATACACAAATGAATCAAGAAACAACTTCTATAGCTTGCTTGACACTCTTTTTCCAGGCCTTGTGTCCATATCAATTCATGAGCATGTAAAAAGCCAACCCTAACTTTCTTGAAGCGGCCAAACTTCATACTCATATAGGTGAGTCTTATTAATCGTGTACCTGCAACAACACTTTTTCATAAGACTCATTAAGATTAATGTCAACCTCACATGCAGGTTCAGCACATACCTTCGGGACAAAACACATGTGCCAAATCAAGTCACTAGGCCTTCCACATTGAATTCAGCCCCTAATGTCGTATTAGGAGGGAATTGGGTATCCTAATGCAAAGATTTAATGGGTTGTAGACCCATCCCGACAACTGACTTGATGAACAAGTCCTTAGCCAATGCCTTGGTCAAATGATCGGCTAAATTCTTTTGAGATCTCACAAAAGCAACATATATCACCCCGTGAGTGATCAACTCACGAATCGAGCTATGCCTAACTCCAATATGTCGCGACTTTCCGTTATACACTTGACTATAGCATTTAGCCAATGTATTTTCACTATCACAATTGATAGAAATTGGTGATATCGGTTTTGGCCACAATGGAATCTCGTAAATCAAATGTTTAAGCCATTCCGCCTCTAAACTGGCCGAAGCCAAGGCAATAAACTCCGATTCCATTGTTGAGTTTTCATTACATGTTTGCTTCTTGGAAGCCCAAGAAATGGCACCACCTCCAAGTAAAAACACCCAACCACTCGTAGAGGAATGATTTTCATTTGATATCCAACTAGCATCCGAGTAGCCTTCTATAACCGAAGGATGTCCAACATAAGTTAAACCAAAATTTTTGGTAAACTTAAGATACCTTAACACACGTGTCACCGCATGCCAATGAACACTACCTGGATTACTAGTATATCTACTAAGTTTTCCAACCGCATATGCAATGTCCGGACGTGTGCTAGTCATTGCATACATCAAACATCCTATAACTCGAGCATATTCAAGTTGAGACTCCGGATTACCCGAATTTAACTCAAATTTCTCATGAGGATCCATGGGAGTTCTTGCCGGAACAGAATTTTCACAATTGAATTTCTTCAACACTTTCTCGATATAGTGAGATTGTGTCAAAGTAATCCCTTTGTCATTCCTTATGATTTTTATTCCAAGGATAACATCCGCCTCCCCCATATCTTTCATAGAAAAACTTGATGACAAAAATGATTTACAACGGTCAACTTGATCTTGGTTTGTACCAAAGATCAAAATGTCATCAACATATAGGCAAATGATTACACCATTTCCGGTTTCATCAAATTTGCTATACAAACACTTGTCCATTTGGTTAAGCTTAAAACCATTAGACAATACAACCTCATCAAACTTATTATGCCATTGTTTGGGAGCTTGTTTCAGTCCATACAATGATTTAACAAGCTTACATACTTTATGCTCATTTCCGGGTATCACAAAACCCTCCGGTTGTTTCATATAAATTTCCTCATCCAAATCCCCATTCAAGAAGGCTGTTTTAACATCCATTTGATGGATAACAAGATTGTTAATGGCTGCCAAGGCAATCAACAATCTAATAGTGGAGATTCTAGCAACCGGGGCATAAGTATCGAAATAATCAATGCCTTCTTTTGTCTAAAGCCTTGTATCACCAACCGGGCTTTATACCTTTCAACGGATCCATCAATTTTCATTTTTCTTTTGAAGATCCACTTGCAACCCAATGGTTTACAACCACGTGGAAGATCCGTTAATATCCACGTATCATTGCCTAAAATGGAATCCATCTCATCATTAATGGCTTCCTTCCAAAAGGCAACATCCCGAGACTCCATAGCCTCTTTATAAGTTCTAGGATCATCATCAATATGATAACAATATGCATATTGAAATCCTACATCATCTCTTGTACCCTCCACCAAATATGTTTGGAAATCGGGACCAAAAGATTTTTCTTTCCTTGCCATTTTGCTTCTTCGAAGCATTAAAGGCTCATCTTGTGACTCTACACCACCACAACTTTCTTTAAATCCAATGTTCATAGGAACAACATCTCTAGGCCTTGATATAGAAGAAAACCGACTTTCGTCAAAGAGAGCATCCCTTGATTCAATTACGGAATGAACATAATCAATCATTTGGTTCTATAACATAGAATCTATATGCCTTGGAATGCAAAGCATATCCAATATATATGCAATCAATGCCTCTTTCCGCCAAGGTTTTAATCTTGGGATTGGGTAGTCTTACGACTGCCCTACATCCCCAAACACGCAAGTAATGCAAGTTTGGCTTCTTCTTATACCAAAGCTCATATGGGGTAATAGGACTCTTTTATTAGAATCCTATTCAATAAATAACAAGTCATCAACATAGCTTCTCCCCCAAAACCCTCACTCAATCCCGAGTAAGAAAGCATAGCATTCACCATCTCTTTTAGAGTTCGATTCTTTCTTTCACTATGCCATTTTGTTGTGGTGTATAAGGTGTAGTTCGTTCATGTATAATCCCACAAGATTCAAAAATGGTGGATCATAGTATTCTCCACCTCTATCCGTCATTTAAGTTTCTTTATTTTAGTTTCAAGTTGCAATTCTACTTCTTTTAAACACTTTAAACTTTTCCATTGCCTCGCCTTTTGTAAAAAGCAAGTAAACATAACAAATACGAGTGCAATCATCAATGAATGTAACAACATACTTTTTGTTTCCAAAAGATGGTGTAGAACTAAATTCACAAAGATCACTATGAATAAGTTCCAAAATAGTAGACGACCTTTCAACACCTTTGAAAGGTTGTCTTACTATTTTAGTTAAGTTACAAGTATCACACTTATTCATAGTCGTACTACAAACAGGAATTAAGTCATTTTTAGACATTTGTAACATTCTTCTAAAATGCACATGACCTAATCTTGCATGCCACAAGTATGAATCATCAACATTTACATGCATAACATTCATAGCAACATTTTCATACAAACCATTACTAATAATATTAAGCATAAACATACCATTGTTAAGATAACCAAATCCTACAAATACACCATGTTTAGTTAATACATAACGAGAGGACTCATATACTTGTTTATAGCCCTCTTTACATAAAATACTACCGGAAACCAAGTTTTTCCGGATTAAAGGAACATGTAAAACATTGTTTAAGGTTACAAATTTTCCGAACTAAATTGCAAATTAACAATTCCTCTTCCAACAACAAAGGACTTAGACTCGCTTTCCCATATGCACAATGGATCCGTCTTCAACTTTTTCATATGTTGAGAACCACGATCTATCCTTGCATACATGTCTTGTCGCTCCCGAGTCTATCCACCAACTAACATCATCATCCTGCAAAAAACATGCTTGAAAATCGGTGGTACATAATTCATATCGAATTAAAGCCACAATCATTAACAAGTGTACCTTGATGTTTTGATGGATCCGGATCTTTCGACCCTGTCCCGAACCTTTACCGGTTCCTTTACCATTGTTATGCTTTCTAGCATGACAATCCGCCTAAAATGGCCTTCCTTACACATAATACCAACAAGCCCCTTTAGGCTTTTTGTTGAACTTTGCTTTGTTTTTGTTGTTGTTGGAATCAAACTTTCTCTTGTTATTATTTTTCTTAGAAGTTTCCCCAACTTCAACCATGTTGATTGAAGTTGAGCCACCTGCAATGTTCTTACCGCAACCTACAACATTTTTACCACTTTCTTGCAAACGCAAACTTTCCTCTATCCTAAGATGAGAACCAAGTTCAATCAAAGAAAGTTCTTCCGTCTTATGTTTCAAGGAACTTTTAAAATCCCTCCAAGAGGGAGGCAACTTTTCAATGATGCTTGAAACACAAATGGACTCATCCATAGCCATTTTATGCATAGAGAACTGACCAAACAAACGCAACAATTCATGATATTGATCCATAACCGGACGATTATCGACCATAACATACTTCATAAAATTACCAACAAGAAATTTCTTACTAGACGCGTCCTCACTTACATACTTAGCCTCCAAAGTATCCCACAACTCTTTAGATGTTTCAATTTCAAGATAGGTATCAAACAAATTATTAGACATACCGTTCAGGATGTGACCACGGCATATATAGTCATCGTTTTCCCACTTACTTTTTCTCCTCGACTCTTCCATGGTGCTATTATCATCAATCTGAGGGCATGGCGTACTCAACACGTACACAACCTTCAACGCAGTCAAAAGGAAATGCATTTTCTTTTGCCACCTTCGGAAATCCTCACCATTGAATTGTTCCAACTTGCTGAAATTAGAAGTCATCTCCTTGATACTCGACATTGTTCAAAACAACAATAATTTTTGCAGATTGTTGGGGAGTTTGTAATGAAGTAAACAAAATATCAAAACAGGAAATCTAGATACAATAACGTAGAGTCGAGGTGAGACTCTTTCCTGCAAAAATTATTCGATCCCTATTGATTGCCTCCGGGAATTTTCTCGAATATGATTGCGGGATAAAACTACGTCCCCTTTTATCTCAGGCAATAAGATGAAAGGATGCTATAAAAGTTTTGGTAGAATATGTATGTTGAACTTGAGGTTTACTGAAAATATTCAAAGAAGTTGAATAATTCTTCTTGATATTTTCTTGTTTTTGATCTTGTTGTTCTCAAGTGCTATATATATGTCCCTTGTGTTCATTCAATGATAAAACACAAGTTACACCCTTTCAGAATCAGTTGCAACTGGAAAAACCCGAAAGGATACCAACAAAACCGACCAAACTACTTCAAAAATCGCTATCGGGCGCCCGCTTTGAATTCGGGCGCCCGTTTAAAAAGCAAATCGACGGGCGCCCGCTTTTTCAAACGCTAAATCCGTCCCAAACAAGTTTAGAACTCAGATCTAAATCTACACCTTTGGACGCCCGTCCAGAGAATCTCAACGTCCGTCCAATAAAAGAGATTAAAACCAATAGCCAAATCCCGAACATCGACGCGCGCCGTCCGGTGAAGATGGACGCCCGTCTGAAAAAAGCCAAGGTGAACGCCTGTCTATATAAGATGGACGCCCGTCCCAAACAAAGCAGCAGAATCTGCTTTTGTTCAACACTTGATCTAATCACTTCCGTAAGCTTGCAAATGTCAATTATAAGCATGCACCCCGCATCTCCTAACTTATATCGATTGTTTCAAGCTTACCAAACCTCAAAACTAAGTCCAATTACACTAAATGACATTGGTGATATAATCACCAACAGCTTCGTGATCATATCCGCTCAATTGATTTCCGGTCCGAACATAATAGAGAAATGTAAAAAGAGATTGTATTGAATTAATTGATAAAACTGATAGAAGATTACAATATTTATAGACTTATTAATGATAGAGATCTATTCAAATAGAACTCTATCTAAATCAAATGATCTATCCTAATAACTATATCATAATTCAAATTCAAACATAATTATCTAAACAACTCAATCTTGTCATTATCTCTAACACGCCCCCTGCAATCTCATGGTAATGCAATGAATATGAAGATTGGCTCGTAATGAATTAATCTGGCCTCCTTCACATAGTGCCTGCAACAAACTTCTACATATCAATCGGCATCAAATGCTTCACAACTTGATACTGCTTGAATCTATAATGGATGACTCACAAAAAGTTTGGAAGTGTCATAGATGAAACTATAGAGAAGAATAAATATTTGGAGGGAATATCATAACCTAAAAAGAATAGAAAAAAGAAGAATTTATAGATTGGATATAGATTGAGATAAAGTAATTAAGAGAGTGAAAGAATAGTTGCCGATAAAAGGAGTCAATTGAGAGACATAATTGATTGTGATTATTAGAACGAAAAAAAATAAATGAATTTTTTCTTTTTGGACGTGACGTAGTGTAGAGGAAGGAGGAAAAAAATGTTATATTGAGAAAGCATAGCACTTGGAAAAACGGGAGATGATAAGGACAATATATGAATTTACTGTGAACTAAAAAAACAAAAGACCAAAACACTTTGCTGGTTGTGCTTAATTGTTCCTATTGAACCGAAATATGGAGGCGGTGATCAAATCCTCTCAATCGGTGATCAAATAATGATGCTGCAATTGGGAGTGCTGGAGGAGGATTTGGTGGAGACGATCCCACTATCACCTACTGTGACGCTCCTGATCCGAAAATCGAGTCCTTAACCGAAAAAAGACATCCGACACGTATATAATTAAAATAAATCAATTATATACGTAAGCCTAACATCATCAATAACAGAGAACGGTCGGAAAACGAAAACAAAGACTCGGGAAAAACTTAAAAAATCACTGCAACGATCGACAAGTAACACGAGGCTGCAACTAAAACAAAATCCCAAAAAATAATACACAAGGTTGAACATCCATTCAACCATTACAAAACCATTCTTTACAAACCAAAGGAACAACTGTCTTAAATTAATACAAAAGAAAATGAAGATTTTATGTATACCATTATTACAGCAGAAAAGAAAATAGACTTCAACAGCTAAAACTCTGGAAACCACTCTTAAACAATCTCGAACTCAACCTACAACAAAACCACCATCTCGGGATGGGGACAACAACATGCTAAAGGGTAAGTACAAACGTACTTAGTAAAGGGTAGAAGTACCGAATCTACACATGCTATGTCACAAGAATCATCGTTAATGTAAATAATAATATCACAAGGCAAGTCAAACAAACATAATAATACATATGTTTCACTGGCTCACAACACTCTACTAGTCTTACTAGTAGACACAACCAAGTAAGACACTTTTTACATACTAATCCAAGGACACTTTGCATGGTGAAGACTGCACCACGACACATTCAGCACCTCATATGGCACGAGTATCTAAAACGTGTGGAATATTACACGAGTCCGGCACAAGTATCTAAAAAGTGCGGAGGTGTAATATTTCCATGATTCGTTACAAAAACGTGCATCACCAAGGACTAACATGTTTTAGCTTTTAGACTCATCAAGTACGTGTTTGAGCGATTAATCTAACCACCTAAGTTCATTACATATAAAAGGCTTCTTAGGGACCACTAGACCCTAGACAAACTCTACATTACACTACTTAACACATTGCACAGAAATATTGGAATCTAATCCAATACCCACGAGGCTAAGAAATACGGCTTCCAGTGATCCCTAGTATCTCCCCGCAGAAGGTCTCCACAAGGTGCTGAGCTGAATACACCAGAAACCAAACCCTTAACTTCGTCATGTTACAAGTAAGACATTGATCTCAAGTCAACATCACATAAGGCCAAATTTAGAGTGTTCCAATGCTCGCGTGAGACACGGTGCAGAGCCAAAGTCACTAGAACACGTACACTTGACTTTACAACATTCCACATAACTCTCTATTCCATTTTTTCCAAGAAAATCAGCCAAGGAATTCTGTGTTTTCTTCACCATATTAAACACTAAATCTACTCCAAATCCATACAAAATAATACGAGAATTATTCTACAACATGTTTGCAACAATATACTATTTCTAAACACCAACATAAACATTATACTAGCTATAAACGCCAATATAAATATTATACTAGATCTAAACACCAATATAAATGAAATTCAAGCCAAAGTGATATGAAAATTACTATAAAACATGTTTGAAGTAAAAAAGCTACATCTAAACACCAATATAACATATTTAGATTTGGTTGAACACCCCTTTACCATTGATTTCACAAAAAAGAAGCTCTAAGAACACTCCAAGAAGATCAAGTTCCACATGCAAGGCTCCAAGCATCTAAGCAACCACTTCAAAACTAACACCAAAACGGATTTCTACGATTACTACAGGCATTAAAACATAAAAAAGCTATAAAAAAAAACACCCAAGAACACTTATAGATCTAGAAAATAGGTTTTCAAAACTCTTACACGATAGTAGTGAAACTTGTATCAAAATTAAGCTCTCATCAAGAGAAGCATTTTGGTGTAGTTGGTTTGTGATTTCGATGGTTGGATTGATCGGAAAGACGGAATTTCCTTCTCTTTTTTCTCTTTTCTTCTTCTCCTCTCTTTTTCTTTTCTTCCCCTCATTTTCTCTCTGCTAGCAGCCGCATATTCATTTTGGAAAAGGTGGAAATTAAGGGCTTGGGGTGAAATTGGGTTTAAATAGAGGTGGTACATTTCCCGTTTTGCCCTTATCAAAAGTTACATGTTTAAAATACCGTAAATACCCTTTACATTTATCTTGACTCTATTTATTAAATTAAAACATAACTCATTAAAATTATCAAGACGTACATAAAGTTGTAAAAAGACTTTTATACCCTTTACGGAGATACGGGGTATCACATTCTTCCCCCCTTATATGAGTTTCGTCCTCGAAACTCGCCAGAACTTGCCCGCCACAACTAATGCTTCAAACCAACATGCATTCCCAATCTTAAGCTATCCACTACAAAGCTCTCCACGGTTCATCTCTAAGGTCCCAACCGTACCAAAAAACATTCCATGCTTAGTGCTGCACTCCTTCTTGTCTTCACAAATTCTAAGATCCAGATTAAACTTTTCTTCACCAAACACCCTTTCTTACCTTAAGATATCTCCATAAGCCAACATGACAGTTCAACTTAATTTGCACTATCTCTTACAAAACACTTACGGTTTAGTCTTTCTGCACTTCAAATCTTATTCTAACCTCCCTAAAAGGACAACTCCGAAGAAAAACAACACACAAGAAGGATCGGCTTTCGAGCCTACTAGGGTTTTCCTCAACCTAGTCCATCAACAAGAAATTTCCATACCTAAGACCAAAACATCCTAGTCTTACACAATTCACCTTACATTACAAGAGATACTTCCCGAAACAAGACGCTTGTCCACAATAAACTTGACAAACTCGCCGAAAACTCATTATATTATCAAACCACATCCCAGTTCAAACCTTTGATGACACTTTTCATCCTTCAATCTAATACTAACGCTTAAGCAGGTCTTCCAGGAACTATTCCAACAACCGATTACTTCCTACCATTGTTACTAGTCTAACCAAGGGAAACAACACTTACAAACGGACTTAAAATGTCTCCTCTGAAACTAAAGGAAACTTCAGGTAGCGAGTCCGAACTCCAAGGGAAGAACAAAACACTTATGTATCAAAGCTAAAGCATCAAGTTTTTAAAAGGTAATCTTGAATAAAACTTGAAATCAAACGTAGATATGAAAACACTCAAATATCTAAAAACAAATTTTGATCCTTCAAATATAACATGGAACTTTAAAAGAAATTACTTCTAAAGTACAAAAGACAAGGTAAGGTGCTTTATGAAAAATCTTTTACTGGTTTGAAATGAAGAAACAACATCCACACACTGTTTGAAGTAGAAACCGCAAAAGATAACATATTTACCGAGCCTGAAAGATTTCATATCAAAAGAAAGAAATGAAAATTGATTTTGAACAAGAGGTAACAGGACACAAACTTTTGATGAACCAAGTTTTTATATAACCAATTCTGAAAAGATTGACAACAAGGGTTGTTTGGCCACAAGAATTAAAAGATGAAAAGTTGTGCACTAGTGAAGTAACACAACTAGGTAAGGTAGAAAGATAGTGTAAAACTCTTACAACAAATAATATGTCAGAGTTGAAACCATGAAAAGATAAACTAGGGTAAGGCGCATGACGCCACTGAACGCCAAACAGATGGTTCCCTGATTGGGTAAGTTTTCTTACTCTGAAAAGATAAGGTGATTGATTGGCACATCAACAAGAACTTGTTCAATTAGCACTCATGAAGAGAAGGGTTTCAAAGTTGATTCAAAATTAATATATGGGGCATTGAATCTAAAATGCTAAGGATAAGTATCAGAATTTGGGAAACACCTTGAAGATGAGATTCTTTTAAAAGAAGAGGCATCTTGTAAAACAATATGGCTAGAGAAGAACTCTTGTTGGCTTGAAAAGCAAAAGACATTTACAAACCAAAACAGAATGTGTCAAGCACCAGACTTAAGAACATCCAAAACAGAGAAAAGAACGTTTGGACTTAAAACGATTAGTTTGAAACTTTAGCTATAATTTATATTGTCACAAGAGTTTCAATCCACAAGAATCCTGAAAAAGATTGCTTAACAACAATGGTTGGAAAAGAAAGGTTGAGCATCCAAAAATGTAGAACAACTTGAGGGAAACAAAAGGGAAGGATAAGAGTATTTACTATGAAAATGCTCTTTCGATAAAAATCAAGAATACAGTTAGTCTTGAAGTGATGCAAAAGAAATTACTGAAAACCTTCATGTGGATACAAATTGCCAAGAACCTGAGACTGCCAACATGATAGAAGTTAAGATTAACCGAAACTATTTAGAAAGCAACTCGGTAAACAACTATATTTTCAAGAAACGAGAAACTACAAGTTTACACCGGACAGACTATAGATAAGCCGAAAAGAGATTAGTATAAAAAATGATTAGAGGTTTGACCAAACACAGAGATACACACTTAAAAGAATGCATCATTGAGAATAAAAAGATTAACCACATCAAAACGTCTTTTAAAGAAAGTAGTGAAGGGTAAACACAAGTAAACAAAAAGGTTTGTCAGACTTGTTGTAAGAAAAGTTGAAAATTTAACACAACAATTACAAAATTATAAGAACACTTGCTTCTCAGATACAAAATGACAAAACAATTAGAAACTCATTATAAAAGAAAGCATAAAGTAAAGTACTTTTTGGACAAAACGAAGCAAAAGACGGAAAAGGTCTAACTGGTGTGCAATTTTTTCCCGAAAGGAAACTTGGTTGGTGAAGGTGAAAAGAAAGCAAGAACGTATTGGGGTGATGGAAGGCATTTTCTTGATTACTCACGATCGGAAAGCGTTAAAACGACAACCCACAAAAAACTCCCTACCAGACTTCTAAGCCTAGGAAGAACTTAACCAAAAAGAAACACTTCTCAAAACTATCTTTCTGAACACAACAAAATCTAAACCACAACCCTACAACCAAAAGGTGGGGATCACCATTTTAGATTATGCAGATGAGAAATTGAAATTACTTCGTGCAATGTGATTGAAAATTAAAGACATGTGTAACTCAAATGAAAATAATTTTGAGAATGAAGAAGGATGAGAATTATAGATTTTGGAGTTTGCCAAATGATAACTAAAAATCGGAATGTCTTTGAACATGAAGGGACTAGTCAAATACAACTATCTTTGTGCAAATGAAACGTTTATCAAATTCTTTTTCCAAGTCAGTAAACACTAACTTATGTTATAAATTGTGATGAAATCTAAAATGAATGGTACTCAGGTCAAAAGGGAGAATTTAGGTCATAACATATCCAAGGACCAAATCATTTGAATACGTATGAATTATTAAGAAAACAGATTAAGAAAGATGATCAACACTATTTCGTGTTCAAACATAAATCCTAGATGTTGTTTTGAAATTCAAAATTGTAACCCTTTTTGAAAAGTTTGGTAGATGTAAAAGAAGAACTGTTAGAAAATGAAATATTTCTTGATGAGTAGAACTTCCAATTTTTTATGAGGTAAGGAAAACGGTTGTACACTAAAACTGTGATGTTTAGAGTAAAGTTACAAAAGATGAGGAATTGTATGCTAGAGGCAAAAGCATCAATCATTGAACATTTTGAATTAAGAGGTCGCATTTTGAATGAAAAAAAAAACTTGAAGGGCTCAAGTGCAAATGACACTGCAACAACATGATCAAAATAAAAGTTTGAATGAAAATTAATAAGCCGGAATCCTTGAAAAACGATAAACCAAATAAAAGAAAACATTGATGAAAAGAAGGATCCGTAAAGTTTAAAGAAAACTGAGAGGTTTCATTAAAGGTATTTTAGCGAAGCCCAACTTGAGAGTTCACCACCCTAAGACGTAGGCCTGAAACTCTGAACTTAAAAATGTTCATTTAAAAAGACTCACACTTAGCTTAAGGTCACACTACCCAAGCTCAGGGATTCTAATTTTACGAGCTCTAACACTTAGAAAAAAAAAACTTAGGAGGTTAACACTTGAAAAGTCGAACCTCAAAATATACAACTTAAAGGTCTAAACTTGAAAAGATTACATCTTAAGACATCCAAACTTATGCAGCGATGTTACTTCATTCTCTGATACCAGATCCGGATACCGAGTCCTTAACCGGAAAAGGACGCCCGGCACGTATATAATTAAAATAAATCAATTATATATGTAAGCCTAACATCATCAATAACAGAGAACGGGCGGAAAACGAAAACAAAGACTCGAGAAAAACTTAAAAGATCACTGCAACGATCGACAAGTAACACAGGGCTGCAACTAAAACAAAATCCAAAGAAATAATACACAAGGTTGAACATCCATTCAACTATTACAAAACCTTTCTTTATAAACCAAAGGAACAACTGTCTTAAATTAATACAAAAGAAAATGAAGATTTTATACCATTATTACAATAGAAACGAAAGATAGACTTCAACAGCTAAAACTGTTGAAACCACTCTTAAGCGATCTAGAACTCAACCTACAACAAAACCACCTTCTCGGGGTGGGGACAACAACATGCTAAAGGGTAAGTACAAACGTACTTAGTAAAGAGTAGAAGCACCGAGTCTACACATGCTATGTCACAAGAATCATCGTTAATAATAATAATAATAATAATAATATCACAAGGCAAGTCAAACAAACATAATAATACATATGTTTCACTGGCTCACAACACTCTACTAGTCTTACTAGTAGACACAACCAAGTAAGACATTTGTTACATACTAATCCAATGACACTTTGCATGGTGAAGACTGCACCACGACACATTCATCACCTCATATGGCACGAGTATCTAAAACGGGTGGAATATTACACGAGTCCGGCACAAGTATCTAAAAAGTGCGGAGGTGTAATAGTTCCATGATGCGTTACAAAGACGTGTCTCACCAAGGACTAACATGTTTTAGCTTTTAGACTAATCAAGTACGTATTTAAGCGATTAATCCACCTAAATTCATTACACATAAAAGGATTCTTAGGGACCACTAGACCCTAGACAAACTCTACATTACACTACTTATTTAACACATTGCATAGAAATATTGAAATCTAATTCAATACCCACGAGGCTAAGAAATAAGGCTTCCGGTGATCCCGGGTATCTCCCCGCAGAGGGTCTCCACAAGGTGCTGAGTCGAATACACCAGAAACCGAACCCTTAACTTCGTCATGTTACAAGTAAGACTTTGATCTCAAGTCAACATCACATAAGGCCAAATGTAGAGTGTTCCAATGCTCCCGTGAAATACGGTGCGGAGCCAAAGTCACTAGAACATGTACACTTGACTTTACAACATTCCACATAACTCTCTATTCCATTTTTGCCTAGAAAATCAGCCAAGGAATTTTGTGTTTTCTTCACCATATTAAACACTAAATCTACTCCAAATCCATAAAAGTAATACGAAAATCATTCTACAACATGCTTGCAACATTATACTATATCTAAACACCAACATAAACATTATACTAGATCTAAACGCCAATATAAATATTATACTAGATCTAAACACCAATATAACATGAAATTCAAGTGAAAGTGATATGAAATTACTATAAAACATGCTTGAAGTAAAAAAAACATCATCTAAACACCAATATAGCATATTTAGATTTGGTTGAACACCCCTTTACCTTTGATTTCACAAAAAAAAAAGCTCCAAGAACACTCCAAGAAGATCAAGTTCCACAAGCAAGGCTCCAAGCATCTAAGCAACCACTTCAAAACTAACACCAAAACGGATTTCTACGATTACTACAACCATTAAAACATCAAAAAACTATAAAAGAAAACACCCAAGAACACTTATGATCTAGAAAATGAGTTTTCGAAACTCTTACCCGATCGTAGTGAAACTTGTATCAAAGTTAAGCTCTCATCAAGAGAAGCATTTTGGTTTAATTGGTTTGTGATTTCAACGGTTGGATTGATCGGAAAGACGAAATTTCCTTCTATTTTTCTCTTTTCTTCTTCTCCTCTCTTTTTCTTTTCTTCCCCTCATTTTCTCTCTTCTAGCAGCCGCATATTCTTTTTGGAAAAGGTGGAAATGAAGGGTTTGGGGTGAAATTGGGTTTAAACAGAGGTGGTACATTTTCCGTTTTGCCTTTACCAAAAGTTACATGTTTAAAATACTGTAAATACCCTTTACATTTATCTTGACTCTATTTATTAAATTAAAACATAGCCTATTAAAATTATCAAGATGCACATAAAATTGTAAAAAGTCTTTTATACCCTTTACGGAGATACGGGTATCACACCTACGACAGAGTGGCGTTCACATCGACATCCATTTCATCAACAAGCCCGAGCTCTTTTTGAATGCAATCACATAAAAGAAGAAGGGTGACTTTTGGGGAAATTTGCACAAGGGTTTGGTTAGGAAGATGATAATGACATTTTAATTTAATGACTAAAAAAAATCAACGGAAAAAAATGATGATGGAAAAAAATCAAAGGAATAAAAAACATGAAGACGGGTGAGGGGGTGAGGGTTCGTGTAGATTACGGTAACGAACCCCCACCAAACGAATTTTTTTCCGATTGCCTAGGATCTGAAAAACGTTAGTCAAAAAACTCTGATACGATAATAGAGAAATATAAAAAAGATTGTATTGCATTGATTTATAAAACTGATAGAACGTTACAATATTTATAGACTTATTAATGATAGAGATCTATTTAAATAGAACACTTTCTAAATCAAATAATCTATCCTAATAACTTTATCATAATTCAAATTCAAACATAATTATTTAAACAACTCAATTTTGTCATTATCTCTAACATAATAAATGGAGTACAAATCTCCCTAGCTATAATTTTGTCCTAAACACAGTGACAGTCAACTTCTATGTGATCTTTCATGAAATTAGGATTTGAGACGATATGTAATGCAACCGCGTTGTCAGAATGCAATGGTATTGGGTACGAAGTATATAGGAAAGCCGATCTCTTCAAAGAAAATCCGATTCATGTCAACTCACAACAACCATTAGCCATGGCTCGATATTCCGCTACTGTTCAAAAATTGTTTGAGGAAAACTTATTCATCACCATTATCTGAATAAACAACTTTGATGGGAGCATCAAAGTGCTTTTCAACAATACTACGAAAACGTGTGAATGTATATAACAAACACATCAGAATGTTGTTTGAGTGGATAAATCCAAAAATATATCGTAAAGTGGCTCAAAGAAATAACATATATTTACATCCATCAGAAGAATAAATCAAAGAGGTCCAAGCATCGGAGACAACTTTCTTTTTCTTTTTTTTTAAACGGAGAAAACTACTTAAAAGAAAGGCAAAATGAAATTAAAGTAGAGGTTCCAAACGACAGTTTATGGAATTTTGTTTTGATAAGTATGAAGCAAGTATCATTGTTGGATTAATATATCCTAACGAGTGTCGATTTGATTCGACTCGGTTTGTTTTGTTTTCTTAGACAAATATAGTGCGGACGTAGGATCTCGGATAAAAAGACAAATAAAATACATAGTACATATATTAATTATACCTAGATCCGTCTATATACACATTATATACACAGCACAACTGTCTTACCAACTATGATAATTATCAGATAATCCAAGATACTATCAAGACAAACAAATGAAGTGGACTTCCACTAGTATTATTAGTATTAGTACTACTAAGTACAATTGCTAACTGGTCAAATGAGGAATTGGAGTACATGTGGGAACTTAATAAAAGCAAAAATATTCCTTAAAGATTAATAGCTATCAAATATGGGAAATTCTTACTCGCACTCTTCTCGTGTACATCGTTCTGTTGGATATGCGACATGTGTGCAAGAAGACAAATTAATATTTGTCTTGTTGCGCACATATCGCACATCCAACGGGCGATGCACACGAAGACTCTCCGGGTAAGAATTTCTCTCAAATATGCCCCCTTTTTATATATTTAAAAGGTATACTATTAAATGGGAGAAGATTTAGGGTGTAAGTATTTTCACGTTTTACAAAGTGGAGGGTCATGATTAATCCAACTCACACCTACACACTCCTAGTGTGTGTGAGAGAGGGAATGAGAAATAATCATGGCCTCTCACTTGGTACAACCCGAAAATACTCGTTGCACCATATTTTTCTCATTAAATGTAGGTATAAGAAATGTATAAAACGGTAATGAAAAAAAAAATGGTATAAAAAAAGTATGGAGTTTTGATTTTCTTTTACAGAAATAATAAATATTGTAGAAAGACAACCAAAAAAATTACAAAATTATATGAAAAGTGTTATAACGGATCAATAAAGAAGTGATGGTAATTGTGAGTTAAGATAAACAATTAACAAGTAAATAATACATAAACAAGAAGAACACATATTTAACGTGTTTTCGGGCAATGTGCCGACTACTCCATGGACAAAAGAGGATTATTTTATTATCACGAGAAAGTTACAATTTACATGTATTACATATGGTATTTATAGGCCTTGGAAACCCAGCCCTATCCGACTTAACAGCCAACTCAGTAAATGACTGAAATACCCCAGAAGTAACCTCCACCAGATCGGAAAACCATGCAAGCGTATTCCCCAAATAATGCTGAGAACCAACTCTGTAAACCAAACTCAGCAGGTTGATCAACCTTGCTAACTTCCCAGCTGAACACCAAATACAACAGACAATCCAGTGCTATGCTGACCAAATCACAGTTTCCACACAGACTCAGCTGAGTAACACACTCAGTTGACCAGATTCAGCAGTATAGTTTAAGTCTCTTTTACGAATCTCCACATTGACTTCAACTTCATGCAAACTGACTAGATGCACAACCAAGAGCCAGATTTCCTCTTTGTTTTCAGATTTGAATACCTCAGCAGAACCCCACCTTCAGCTGAGTATTCCTAGATACAGATTAACAGCTTTGGATATTCAACAAGTCTAGACACAATTGAAACTTGCCACTTGAAACATGTTTAGTGAACATATCAGCAGGATTAACATCGGTGCTGATCTTCTCCACTTTGACCCTCTTCTCATTCATCAGAAAATGGTACCTAACTGTTGGAATAGTGTCCTAAACCCAATCGGGTTGGACCGGATCCGACCGGGTCGGATCATTTCTACTATTTCTTTGTGTTTATACATATATCAAATGGCTTTTCTGTTGTCATATATCTGTTCTTTTAAAGAACCAATTATGAATTGTTATATGATAACGCCCTTAGTATTAAATCGTGATAGAGAAACCATGATAGCGATTATGGTTGATGAGATCTCTAATCACTTTAATAAGTTTAATACTTAAATGTCTCTAGATCGATGTACTATTAAACAGGGCATTGATAGTATAAAACAGACTAGCACGTATTAGATGTCTTCTCTTTAGGGCGGTGGATAGATCTCGTCTATCGAAGTGTAGAGACACTTGGGTATGCGTGGGCGTGTATTAGAGAATGCGTCGTTAGGATCGACCCACTTACACGGATAAGTGTCACATTATGTGGCGGTTGTGTAATTATCCTTAAGACCGAGTCTTCATGGCATCACGGTGTGGATTGTCATGCTTTGACACTATTGAGGTTTCCCAGCCATGGGGCGATCATGCGGTAGTGATTGGGTGTGATCTTCAAGCATGCGGAGTATACATGATTGGTCGTCCGGGAATCGCGTACCTTATCGTCGATGGGGTAAATATCCGAAAGGGCCTTCTTATAAGAAATGTCTCGCTCTCGTGAATCTTTGCAAAGTGGGAGTAAACGTGTTACTTCGAGAGAGCCCGATATCCGGACTATAAGACACGGTCGTCAATGTTTGACACTCGACGCACGACCGTTGGGATATTATTATAGCGATAGGATTGTAAGTTACACGGTAATCGCTTTCACATGAAAGGTAGTAGTCATTGCATTTGACTCTTCCGATGATTGGGGTCACGGTGTGTTGCTGACGCGCTATCCCGTGATCGTTAGGCATGAAGGGCAATTTCGTAATTTGCACTTTGTGTCTCACGGCCAACATATTCGAAGCCTATCGGGTCACACACATATGAACATCCACCGGATTAAAATGTGGTTATAGATGATAACCAAATAAGGAAAGTTTATCTCGAGACTATAAGGGTTATAGTGGTAAATTAATATGGTGGTATTTATTTATTATGAATAAATATAATACAAGATATTAATTATGATGATTAATTAAATATGTATATTGATACATATGATTTTCAAAAATATATGTATATATGATATACATGTATTTTTGCAAATTAATTAATCATAGTATTATATTAATTAAAGAATTTTCCATAAGTGAAATTATGGAGAAAGGTGGCGCCATTCACTTGTGTGTATGACACACTTGGATTGTGCAATTTAATTAATAAGATTACCATAATATTAATATGTGATATTAATTGATTTTGAGAAAATAGATTTATGGTAATAACATAATTTGCATTCAATATAAGATATTGGAGAATTATAAATTATGGATTCATTTAATATAAGATATTAAATTAAAAGAGATAAATCAATCACATTAATTATGTTTCCTTATTTTATTGGAAAGAGATTTTTCTTCTCCTCTACTCCAAGGAAAAGTGGCGCCCCTTATACCTATAAATAAGAGGGATTGCCAAGCTCTTTAGTACACCATTCTTCCAAGAGCAATTGTTCTTGTGAAAAATTGCAAGAACTCATAGTTCTTGTGTAAGAAAGAGGGGGGCTTCCTATAGTGAGTTTGTGAGGGAAGAAAAGGTCCGGTCTAGCAATCGGAACTTTTCAGTAGCAATCCATGGTGGGATTCAAGGCGGTCGTTCGTGTGGATCAAGCGGTAGAGGCCGAACACTTGGGCGGCTCTATGCTGAACTACTCTCCTTAGACGGTCAAAGCGTCGATCTTTTAGATCAACCAAGGTAACCGCCGTCTTTAGTTTATTCGTTTATTGCTTAAACGAAGTCGATCTTGGTTAAAAGGAAATAAAATTTTAAATTCCGCTGCGTTCCCGCGTAGATTTCCTAACACTAACATCAATGTGCTTGGTTCTCTTATGATGCACCTGATCCTTAGCCAAACATATTACACTGAGACTGTCACAATACACCCTGACTTGATCTTGCAGACTCAGATCATTGACAAGCCCTTTTTAGTGTTGTTAACGAGCCGAGCCGAGTATTGGAAGTTCGAACTCAAGCTTGTTTAGCTCACGAGCTCGTTCATTTGTTAAATGAACAAAAAAATTGTTCGAGCTTGGCTCATTTAAAAGATGAAATGTTCGAACTCGGCTTGTTAAACATATTGTTGTCTTCCAACTCAATTTTGGCTCAAGTTCGGCTCGAGTTCGGTTCGTTAAGGTATAGAACATAAAGTGTAAATGCAAAAATAACAAGTTATAGATTAATATTAAATACATCACACAACAAAAAATATTGTGAACTATCTAAATATTATATAAAATCAATCTATAATTTCAGTTAGATGAATGAATGACTTATCTTCTTCTGAGTTAGGGTTATTATAAATTGATGTATTTATATAAGCACGTTTTGCAAACATAATCGAACGTTCGTGAACAAGCTCGTGATCATTTGTTAAGCATACGCCTACAATCATGTTCATGCTCGGCTCGTTAAGCTAAACGAACAAATGATCGCGAACACTAACGAGCCTCACATGAGCTTATTCGCGAACGGCTCTGTTCGTTTAACAGCACTAGCCCCTTTAACCAGATTGCTTCCTTTCCTGCTTCTGTTAGTGCCATATACTCTGCTTCAGTGGTAGATAATATCACTGTACCCTGTAAAGTTGCCTTCCAACTTACCACAGAACCACCCAAAGTAAACACATACCTAGTCATAGATCTCATGTTGGCCACATTAGCAACATAATCAGAATCACAATACCCTGTGACAAAATATTGAGTACCACCTCCAAAAATGAGTGCAATATCAGATTTAACCCTAAGGTACCTAAACATTCTTTTCACTGCTTTCCAGTGTTACTTCCCAGGTTGAGCCATAAATCTATTGACAACACTGTCTGCCTGAGCCAAATCAGGCCTAGTACAAACCATGGATTACATTAAACTGCCCACTGCACTAGCATATGGAACTCTTGACATGTAATTTTCCTATTCAGCTGACTGTACGTGGAGCAAAAACAACAGACAAATGTAGATTTGGTGTCAATGGAGTGTCTATAGGTTTGGCTGCTGACATGCCAAACTTAGATAAAATCTTCTCAATATATCCCTGGTGAGACAGAAACAACTTCCCCTGCCTTCTATCTCTATAGATCTCCATCCCCAGAATTTTCTTTTCATTCCCCAAATCATTCCTCTCAAATTCAACTTTGAGCAGATTCTTCAGATCTTGAATGTCAAACTTGTTCACAACTGCTATAAGCATATCATCCACATACAGAATCAGATAGATGACTGAACCATCCTTCAACTTGTTGTGATAAACACAACAATCATATGGACTTCTGCTATAGCCCAACTGAATCATGTAATTGTCAAACTTCTTGTACCACTGCCTTGGGGCCTGCTTAAGTCCATACAAGGACTTCTTCAACTTGCAAACAAACCCTTCCTTACCAAGAACTTGGAAACCCTCTAGCTGAGTCATATATATTTCCTTATCCACATCCCCATATCGAAAAGCTGTCTTCACATCTAATTGCTCAAGTTCAAGATTCTGATGTACCACTATGCTAATAGCACACTGATGAAAGTATGTCTAACTACTGGTGAGAATATCTCTTCATAGTCTACCCTTTCTTTCTGACTGAACCCTCTTGTAACCAAACATGCCTTATATCTGATGCCCTCAGTAGACGATATTCCTTCGTTTTTCTTGAATATCCATTTACAGCTGACCACCCTTCTATCCTATGGTGGTTTGACTAGACCCCAAGTATTATTTTTTTGAAGTGACTCTATTTCTTCTCCCATGGCAGCAAGCCATTAAGATGCCTTAGAACATGCTATAGCTTTCACGTAAGTGTTTGGTTCAAAACCGTCCACTTCTTCAGCTACATGTAGTGCATATCCAACCATATCCTCAAACCCATACCTTGTGGGAGGGGTCTAATATTGGTCCTTCTAGCTCTTTTGAGAGCTATACTCTGCTGACCAACTTCAACTGTTTGAGTATTTGCTGACCTATGTTCAGCAGACTGGTTTGGAATTAGCTCTGGCTCTGCTGAGTGATGACCATGCTCTGCTGAGTTTTCCAATTCAGCAGATTCCACTTGAAGCTCCACTTGTTTGTCAACCTTTTCAGTTCCAGATCCAATTTCAGATTCAGATGTGGCCTTCACAGATGAGTTAAGCATAGATTTTTCATCAAAGACTACACTCCTGTTGAGTATAACCCTATTTTCAGCTGATGACCAGATTTTATACCCCTTAACCCATATCCTGCAAATACTCCCTTCTTGGCCCTAGGTTCCAGTTTACCTTCACTAACACGATAGTAGACTATGCTTCCAATATCCCTTAACCCTGAGTAATCTACAGGCTTTCCTGACCAAGCCCCAAGTGGTGTTTTGAGTTTGATCTAAGTGTGAGGCCCCCTATTGATTAAGTATCATGATGCGCTGACAACCTCTGCTCAAAATCTTCTTACCAGACAAGAATTAGAGAGCATGCACCTTGCCCTTTCCAAAAGAGTTTGATTCATCCTTTCTGCAGCACCATTCCGCTGTGGAGTATTTTTAATAGTATGGTGCCTACCAATGCCCTCATTCTTGCAGAATTCATCAAACTCAGACCAATAGACTTCCAGCCCATTATCAGTTCTAAGTCTCTTGATCTTCTTCCCTGTCTGATTTCCAACCAATGCCTTCCACATCTTGAAGTTATTGAATGCTTCACTATTGTGTTTGATCATAATTACCAAAACTATCCTTTAATAATCATCTATAAATGACACAAAATACACGTGACCACCCAGTGACTCCACCCTTGAAGTCCCCAACAATCAGAATGAACATAATCAGTGTCCATTTTGTGATGTGAATTGCTTTTAGGAACTTGCTTCTATGTAGCATCCCAAATATATTGTTCACAAAATTCCATCTCCTTGACCTTATGTCCCCCAAGTAGATCAGAATTAGACAGAATTTATATCCCTCTTTCACCCATATGACCTAATTTCATATGCCACAACTTGGTCAGCTGTGACTGGTGAAAATTTCTGATGATGCTACAGCAGTAGAACCTAATACAGTAGACCCTTGTAGTATGTACAATGTCCCCTATCTGATAACCTTTAGAATCACAGTTGAATCCTTATATACATTCAACACTCCACCTTCACCCCTGAACTTGAACCCTTTGTTGTCTAAAAGACTAAGTGCTATCAAATTCTTGGTCGTTTGTGGAACATGCCTAACCTTATTCAGTGTGCAGAATTTACCATCATGTGTCCTCAGCTGAACTGATCCAATCCCAGCTATTTTGCAGACTTTGTTGTTAGCCATATCAATATAGCCTCCATCCACATGCTGATAAGTTGAAAACCACTCCATATTAGGACACATATGATAAGATGCCCCAGTGTCCAGAATCCACACATCCCTGTGCCCTGCTGACCCTGAAACTGCTAAGGTCAGATCTTCTTTAGAGTTGGTGTCTTGTGTAGCCAAAGCAACAGTGCCCTGCTTATTTTTCCTCTTTGGACATTTATTTTTCCAATGTTCTTACTCCTTGCAGTAATTACATACATCTTTTTCCTTAGGACCCTTGGAACCTTTCTTGAATTTCTTCTTTCCAAGTTAACTGATCCTCTACTGACTCTGATGGCCACCAACCCAGCAGACTAACTGTTTGTACCTGAATCAGATGCCTTATGGCGTAGTTCTCGAGCACGGAGTGATGACCTCACATCCTCCAATGACACTGAGTCCTTTCCAACAATAAAGGACTGCACAAAGTTCTCATATAATGCAGGCAATGATACAAGTATGATCAATGTTGCATCTTCATCTTCAATGTTCACATCAATATTGCTTAAGTCCAGCAATATTGTGTCCAGCTGATCTAGATGAACCCTCAACTGAGTACCCTCATGCATCCTTAAACTGAAAAGACGTTGTTTTAACAACAACTTCTTGGTTAGAGACTTTGTCATATGCAGACTCTCAAACTTGGACCATAGCTTCTCTGTCTCTTCAACAACCTCTGTAATAATATCATCTGACAAGCACAACATAATTGTTGAATGTGCTTTCTCCTCCAGATTGGCTCTCTCAGCAGCACTTCCTTCTGTTGATTTAGACAAAGGACCCCATAGACCCTGTTGTTTCGACAAAGCACACATCTTGATCTGCCACAGACTAAAGCTGTTTCTTCCTGTAAACTTGTCAGTCTGACGTTTAAAGCAGATATCTTTCTCACCAGAAAAGCTTACGTTGATCCCAAATTTCTAGCATCAATTATGACTTTGGTGCCAATCAACCTTGCTTAGAACAGATAAACAGATTTCTTGATGACCTGAACGCTTTGATACCAGTTTGTTATAACGGATCGATCAAGAAGTGATGGTGATTGTGAGTAAAGATAAACAATTAACAAGTAAATAATACAGAAACAAAAAGAACACAGATTTAACGTGGTTTTCAGCAATGTGCCGACTACTCCACGGACAAACGATGATTATTTTATTATCACGAGAAAGTTACAATTTACATGTATTACAGATGTTATTTATAGGCCTTGAGAAGCCAACCCAAACTGACTTAACAACAAACTTAGTAAATGACTGAAATATCCTAGAAGTAACCTGCACCAGATCGGAAAACCATGCAAACGTGTTCCCCAAGTAATGTTGAGAACCAACTCAGCAAACCAAACTCAGCAGGTTGATCAACCCTGTTGACTTCCCAGCTAAACACCAAATTCAGCAGACAGCCCAATGCTGTACTGACCAAATCACAGTTTCCATACAAACTTAGCAGAGTATCACACTCAACTGACCAGATTCAACAACATAGTTTAAGCCACTATTACAAAAAATATGTAGTGTATAAAAGAAATACGAAATGCTATGCAACATACGGTCTTATAATGTTATTAAAAGAGGAGAAAAAAAAAAGTTAAAGAGTAAAGTGAAAAATATTCTACAACTTTAAATAAGGGTAGATTGATCTTTTTATAGATTGTTTTAATATTGATGTAAAATGGTAGGATGACAATCATTTTAGGACGGAAGGAGGGAGCACTTAAAAGAAAAGTTATGATGCAACGTATATATATATATATTTTTTTTTTAAGAAAATCAACGTATATTTTCGAATTATACTAAACGGACGACTGCGAGTATTTTCTTATTCGCTCCCTGACAGATGTAATAATTTCTTTCCCCATGTTCAGAAATAGTCAACTTTTCATTGTTTCCCAAATCTGTCCTGGTACATCCTTCTTGGTACGGACCTCAGAAACGTTGGTCATCCTTCTAAGCCTTGCTTTACATATACGATACCCACCCACCCCCTGTCGTCATCACTCCATCCATCATCCTTCATCCTTCTAAGCCTTGCTTTACTTCTAATTTCTAAATTTCATTTTCTCCAAATGAGTTCATTCCAAGGTTAGTTTTTATTTTTTATTTTTTATTTTTATATCCAAGTTTCCATCTTTTTAATTAATTTGTCCATAGCACCCATTTTAGTGTATTTTGTGTTGGTGATCGTTACTTGTACGGTTGTACCGATCAAACTTGCATTATTTACATACCAAGGAAATCACACCCAATCCACGAATATCTTTAAAAATTCGATTCTTGACTCATTTTTAAAAAGGTCGTTCTTCATATTCAAGACCTTCCAAAAGTCGAAGAACTGGTTCCTTGTGTTGTTGTAAATAAAGCTAAGCACTTATTTAATGTGATTTTGTTTGTATGTGACATTAATTATTATTGCATGTATTATTGCAGATGACGTAAGAGAGCATCTGCTGGAGGTAGACGCAATTAATGAAAATAATGGTATCGGACAAGGAGGTACTAAATTTCAGATTAAGGAACTGATAAAAGTAGCAGCAGACAAGGAGGAGGTTCTGATTTTGAAAGGGATCAATGTTGAGATACCTAAAGGTAAGATCACAGGGATTGTAGGGCCAAGTGGCAGTGGAAAATCTACATTTTTAAGGGCTCTTAATCGATTATGGGAACCTCCGTCTGGAACTGTGTTTTTGGATGGCATAGACATCTGTGAAATGGATGTTCTTAGTCTTCGCCGGCGAGTTGGTATGCTTTTTCAGCTTCCTGCTATGTTTGAAGGTATGTATGTATTCAAGCCACATATTAGTCTTTGAGAAAGATAAATCTATCCAAAATTTTGTTTAATTTACATGTCTTAATGTTTATTATTTGGTCATTATAAATTATTTTTTTCTTCCAGAAATATATGCACCCACACTTTCTGGAAATCAAGCCGACCAATCGGCAGGACCAAGTCGAACCAAACCATAAAAACATAAACTGATGTGTTTTAGTCAATTTTTATATAACAAAATAAACCGAAACTGTTTAATAGAATCTGGTTTCAATCCGAATCAAACCGGATACCAATTTCTATTAATAATATAAACTATCAGTTTGCTTAATTCGCTATGACTCAACCCATTTATATTTGTTACCGATCCATCATTTTTTATATATCCTAATCATTCAGTGTTTTTGTGATCTTTCCACCTACTGATATTCAATATTTTGAAAAACAAGATAACATAAATCATTTCACTCATTACCCATCAACTCCTTCTCTTTTTGCTTCATCGGTACCAATATTTTAGAATACTCAACTTTTTTATCTTTCCAACATGTGCAAAGTCTAGTTACTTCTCACTCTCTCTCTCTCATATGAACTTTCTCCCCTGATCTCACTCAAATACTATTTTGTTTTAATCATATTGTGATTTATTAAGTTATTCAATAATATAGATGTAATTTAAATATTAATAATGTGTAGAGGATACATCTTCATTAGTAATTTAAATGAGCAAGATATTATTCCTTATTATATAGCTTTGGCCTAACTAGGAAGTTCAGTGGTAGATGTCGGGTTTGTTGTTTTGAATGATGATTGATAGAGTGTTTAGTTTTGGGATTATTTTGGCATGAGTAGACATTAGTTCAATATAAATCTAATGTTAAATCCTCTCTTTGACTTCACTCATATATAGTAAGGATGTATTACATTTATTACCATATGTTATTCTTCCATAAGTTGTGTAACGACCCAAACCCACATTGGGGATAAAATTAGTAAGGGTCGCTCGTCGCGTGTACAATCCATGATAATTGCACACTTCAGCCTTAAATTACAGTGACATCATTTGTGATTTACGTGAAAGCATTGAAGTAGAACCCCAAAATCTAAAACAGTAGAGAGAAAGATAAGATAACATAACTCCAGAATAAGAATGTGAATAAGTGGTGATTTCCACATGCACAACTGGCATCGCCACTGTTGAACCAGTGGTATGGGGCGGGCATAGAGGAAACCGTGCCAACAGAGACAACCTTATTGCTCCTGATACACAGTAGAACCCCCTTGTAAAAAAACTACTATAAATAGTAACAACAAGATCCCAAGCACAAGTCAAAACAATATCCACCATTACACAATATCCAACGTCATCTCCAACCTCAATCCTCACAACCCACACATACTAAAAGAGAAAAGCATAAGTACCAAAAGTAACGCCAGTCTCAAATATAGGGTCACCGCTCCTGCAGATCAACAAAAGGAAGGTAAATGAATAAGAGCATCTTCAGACATGCTATATAGCTGGCATAAAAGGAATCTTTAACGGAATCTTCATATCCATCATCACCAACATCACCTTCCTCCGAACTGTTAAATAAGGAGTGACCTGACAAATCATTAACAGAAAAACATAATCAAGAGGGAATCATAATAATATCCGAAAATGTTTTCACAATAATCTCATGATTAATGTTTTTTATACCGAAATTAAAGATTGTAATAATAATACTATATGGAAAGTGACATTGAACATGAAATGAGCAAGCAATAATGCATGATAGTGACAATGAAATAAATGACTAAGTGATGTTATAAATGAAAATATCCGAAATAAGTGAAAGACAATATAAATGCAAGACTAGTCCTTAGTACTACGCCTTCATCATGCCCATGAATGAAGAGCCTCTCAAATGTAAGCCAATGAGGGAAAGACTCCTCGAATATAAGCCATGAAGGAAGATGTCACTCTCTTGTCACCATAGTAGGGCGAGATAATAGTAATAATAAATTAATTATGACATCATAACTTTTTCCTCCTATTTAATCCCTGAAGAAAGATACATCTCTTGTGACCACCGGAGGGCGAGATAATGATAAGAAATGAAATATAATATCCAATACCTAACTAAGGACCAACTATTGCACATACATGTAAAAATCCCTAATCTCATGATTTATACCACCGTTACACGAATTAATAATTTTATTAAAATTAAACAATAGCTCCAGGATATAGAAAGTAATGTCTTAGTTCTACATGACAACTACAAGCTGAATGATGCCATTCAGGCACCCGGTATCCTAATAGACTCAAAATTCCGAGTGTTTATGCAAAAACTGGCTGAAATATAAAAGAAGGTTCAAATTCAAGTTGGCGTGGGCTAGAATGAATCTAGTCATCACCAAAATTCTGGAAGAAAGAAAATTTGCTCTCAGTCAAAACCTGATGTGGACCGAATGAATCTGGTATTCGCCAAAAGTCCGTAAAAAGAAAATATTTGTTTCCAGTTAAAAACAAGCGTGGACCGGAATGAATCTAGTCTTCACCAAAAGTCTGAAAAACAAATTTGTTCCCAGTGAAAACTGGCGTGGACCAGAAAGATTATGGTCTTCGCTAAAAGTCTGGAAAATCAGAAAATTGATGCAAGAAATCAAAAAGTTATAGAACATGTCAAAACCCTTCGATTATGATTTTCTTTACCTTCTGAAGCTTCATATTGTTGTATATCGTTAGGACACGGGGCTGGATTCAAAGAACTCCCTAGGGTCATGAACACTAAAATTTTAGGAGAGCTAGAACTGGTAGAGAATTAAGAGAAACATGGAATAACATAAATTAAGACTTAAGGACATGAAGAAGATGAAGAAATCTTAGATTTTCTTATAACCAAATGTTGTAGTTAAGGAAGCTATATCTTTTTCTCCTCCAAGTGTTGATCCTTGTTCTTGTTTTGCTAAAATTTAGAAGATGAAAATAGATAAGATATTTTGAGAGATTTTTAGGTGCGGGTGAGAAAAGAAGAGACAACTCAAGATAGGAGAGGAGGAAGGAGTGGTGAACCCTAAAAGAAGACTTGGGGCTTTTATACCCCTCTTCTACAATTGCTAAAGGTAAAAAATGCCCTTTAAGCCAAATAGGTCATTACATATTCTCCCCCTAAAAGAAGTTCCTCTAAAAGAAGTTTTGTTGGGCTGCTATATTTCTTTATATATTTAAGAGTGTGGAAATCTATCCCAACACACCCCCTCAAGTGTGGGTAATCTGTCCCAACACTTTTTTATTCAAGAGTGTGGGCAATCTCTCCCAACACCCCCCTCAAGTGTGGGCAATCTCTCCCAACACCTGCGCAATTTTTTTAAAATAATGTTTCAAACAGGGTTCGAGTGTGGGCAATCTCTCCCAACACCCCCCCTCAAGTGTGGGCAATCTCTCCCAAGAAATCATAAAAGTTATAGAACATGTCAAAACCCTTCGATTATGATTTTCTTTACCTTCTGAAGCTTCATATTGTTGTATATCGTTAGGACACGGGGCTGGATTCAAAGAACTCCCTAGGGTCATGAACACTAAAATTTTAGGAGAGCTAGAACTGGTAGAGAATTAAGAGAAACATGGAATAACTTAAATTAAGACTTAAGGACATGAAGAAGATGAAGAAATCTTAGATTTTCTTATAACCAAATGTTGTAGTTAAGGAAGCTATATCTTTTTCTCCTCCAAGTGTTGATCCTTGTTCTTGTTTTGCTAAAATTTAGAAGATGAAAATAGATAAGATATTTTGAGAGATTTTTAGGTGCGGGTGAGAAAAGAAGAGACAACTCAAGATAGGAGAGGAGGAAGGAGTGATGAACCCTAAAGAAGACTTGGGGCTTTTATACCCCTATTCTACAATTGCTAAAGGTAAAAAATGCCCTTTAAGCCAAATAGGTCATTACATATTCTCCCCCTAAAAGAAGTTCCTCTAAAAGAAGTTTTGTTGGGCTGCTATATTTCTTTATATATTTAAGAGTGTGGAAATCTATCCCAACACACCCCCTCAAGTGTGGGTAATCTGTCCCAACACTTTTTTATTCAAGAGTGTGGGCAATCTCTCCCAATACCCCCCTCAAGTGTGGGCAATCTCTCCCAACACCTGCGCAATTTTTTTTTAAATATTGTTTCAACCAGGGTTCGAGTGTGGGCAATCTCTCCCAACACCCCCTCAAGTGTGGGCAATCTCTCCCAAGAAATCATAAAAGTTATAGAACATGTCTAATCCCTTCGATTATGATTTTCTTTACCTTCTGAAGCTTCATATTGTTGTATATCGTTAGGACACGGGGCTGGATTCAAAGAACTCCCTAGGGTCATGAACACTAAAATTTTAGGAGAGCTAGAACTGGTAGAGAATTAAGAGAAACATGGAATAACTTAAATTAAGACTTAAAGACATGAAGAAGATGAAGAAATCTTAGATTTTCTTATAACCAAATGTTGTAGTTAAGGAAGCTATATCTTTTTCTCCTCCAAGTGTTGATCCTTGTTCTTGTTTTGCTAAAATTTAGAAGATGAAAATAGATAAGATATTTTGAGAGATTTTTAGGTGCGGGTGAGAAAAGAAGAGACAACTCAAGATAGGAGAGGAGGAAGGAGTGATGAACCCTAAAAGAAGACTTGGGGCTTTTATACCCCTCTTCTACAATTGCTAAAGGTAAAAAATGCCCTTTAAGCCAAACAGGTCATTACATATTCTCCCCCTAAAAGAAGTTCCTCTAAAAGAAGTTTTGTTGGGCTGCTATATTTCTTTATATATTTAAGAGTGTGGAAATCTATCCCAACACATCCCCTCAAGTGTGGGTAATCTGTGCCAACACTTTTTAATTCAAGAGTGTGGCAATCTCTCCCAACACCCCCCTCAAGTGTGGGCAATCTCTCCCAACACCTGCGCAATTTTTTTTTAAATAATGTTTCAACCAGGGTTCGAGTGTGGGCAATCTCTCACAACACCCCCCTCAAGTGTGGGCAATCTCTCCCAAGAAATCATAAAAGTTATAGAACATGTCTAAACCCTTCGATTATGATTTTCTTTACCTTCTGAAGCTTCATATTGTTGTATATCGTTAGGACACGGGGCTGGATTCAAAGAACTTCCTAGGGTCATGAACACTAAAATTTTAGGAGTGCTAGAACTGGTAGAGAATTAAGAGAAACATGGAATAACTTAATTAAGACTTAAGGACATGAAGAAGATGAAGAAATATTAGATTTTCTTATAACCAAATGTTGTAGTTAAGGAAGCTATATCCTTTTCTCCTCCAAGTGTTAATCCTTGTTCTTGTTTTTCTAAAATTTAGAAGATGAAAATAGATTAGATATTTTGAGAGATTTTTAGGTGCGGGTGAGAAAAGAAGAGACAACTCAAGATAGGAGAGGAAGAAGGAGTGATGAACCCTAAAAGAAGACTTGGGGCTTTTATACCCCTCTTCTACAATTGCTAAAGGTAAAAAAATGCCCTTTAAGCCAAATAGGTCATTACTTATTCTCCCCCTAAAGGAAGTTCCTCTAAAAGAAGTTTTGTTGGGCTACTATATTTCTTTATATATTTATGAGTGTGAAAATCTATTCCAACACCTCCCTCAGGTGTGGGTAATCTGTCCCAACACTTTTTTTATTCAAGAGCGTGGGCAATCTCTCCAACACCCCCCTCAAGTGTGGGCAATCTCTCCCAACACCTGCGCAATTTTTTTTAAAATAATGTTCCAACCAGGGTTCGAGTGTGGGCAATATCTCCCAACACCCCCCCCCCCCTCAAGTGTGGGCAATCTCTCCCAACACCTACGCAATTATCAGGGTTCAAGTGTGGACAATCTCTCCCAACACCCCCCTTAAGTGTGGGCAATCTCTCCCAACACCTATGCAATTTTTTTTAAATAATTAATGTTCCAACCAGGGTTCGAGTGTGGGTAATCTCTCCCAACACTTGCACAATTTTTTTTTAATAATGTTCACACCCGGGTTCAAACTCATGACCTCTGGCTCTGATACCATGTTAAAGATCAAATGCTTACCATTGTACTAAAACCAATTGGTGATAGTAAATGTGCTACTGTATTTCCTTATACAATCCAGAGTGTGGGCAATATCTCCTAACAAGTTTCATCCTCAAAACTAAAAATATACCTATCTCCGGGAAGAGAGATGGACACTTTGCTTGCATCAGATTTAAACTTCCAAATAGCTTCCAAGATTCGCGCTAGTTGTTCGTCATAGGAAACGTTCGCCTTAAGCAACTTTGGAGTACGTGATTCTGAGAGCACTTCCTAAAAAAAGATACATGTAAGACATTATGAACCTGAGATAAAGTAGAAGACAACTGCAACTGGTATATTCCAACTATCCCAATGATCTCAAAGGGTCCCATGTATTTTGGACTTAACTCCCCTTTCTACCCAAAATGTGTAACTTCTCTCATGGGTGAAACCTTCTGGTACACTTATCTGCAACTTTGAAAGTCAAAGGACGTCCCTTGGCATCTGCACAAATTTTATGTTTGTCTTGTGTTGAAACCTTTCTCTCAATAAGGCAACTTTATTAACCGCCTCTAGGACCATCTGAGCTCCTATGAAAAGAGAGAAGAATTTTCAGAGATTTTTAGGTGTGGGGGAGAAAGGGAGGGGCGGCTCAAGATGGGGGAGGATGAAGGAGTGATTAACCCTAACAAAAGACTTGAGTCTTTTATACCCTTTTTTATTACTATCCCCGTCCTAAAATATCTGTCCGTTTAGATTTTTTCATACAGATTAAGGTAGTTTGTTGAATTGATTATGTGTCATTAATTTTGATGGAAAAAAAGTCTAAAATAATCTTTGACGGTTATTAATGCAAAGTAGTGTAAAGTGGGTGAGTATATAATAAATGAAGGGTAAAAGAAGAGAAACGTAATAAATGTTTCATTGGTTTTCTAAAGGAACTTACATTATGAGACAAAAAGGCTATTGACTTACATTTTGGGACAGATGTAATATTACTAAAGGTAAAAAAAAAAATGCCTTTTAGCCATATAGGGTCGTTACAAGTTGTGATTTCTAATCAATAATTTTATCCGTTTATGAAACCGTGAAAAAACTGAACCAAATCAAACCAAACCAGGCCGAACAATTGATTTTGGCCTAAAACCTATTTCACTTTGGTCTAAATTTTTTGAAAGGCGTACATAATGGTTTGGTTTGTAAATGGAAAAAATCCAACCAAAACGGACCATCTTCACCCTACTTAAATTCGATCATACTAAGATTCAAGTATATAATTGAGAATTTTGGGAAATGTTATTTTATTGGGGTTTTATTTACACCACACCAACTTACCGATGCACCACACTATCTATGCACTACACCGTATGGTCGATCATCACAAGGAATATTCGGAAAGTCGATTCTTAACTGAAAATTCGATTGAAAAACGATTCAGTGTGGTGCACAAGCAGTGTGTGCATCAGTAAAATCACGGTCCTGCAAATATAGGCTCTATATTTGCGGACTTGCAGTTTCAGTTTGCTAAAAGCCCAATTGAAAATACAACACAAACCTAGGAAGAAAATACAATATGAAAACTATTGGGTCATTTATTTTAAGGGCCCATCAAATTTATTGATTTAGGGGTGGCCCTAAACCATGGCCTGGTATGATAGGCTTTTCCTGAAGAACATCACTGCATTTGACTCTAAGATAGCGATTCTGTAAAATAAGGAAAAAAGAAAAAGAAGATATTTGAGTATGTAAAATAAAAAATATATTAAGAGTATATGATGCAAATGTTCTAATGAGATATAAACTTTATTATGCAGGCACGGTTGCTGATAATATAAGATATGGGCCACAACTAAAAGGATATAAGTTGAGCGATAATGAAGTTCACAACTTGCTTGCTCTTGCAGACTTGGATTCAACTTACTGTAATAAACCTGTCGGGGAGTTATCTGTTGGTCAGGCACAGAGAGTTGCGCTTGCTCGTACTTTGGCCAATGAACCTGAGGTGAGCTAGCCCAAGTACATGATATCCCAGAATTTCTGCAGCCGTCCCTGGTCACATTGATCAGTAACTTGAATTTTGGATAATGTTTTTCTTATTATTAATTGTGCACATATCACAATATCTTATACATCTCACACACACACAATCTAGGCTAGATATTATCTTGTACTACAAGTTTGTTATGCCACCTCACACACATAGTAATTACAAGAGTACCCTTATGGATCTTATCCTCTAACATCCCCTCTCAAACGAAAAGGGGTCTTGACCACTTGAAGTTTGTCTTTGAATTGACTGAACTTAGTAATGGATAAGGGCTTGGTAAGACAATCAGCAGTTTGATCTGCAGAGAGTATGTGTTTGATCAGGAAGTCCCCTTTCAGCACCTTGTCTCTAATGAAGTGAAGATCGATTTCCACATGCTTAGTTCGATTGTGGAACACATGATTGTTGGCAAGAGCTTGAGCACTGAGATTATCACACCAGATTGTAGCTATTTTTTATAGAGGAGCAGACATTTCAGACAGTAAAGAGGTTAGCCACTGTATTTCTGCAGCAGTGTTGGCCAAGGATCGATATTCAGACTCAGTACTAGACCTGGAGACCACTCCTTTCTTTTTTGAACTCCAGGAGACTAAGGATCCACAAAGATATACACAGTATCCTGCAATAGATCTTCTTTCAGCTTTATCACAGGCCCATTCAGCATCTGAGTATCCAACAAGATGAATCCCCTGATCTGGAACAAAGTGCAGAGCATAATCAATGGTGCCTTGGACATATCTGAGAAGTCTCTTGAGTAATTGCCAGTGGTAAACTCTAGGCTGCTGCATATACTGGCTCAAGGAGTTTACAGCAAATGCCAGATCTGGCCTGGTGAAAGTCATATATTGAAGAGCTCCAAGGACACTCCTGTAAAGAGTTGGACTGTCCATAAATGGACCATCAGTCCTGGTACTCTTGTAATTACTATGTGTGTGAGGTGGCATAACAAACTTGTAGTACAAGATAATATCCAGCCTAGATTGTGTGTGTGTGATGTAGCATATGATCTTGCAGGTGTGTTGGTAACATCAGGAGGTGCTACTGTATGATGACTGATAGCAAAATACTTAACCGCTAACTTTCACCGACTGAGTATCGGGTCAACGGGAGTATAGTAGTCACAAGGTCAAATCCACAGGGAGTAATGTCTAAGTACCAAAGCTGACGTAGAACTTAGTTCAGGCCAAAATATAGTGGAAAATATTATACTAGTGCCGAAATAAAGATTAAACTACCGGTTTCACTTCTAGATATAAAAGGGAATAGCCGAACTATGATCCCACGAGCTACTTTTACCCCTAAGGAAAGACTTGACAGGGAGCGTGTCTTGACCAACCTACCTATCCTATGTAGTTTCACGACATCCACGGGTGCCAACTTCTAATTCTGGTGATTAGACTGAACAACTCGATCTAACCACCCTATGTGAAGCTAACCGACTCTCCCTTTAGAAAACCGATTACCCTAACATGATTAAGTTCTATGAGTTGCTCGAACAACGATGACAAACCCCTGTATTGGAAACGGTCCTAACAACTATGCCGAATCTACGCAACGATCCCAAAACCTCTTTTCCCACATCTCACCGCAAAATACATCTATAAGTTCGATGTGTGTGAAAGTGAACCAGGTGAGAAAACTAGTTCAACGATGTTATAATAAGTTTTAGGACGTGGATTAATCGTTAAAACATTAAATTACGCACTACACAAGTCCCAATCGCATCCCCCTTAGAGTTTTCACTCGCTTTCACATAATTCGGCTACTCAACGGATTAGCTACTCATGATTATGCTAGGAACGGAATTAAAAGCAGAAATTAAACTAAAGACAATAAATAAAAGGGAAGTCATTACCATACAAATTGCTGAAAATCTGATCCACAAAATATGGAAGAAATAATTGCACCGAAAAGCCAAATCTTTGATCTTGAACCGTTAATCTAAGCTATGGAAAGTACGTAGAATCGAAGGATGTTATGTATGGAATCCAAGGATCAAAGGATGATCAACCTACACTAAAACCGCACCAAAATCGCCCTAGTAGTGTCTAAAGTCGGTAGTCTATGTCAAAGTGCTGAATGAGCTGCGTATTTATAGTTAGGGTTGAAATATGCCGCTGTCGGGCCCGGACGAGTGTTTGCCCCAAGGTGGACGCTTGTCTGCCTGGAAATCTGATGATGATTAGGGTTTATTCTTCAGTGAATCAGCGTTTGGCTCCTCCTAAACGCTAGTTCATGGATCATGCCTTGAGGGCAAACGCCCGTCTGGATTGTCTGAACGCCCGTTTGGATTATATGAGCTTTCTTGATTCGGGCTGAGCCCATCCAAACGTGCGTTCGGGGGTGATTTGGACGCTCGTCTGTCTGAAAATCTAACTTTCAGTATCAAATGCTACTTCTGTGAACGACCTTTTGGACTAGACAAATGCCAATCTGGCATGATGATATATTCCTCAACCTTAACCTTGACTCAAACGCCAGTTTGCCTTGATTTTGCTCCAAACTTGATTTTTCTCCACTTTCATGCTACTTTCGTGCCACAAGCATGTTTCTCATTCCAAAACATCGCTTTCCAGGTTCTCGAGTCACTTAAGTCGTGCAATAACATATACGAACAAACACCACGCGTAATTCCACAAGACAAAAGTGCTCGGAAAAGAGATAAATATCTCTAAAAAGGCAGAATTTACTATTGATGTGACAGTTTTACCCTCCGTGCATATAACTCACGATATTACTCTCAAAATGATCTATATCTTCCCAGAACATGCCAATAATATGATAAACGGGGGTTAAACTGCACACCAAAGTACAGTAAAGTTGACTCCCATCAATGACCTGTATCAGTATTACACAAGGAGAAGGTTTGACCAGGAACACTAGAGACAGACACACTAGGGTCTAGGGTCAGACTGTTACTGGAAAAAAAACATAGGAGTAGACACTTTACTAGGGAATCCTGTTTTATAGGGAAAGTGATTTTCATTAAACACAACATCTCTAGAGATATATATTCTTCCAGATGGCTCTAAACACACATATCCTTTGTGATCAGAATTGGTTCCTAGGTAGACACATTGCTTAGTGTGAAATTGAAATTTGTGGTTTTGGTATGGTCTCAAGTAAGGGTAGCAGACACACCCAAACACTCTAAAGGTGTCATAGTTTGGTGACTTTCCAAGAAGAACTTCAGTGGGGGACTTCTGAGACAAGACAAGAGTAGGTAGGGCATTAATGATGGACACAGCTTGCCTGAAGCTTTCCCACCAAAATTTAAGAGGCATAGCAGCCTGTGCAAGAAGAGTGAGACCTAATTCGACAATGTGTCTGTGTTTACGTTTAGCCTTGCCATTTTAGGCATGTGCATAGGGACAGGGATGTTTGAATATAATGCCGTGTTGTTTAAGAATTGGTTCAAAAGTCCTGTATTCCCCCCTAGTCAGATTGAAGGGTTTTCATGGTGGCGCCAAACTGATTTTCAACCAGGGATTTAAAGTCAAGAAAGGATTTCAGTGCATCAGATTTCAGTTTTAAAGGATATATCAAGGTGAATCTGGAAAATCATCAATGAAATGAATGTAGTAAGTGTATCCATTAGTGGATCTGACTGGAGGAGGTCCCCATAGATCAGAGTGTATGAGATCCAAATGGTGTGTGGTTTTAGTTTCAGATGAAGTATAGGGCAAGTTGTGATGTTTTACATACTGGAAAGCCTCACAAAAAATAGACATTTTATTAATAGGATGATTAAACAGCTTGGAAACCTGGTCTATGACCTTACTTGAAGCATGCCCTAACCTCTTATGCCATAAAATGGCCTTTTCTTGGGAATTCACAGAACAAAGACAAGACTCTAGAGGTCCAAATTTGCTTATAGACTCATTCAACTTAGACTTAGACTGAATAACAATAAGAGATTTATTCTTGGAGTGAAGAGAGCTCTGACTAGACTCTTTTGGTGGCTTTAGCTGATACAGTCCATCTTTAAGTTCCCTTTCCAGCAGCACCATCCCTGTGGTTTTGTCCTTCACAAAACAACCAGAAGAGTAAAATTCAACTAGGACAGGATTGTCATTAGTTAGTTTGGAAACACTAAGTAAGTTCTTTGTGATTTCAGGAACATGAAGAATACTTTTAAGTGCAAGTGCTCTGTATATGCCACAAAGTGTGGAGTTGCCAACATGAAGTATGGAAAGATGCTCACCATTACCTACTGTTAAGGTGTCTGATCCTTCATAGCCAGAGTTGATATGAAGGTTGTTAAGGTCAGAGGTGACATGGCTTGTTGCTCCACTGTCCATAAACCAGCTTGCATCATTCAGAGTATCTGAAGAGCCAACATAAGCATTGTTGTTGCTGCTGTTCTGGTTTGAGCTTCCTCCAAAACTTGGGATTCCAACATTGGAATCAAACCTATGCCAACAATCCACAGCACAAGATTTTTCACAAACTTGACAGACAGGCCTTGGAGTGCCAGTATTGGTGTTGTTGTTGCTTATTCCTCTACCTCCTCTTCCTCTGGAACTTCTACCTCCTCGATTACCTCTTCCTCTTACAACATCTTGAGTACCAGTGTTCCTATTGTAGGTCCTGTTGTTACCAGACCTGGTTGCCACATTTGTAGTAGCTTGTCCAGTTTTCAGACTAGCAGTAGGATTAAAACGGGCTATCAATCTTTCATGAGTAACCAGTTGTGATTGCACCTCTTTCCATGACAAGGATCCTATTCTTGAAGTCATATTCACTATAACCGATTCATATTCTTTGTTAAGGCCTCCAAGAGTGGCAAGAATGAGCTCACCCTTAGTGATTGGGTACCCTGCTGCTAGACCATCAGAATATGACTTTATCAAGGCAAGGCAATCCATCATCGATTTGGACCCCTTCTCAGTTTTTGTGAGAGCTGATTTATACTCAAGCAATTGAGCTTCAGACCTGTTGTTGTAGAGAATCTCCAAGCATGTCCAGATTTCATTTGCTGTTGTGCATCCAATCACCTCAATCAGGGTTTCCCCCTTCATTGAGCTCATGAGCCATCCAACTAGAAGTTGGTCCTTTGTGTTCCATTCTTCAAACGCCGGATTTGGGATTGTACACGGAAATCCAGTGGTCGGATTGAAGGTGGAAAGAACCTCAGGTGGTAGAGGTCTGGTCCCAAAAAGATGACCATCCAGCTTGTGTCCACGGACAAGAGGAAGAATGGTCGATTTCCACAACAGATAATTGGATCTGTCCAGTTTGATGGTGCAGCTCTGATTCAAGTTTGTGCTAAACGGCGTTAGAGTTGTGGTGGTCTGACTGAGCTCAGGTGTTGGAGATGCATGATGAGAAGAGATTCCGGCGGCTGAGCTTGTTTGCAGAAAGACCGGAGGCTCTAGGAGAGATGACCGGAGAAAGGAGGTGGATCCATAATGTTGGGGTACAAACGCCGAAATAGACGGTATGGTGAAGGAGAGATGAAAAACTGGAATGGATGATATAGGTTGAGTCAAGAAGCTGGTGGTGGACGGAGGAGCTCCGAAAACAGCACCAATATTGGTAGTAACATGTATAGGTGAAGAAGAGGTAGAAGCTCCGGTCATGGAAATGAACCGGAGACTGGAGGAGCTGAAGCTCCAGTGGAGGGTGGAGGAGCAGATGCTCCGGTGGTGGTGGCTTCAGCCATTAACGGCTAGAGAGGCTCTGCTACCAACTTGAATTTTGGATAATGTTTTTCTTATTATTAATTGTGCACATATCACAATATCTTATACATCACACACACACAATCTAGGCTAGTTTATCTTGTACTACAAGTTTGTTATGCCACCTCACACACATAGTAATTACAAGAGTACCCTTATGGATCTTATCCTCTAACAAGTATAAATGTTTGTTGTATGTATAGGTGTTATTATTGGATGAGCCAACAAGTGCTTTGGATCCCGTGTCAACAGAGAATATTGAAGATTGTCTAGTGAAGCTGACAAAGGAGAGAGGAATGACGATAATAATGGTGTCTCACAGCATACAACAAATAAAGAAGATTGCAGATGTAGTTTGCCTTCTTGTTGGGGGTGAAATTGTTGAAGTCTTGAAACCTCATCAACTCTATGAGGCTAAGCATCCTATGGCTAATAGGTTTCTTCAGATCAGTAGCTAGCTTAAGTTGAGGGCACATGTTTTGTGTAGTATTTGTTTTTTTATTTTATTTTTTAATCTGCACTTATAAACTAAATAAGTTTTGTTTTTGCACTTGTTTTGTGAAGTATTTGGCTTCCTGAAAAACTGATTTTACTACTCCCTCCGTACCTATTTATCTGAAGCAGTTGCCAAAATTCATACATAAATTTATTGAATGAATCTAGACACTTTAATTCAAAATTAGTTGTTATTTAAATGTACCTAGACACTTAGACTTTTGGCAACTGCTACAGATAAATAGGTACAGAGGGAGTACTATTTTAAACTATATTCTGCTACAAAATTTATAATCTTAGATTATGTCTAAAGTAAATGTTTGGAATCTCAGGTTCGTGGGTTGGCATCCCGGAGCAAATTTTATTCATTAATGTGTATGCTCCACAAGACTCTTCATCGAAAATTGGTATGTGGAACAACATTCTTTCCATTGTGACTAGTTGGGTTGGCTTGGTGTGTGTAATCGGAGACTTTAACTCTGTTTGCTATCGTCATGAAAGAAAAGGCAGTGTTTTCTATCAAAATGATGCGAATATTCTTCAAAATTTATTTCTAATGCGGGGACGATTGACCTACGTTTGGAAGGCAGGAAGTTCACGTGGATTAACAAAAATGGGTCCAAAATGAGTAGAATTGATAGAGCCTTGGTATCTCCAAGCTTTCTAAATTTTTGGCCGGATGCTTCTCTTATCTGCTTACAAAGAAGTTTGTCGGACCATTGCCCCATCCTCTTAAAAAATTCTTCAATTGACTTCGGCCCCATCCCTTTTAAATTCTTCGACTTTTGGATGAAACACCCGGAGTTTAATGATGTTGTGACTACTGCTTGGAAGGATGAGAACATTATTGGTAACCCTTTTTATATCTTCAAGGAGAAGCTTAAAAGGGTCAAATTTTCTTTGAAGAATTGGAGTCGCTCAACATTTGGAAACCTTCAAGAGGAAGTAACTCAAGCCAAGATAGTTGTGGAAGATTGGTATAAACTCGCGGAAGAGAAAAGTCTTAGTCCAAATGAAATGGAGTGCGAGAATCAAGGCTATCAACTCACTTTATGAGAAAGATTCCCAACTCGAAAGTATGCTAAAACAGAAGCTCGAGAAAAATGGATAAAAGAAGGTGATGGAAATACCAAATTCTTTCATAATTTCATTAAAGGAAGACGCAGAAAAAATAACTTATCCGGTCTCTTAATTAATGGACAATGGTGTGAGGATGCACAATGAGATAAAAAAGAGGCGGTCAATCATTTCAAAAGTCAATTCAAGTGAAATCGGAAGGACTAGACCTTCTTTCGAGTCCGATCTTTTCAAAACTCTCTCCATGGATTTGCGTACCAATATTGAGCTCCCTTTCTCGGAGGAGGAAGTGAAACTTGTTTGCTTGGAATTGTGGTTCTAGCAAAGCTCCAGGCCGATGGCTTTTCGTTCGGTTTCTACAAATCGCAATGGGGTCTTATTAAAGATGATCTTATGAGATGCATTAAAGATTTTGAGCGTTACGGAAGGTTTGGTAAAGGATGCAATAGCTCATTCATTGTTCTTATTCCCAAAAATGCAATCCCACTTCCTTTAAAGATTATCGGCCTATCGCTTTGGTTGGGAGTCTCAGACAAAATCATTTCTAAATTGCTTGCTTTGAGAGACTCAAGAAGATTATTCCCAATCTTATCGACCATTGTCAATCAGCCTTCATTAAAGGTAGACAAATTCTTGACGGTGTGTTGGTTACAAATGAGGTGGTGGATTATTTCAAAAAATCAAACGGTAAAGCCTTTATTTTCAAAGCTGATTTTGAAAAAGCTTTTGATTCAGTTAATTGGGGATTTTTGGACTCTATTATGGAACAAATGAACTTTGGATTGACTTGGAGGAAATGGATAAGAGGTTGTTTATCATCGGCTCACGTGTGTCGTCCCTATTAATGGGAGTCCTTCAAGAGTTCAAGATGGAAAGAGGAATACGCCAAGGTGATCCACTCTCCATTTCTTTTTCTCCTTTTTGCTGAAGCTCTCAATGTGCTTATGAGGAAAGCTGTGACAATTGACAAATTTAAAGGAGTCGATGTTGCTTTTCACGGTAATCATGTTAATCTCACCCACCTTCAGTTTGCGGATGATGCTATCTTTTTTGGAGCATGGGATATGGAAAATCTTAATAACATGAGCAGAATCTTGAAGGCATTCGAGCTCATTTCTGGTTTGAAGATTAACATGACTAAAAGCAAGTTATACGGGTTAAATATTCAACATGTGGACCTAACTTTCGGAGCTCGTTCTTTAGGTTGCAATGCTGCCGAGCTCCCCTTTTCTTATCTGGGATTACCTATTGGCAAAAATATGAATCGTGTCACTCTCATGGCGACCGGTGATTGATAGATTCAAAACAAAATTGACAGGATGGAAGTGTAGATTTCTGTCGATGGGTGGAAGACTTACTCTCCTCAAATCGGTCCTTGGTAGTCTTCCTTTGTACTACTTCTCTTTGTTTCATGCTCCTATTGCTGTGATCAACACCTTAGAACAAATTCGAGCGCGGTTTTTCTGGGGAGGGGTTGGCGATGAGCGTAAAATTTCTTGGCTCTCTTGGTCATCTATTCTTAAACACAAATCTCAAGGGGGCTTAGGGGTTGGAGGGTTGGGGATTCAAAATGTTGATTTGTTGGGTAAATGGTGGTGGAGATATAATGTAGAAGGAAGCTTGTGGAGGAGTATTATTCATTGCTTTATGGAGATGAGGGTGGTTTTAATTATGAATCTGTGATGGGTAGGAAAGGCAAGGTTTGGGGCAACATTATTAGAAATGTGGATAGAATTGAAATGAAAGGAGTGAATCTCATTTCATCCCTTAGATGGAAGGTAGGGGATGGAAATAGTGTAAAATTTTGAAGAGACGTTTGGGTAGGGATGAGTCTTTCAAGTGCCGTTTCGAGAGACTTTATCACCTTTCTAGTGGAAAAGATTGTTTGGTAAAAGACCGTAGGATGATCTGATGGTGTTTGGGAACGGGAGTGGGATTGGCGAAGGGAAATTAGAGGAAGAGAATTGGGCGAACTAGTGGACTTTTATGCTTTTCTCCCGCACACTTCTCTTCACGCAGTCAACATGATGTTCCCACGTGGAGTTTCAATCCAAAAGGAACCTTCTCAAGTGGCTATCTTGAAGGAAAAATTGCTTGAAGTCGATAGATCTACCTTAGAAAATGATGCTCCTCATTTTCGTTGGAATAATTTGGTACCATCCAAGGTGAATATTTTTAATTGGAGGGCTTCTCGACATAGGCTTCCCACTCTTTCGAATCTCTCGACGAGAGGTATCATTCTCCCTAGCCTTTTATGCCCATCTTGCTCATTGGATTTGGAAGATGAAAATCATTTGTTTTGTCGTTGCCCCTTTGCTGTGAAGATTTGGGACAAATTTTCATCTTGGTGGCGAACTCAGTTTATTTCTTTTTCGAATTGGAGATCACTACATCACAACACTCCTTTGCATGTAAAGCAAAACAAATTCTGCAAGGTTTGGGATGCTACGAGGAAAATTACATGTTGGAGTATTTGGAAAAGAAGGAATAATCTCATTTTCAACTCAAAAGCCGCGGCAGTGGAGGACATATTTGCCGAAATCCAAACAATCAGCTTTGCGTGGATTAACGGTCGTTGTGATAAGCTTGCTTTAGATTGGAACAAATGGAAGTCGATCCGATAGACGCTCTAGTTAAGCGAGATTTGACGATCTCCTTTGCAGATTGTAGTTTTCTAGTCTGTTGTATTGTTTGGAGTTTTATTCTACATGTACTTTTCTTCTCTAGCATCTTGTTAGAGAATTCACATAAATAAAATTATTATTGCCGATCAAAAAAAAAATTGTTTGTGATTTTCATTATATAGTAGCACATGACATGGTTTTTCTGGTTCATAGATGAGAAATCCTTCATCATGGAGGTGAATAATCAGAATTAGAATTAATCCACGTGTGCGTAAATCTTTGGAATTTAGATCTCCCTAATTTTAGTGCCACCGAAACACCGAACGTACTCCTATGACCGTGTCTATAGTTGCCTTTCGGATATGTGATTGGTAGTGATCACCGTGTGTTGATTATCAAAATTACATAAGATTAGTTAGCAATTGGCGCTTGTTGGTAATTATGAACAATTATCAATTAATTAACGAGTCATCTATACATCTATTTCGAAATCGAGGTGGAAATAATTATTTTAACTTGAATCTTTATTTTATTTTATTTCATTTTGTAGTTTATTTAGTTTTTGTTCAAAATTAGTTTAAAAAACTCAAAATGTAGTCTTTTGTTGATTTTAAAAGAAATAATACACGGTTTCCTATAAAGATGATCAATCATGTTCGCTATTAGTTATAGTAAGTAGGTGTTTTATCTTTAGCAGTCTGACACAAAACATATTTTAACCATTATTTAGTATGTTTACTGTAATTATTATTATTTTTTATTTCTTGATTTTTTTTCCTTCTAATTACTCCTTCCGTCCCAATTTGTTTGGGACATTTTGAAACTCTTAAAATTTAAGAAAACATCATTTGTTACATCGTATAGTCATTAAATACATGACTAATTTACAATTACACCCTAATTATATTGTCCTTACATTCAGGGCCGGCCCAGTATAAGCCGCGAGCGGCGAGCAGCAGCCCAATAATTTCAGTAAATTTACGTATTCATGAATTTTTAAAAAAATCGTATAGATCTAATCCAATCTAACGTAATAGAATGTGTTAATAAAGGCTAAAAAAAATTTTAATTGACCTAAAAAAAAATTTAGGTCAGTTGATAAAGACCCAAAAAAATTACAATGTCTAAATTATTAAAAAAAAAATAAAACAAATTCAATCCCCAATGTGCAATCGGACCAATCATTTTCTAACTTCTAATCCTAATTCCTAAATATGATTCAGCTTTTTCCCTTGCCTCCCTGCTCGCCCCTCTCGTTGCTTTCCTTCTCTTTTTCTTTTCTTTTCTTTTCTTTTTTTTTTTTTTTTTTTTTTTTGTTGTTGTTGTTGTTTTTTTTTTTTTTTTGCAGACTTTTCTTCTCTTCTTATTTCATCTTTCAACCCTCCCCACAAATAAATAATACACCATCTTTAATCTATTCCTTCAAATTCTAATCTCAATCTTCAAGTATGAATTTGGTTTTTGTTTCTAAATATTCTAAAAAGCAAATGTTGAATTTTCCCGCTTTGTAGTATGTTTTAAAATTATCAATGAATTGAATTTTGTATCTCAATATGTTAAAAGCGCGATATTGAGTAATATTTTGTAATTATGTTTTTGAAACAAAACTATTTCAATTAAAAGCAATTCGGCGACGTGGCTGGCGCGCCTAAAATTTTCCAAGGCGCGAGCTCTTACATTTTTCAATAAATGTTGATATGTGGGCATTTTAGACATTTAAGAAGCAACTTTAAATCTAAACATTAGTAATGAGACTTATTTTGGGACGTCCATAAAAGGAATATGTCTCAAACAAATTAGGACGGAGGGAGTATTGATTTTTAAGAGCATAATAAGAAGATTTTTAAAAATGGGTAATAGTGTCTTTATTGCTCAAGAAAATATTGATGGTCTTAAATTGCCTTGTTGTCTCTACCATTTCGGGAAAGAAAAAAAAAAATGCCAGCTTATTGGCAAGCTTGACTACAGCTGTTTTTGTTAGCAAGCTTTTTCTTTTTTTTTTTTTTTTTGTGAAGAAGCAAGCTATTTTTCATCTGTTATTTTCCATTGCTCCATTTCTACGTTCTTCATCTACACTTTTACAGTTGAGTATAGAAATTAGAAAGAGTAAGTACAAGATTTTTTTAATTGACCAACACAATTAACTATAAAGAAATATAAAATCGATCCGGCTAAGTAACTTGGACTTGGTTTCACAATTGGACATTCACATGGAAACAAACATGGCAAGATCTGCAGTTTTTCTCCGGTACAATTGCATGGAAAAAAAGAAGAATACCTGTAAAATTGCGTGTAACAACTTGTACATTATTTTTTCCACGTTTCGTTGCGATAATATTAATTCGTACGACAACTCGTATGCGTTTATTATAAAATATTTATTTTATGAAAAAATATCTAACAATTTCCCCCTATTTTTCCAGAAAAATTTTGTATGTAAAAAATAAATGTATGAAGTGGCTGCATCACCTAATGTGATTGCTTACGTACTCTTTTTGGGGATCAAGTCATCGTAGTTCATGCAGACATGGACTAAGAATCATCGTTGGAAATCGTACATAAATGAAAGTAGTTTTTGGCTATTAACTTCCACTTGGTGTAAATAACTCACACATCTTGAACCAAAGACCCTATCGTGATGTAACCGGAGTTATCACACATATTATTCTGATAAAAGAGTGTCTCTTTATTCCAACGCATTAATGGCCATGCGTTATATCCCGAAATTCATGAGTGCTCTAGAGGCGGTCTTTATCTCATAGAAAGCGGCCCGACTTTCACACTCACATAGGTAAGTCCATTAAAAGTGATACCGCGTGTCACTTTCTCCAATAATAGGACTTATTAAGAACCATATTCAACCTTTACCATGCGGTATTTACTCACACCAGAAATTTCATGAATGAGATTTATTAAATACTCTAGTGGCTCTTTTAGTTAGACATTAACTTGTTTGTACACTTTGAACTTTGCTTATATTTCAAAACACAATTAGTAGGGTTCCCGTCAAAGTTAACTAATTTTTTCATAGACCTTAATCCCATTCCTTTCGTTGTCTTTGCAATCATTTCTCTAGCCAGTCCTTTCGTCAAAGGATCTACTAGGTTATTCTTTGACTCTACATAGTCAACAGAGATTACTCCTTGTTTAAGCAATACACGAAGAGATTGATGTCTCAGACTTAAGTGTCGATCTTACCATTGTAAGTCTTACTTGCAACTGAATAGAAAGTTGTTTTATTATCACAATATATGTATCATTACTGCTGGAGATGACTTTTCCCACAAAGGAATATCAATCGATAAATTTCTCAGCCATTCCACTTCTTTACTTGCATCTGCTAATGCAATAAATTCTGCTAACATATGCTGATGGAAAGTTCTTGGGGGCACCCAACACCCGTTATACGTGGAGTGAAGTCGTGTGACATAATCTACACGGTTTGTTTCTAAATTGAAATCAAATTGTGTGGTCTAAATTTTTAATGTCAGCCTCTTCCAACGGTGGAGGAGTAATGATATGAAGAATCAAGTTATTGCATTTAAACTGAAAATATGATTAAAAAAATCTTTTTTTTTTTGCCTGAGGAAAAAAGATATTGTATTAATCATAGTCAAGGGGAGACGAATGATCTGGACGGGGCGATAGTTCTAAAGATTTTTTGCAATAAAAAAAATATATAGTAGTGTTTTTTTTTTCTGTCCCCTACGGCCTGCGATAAAGAAAAACACTACTATACATCGCAAAAAAAAATACGATTATACATGTCGCTTTATATGATAAACAACAATAATATATATCGCAGAATCCGAAACACTAACTCTTTTAATTCTATCAATAAAGATTTAAAACCTTACAAACAATGAATTTGAAGGAAACCAATACTCCGTAACCGTTTAATATTTTTTTAAATGTATCACTTTGATAATAATTATGCAGTTTTATTTATATGATAAAAGTGTTATGTCAAATAATCAGATTATTACAGATAATAGAGGAGTATATAAGTTTTATGGGGTCAAAAAAAATACATAACGTATATATAATAGTGTATTCTTCAGATCCGAAAGGGCGAGTTCCTCCTTTGGGATGCATCCGCACCTGTTCATAGCAAGTCCGTCAAACACGCCGAGACAACACCTTTAGCGAAGGGATCATCATTCTCTTAAGTACACAATATTTTTTTTCACATTTGTTAAAAAAAATATGCAGACCTTAGACTCAGTGGTTGGGGAATCTCAATTAGCATTTATGAAAGGAAGGCTAATTACCGATAATGCTATCTCAGCATTTGAGGCCTTTCATTCTTTAAATGGCAGTAGTATGATTTGCAGGAACCAAATGGCAATTAAATTGGATATGATGAAGGCTTTTGTCAGACTGGAGTTGGGTTATCTGGAAAGAATTCTCACTAAGATGGCATATCCTACTGCTTTTGTCAATCTCATAATGAGCTGTGTTACTTCTTGTAGTTTCCATGTACTGGTTAATGGCAGTCAGTCAGAAGTGTTCTATCCATCTAGAGGAATCAGGCAGGGAGATCCCTTATCTCCTTTCCTGTTTATTATTTGCTCTGAGGGTCTTTTTGTTTTGATTAATCAAGCAATTATGGATGGGAAATTAACCCCTTTCAGATTTGGTAAGTCTGGTCCTTGTCTCTCTCATTTATTGTTTGCTAATGATAGTATTCTCCTTGCAAAAGCCAACCAAAGTAATGTTGTGGAAATTTTAAGGATCTTGAATTGCTATGAGAGGTTGTCTAGACAAAAGGGTTAACCTTGAAAAATCTAATGTCTTTTTTGGCAAGAACCTTGATCAGAACCTGGTGAATCAAATTCTGAGCACCCTCCAAATAACCATGGGCAACACTAATGGCAAATACCGGGGACTTCCTTTCATGATTGGTAGAACAAGGTATGAGATCTTTAAATTCATCAAAGACAAGATTTGGAAAAAAAAACTCAACGGCTGGAAGAATTTGTATCTATCTATGGCTGGGAAGGAAGTACTGATCAAGGCAGTAATTCAGGCAATCCCTATCAATGTCATGCAATGCTTTTTGCTACCTAAGAGACTCCTCAATGATATTTTAAAAATGGTAAGGAACTTTTGGTGGAACAACAATCCAGACTCATCATCCATGGCATGGATTTCTTGGGACAAAATTTGCAAACCAAAAGCTCATGGTGGTTTAGGAATCAGAGATCTGAATCTGTTCAACAAGGCCTTGTTAGCTAAGCAATCTTGGAGGATTATTATTAAGCCTCATTCTTTGGTGGCATCAATTCTGAAGTTCAAGTATCATAGGAGATGTGACCTAGAACAAGCTAAACTTGAGGCAAGACCCTCATTTATTTGGAGGAGTATCTTGTCTGGGAGGGAGCTTCTGTTTCAAGGATTGAGATGGTCAGTGGAAGATGCTTCCAAGATCAATATCTGGAACCATGCCTGGATTCCTATGGAACCTGGATTTAGAGTCACTAAGAGAGGTCAAGACACCAACCTAACTACCGTTAATCAATTAATCAACAGCTTTGAATGGGATCATGCAAAGCTCCAATCACTCTTCATGCCACATGAGATAGAAGCAATTCTGTCTATTCCTCTCAACAGAAGACCAGCAGTTGACCCTCAAATTTGACACTTCACGAAACATGGATGTTATAGTGTCAAATCGAGGTATTCTCTTGCCCTTGCAAATCTCTAGAAAGTGAAAACACTTGAAGGACCTTCTAATAACTGGAAATACAAAGATTTGGAATTACCTATGAAGTATCGATGTCCCTCCAAAAGTGAAGTCTTTCCTTTAGATGCTTGCATCATCAGCCCTCCCTGTTGGCTCTCTTTTGAAATTGCGTGGGTTATCTAATGGAATTTGTTGCTTGTGTGGAGTCTTTGAAGAAACGTGGGGGCATTGCTTCTTTGAATGTAGATGGTTAGCTCAACTCTGGTCTCTCTTTCCCCAATTTCAAGCCATTCTCTCTTATAGACACACTTGTCTTGAAGCTCAAATGAAGATGGAGAAGATATTTTTGGAGAGAAAAGATATTTTGGAGATGGAAAGATATTTATCTCATTGTGTTAAAATTGTCAATTGTTACAAATGAACTACTACTATTTATACTAACTTGTGCTAACAACCAAATTAACTTCTACTAACAAAAAAGGCTTAACCGACTAACTAATTAACAAAGCGAATAATTAACAAATCGAACCACCAATTGCAAATTTCTCAAGTCGTGGTGGGGAAGCTGTGGCATGAAAAGAAGCCAAGGCTCTATGCAATGCTGGACTGTCCAATGCCTTGGTGAAACAATCGGCTAACTGCTGAAAAGAAGAGATGGGCAACAGCTTCACCAATCCAGCTTGGACCTTCTCTCTCACAACATGACAATCCACTTCAATGTGCTTGGTCCGTTCATGGAACACTGGATTAGAAGCAATGTGCATTGCACTTTGGTTGTCACAGTACATAGCAATGGGAGTATGAACACCAAGCTGTAGATCTTCCAACAAATACTTGAACCATTGAATCTCACTCACAGTTGCAGCCATGGCCCTGTACTCACTCTCAGCTGAACTTCTGGATACTGTTCCTTGCTTTTTAGCTTTCCAAGACACTAGTGCTGATCCCAGGAACAAGCAATATCCAGTCACAGATTTCCTAGATTCAGGGCAACCTGCCCAATCTGAATCTGTGAAAGCTGTGGGAACCAATGCATTCTTACTTGCATATAGAAGGCCTTGATCAGGATGTCTCTTTATGTACTTAAGCACTCTGTATGCAGCTGCTAGATGACTTTGAGTAGGGGCATCTAGGAATTGACTCAACTGTTGGACAGCAAATACAATGTCTGGCCTAGTGAATGTGAGATACAACAACTTGCCCACTATTTGCCTATAGATTGAAGTGTCAGGAAGTAATGGAGAGTCCCCATGCTGTAATGTATGTTTGACATCCATAGGAGTGGATCTTTGGTTTGGCCCCAAGAACATCAAACTCCTGTAACAGGTTGGTAGCATATTTTCTTTGTGAGATTAGCAGTCCAGTGGATGTTTTGTGTACCTCCAACCCTAGAAAATAACTAAGTGGTCCAATGTCTTTGATCTTGAAGGCATTGTTTAGGAAGTCTTTGACAAGTTGAATTTGATGTAGATCTGCACTTGCCAAAATGACATCATCCACATACACAAGTAGGACAATGAAATCTTGTCCGCACTTTTTTTAGTGAACATACTGTAATCACTTTTGGACTGCTTAAAACCTTGATCCAGTAAAGCTGTTGTGAGCTTGGCATTCCACTGCCTACTTGCCTGTTTAAGACCATACAATGATTTAGAAAGTTTGCAAGTCGGATTTGGAACATCGATGTGGAATCCTGGGCGACTTCATGTAGACCTCTTCATGTAGATCCCCATGAAGAAAAGCATTGTTGACATCTAGTTGGTGGAGATGCCAACCCTTGGCGTATCAAAGCAGCCTAAAGGTTCGATGGTGGCCATTTTAGCCACTCGGTGAGAATGTCTCTCGATAATCTATCCCATACATCATCGTGTATAGCCCTTTGCAACTAACCTAGCTTTATACCTTTCCACAGAGCCATCTGGTTTGTATTTGATTTTGTATACCCATTTGCAAATACCAATGGCCTTTTTGTGGGAGAGTAGAGACACAACATTCCATGTTTGATTGGCTTCTAGGGCTTCAATTTCTTTAGACATGGCCTCTTGCCATTTAGGACTCTGGACTGCCTGGTTATAAGTTGAAGGCTCCTCTTCCCTATCAACATGACAAATGATGGAATGAGGAGTAGAAAGACTGGCCTGTGAGCATATAAAATCCTGCAGATGTGTGGGAGGATGCCTTGTTCTATGAGACTTCCCGCGGAGTTGATCATCAGTCACATTGTTGGTTTCAGTGTCATCATGCTCAGTACTGGTTGCAGGCTCATTCTGAACAAAGTTTTGTGGTATAGGCATGCTGCAATCATCAGGGAGAGGTGATATGGAGGCAGGCATGCAGATATCTTCATCATGAGTCTCAGAATGCAACAAGGAGGGGTGTTCAAAAGGAAAACACCTCTCATGAAACACCACATTCCTGGAGAGGGCAATGTCTCCACTATCCAATTTGTAAACCAAGTAACCCTTTGTAGTAGTGGAATGGCCCAAATAAACAGAAGCTACACTTCTAGGTTCAAACTTGGATCTGTTGTGTTTTATAGTAGACACATAAACAAGGCAACCAAAGACTTTAAATCTGCTGTACTCCGGTTCTTGCCCCAAGAGTTTCTCAAAAGGTGTTTTATGATCTAGGAGTGGTGTTGGTGTACAATTAATCAAATGAGCTGCATGCAACACACAAAAACCCCAAAACTTAACAGGAAGGGAGGCCTGAAATTTTAAAGCCCTAGCCACATTTAGCACATGTTGATGTTTCCTTTCTACCAATCCATTTTGTTGAGGTGTGTGTGTGCAAGAAGTTTGGTGTATTATACCTTTGTCAGTATAGAAATCCACCATATCAAATTCACTGCCATTATCTGTCCTGATGATCTTTATAGGAACACCAAATTGTGTAACAACATATTTACAAAATCCTTGCACTATGGCTCTTGCCTCTGATTTATTATGAAGTAGGTAAATCCAAGTGTACCTACTATAGTCATCTACTATGGTGAGGAAATACCTCTGCCCTTGAATAGTTTCATAAGGGTAAGGCCCCCACAAGTCAACATGAACCAACTCAAAAACAGACTTGACAACAGACTCACTCAAATTGAAAGACAATTGTTTCGTTTGCTAATGGACACACATGACATATTGTATCCCCGGAACTTGAACCTCGTGTAATCAAGTGCAATCTTCTTCAGCCTGTTGTGAGATGGATGCCCTAACCTGTAATGCCATAACATGTCATCTGTCAATTGGTTACTGTTTTGAAAGACTGTCATGTTGCATAAACTTGCAACTGGTTGAAAAACATACAAACCCCTCTGTTTCTCAGCTGATCCAATCATCCCATGATCCTGATCCTGTATAGTACATTTATCAGATTCAAACAAAACTTTAATCCTGGGATTTTGTGTGACCCTACTTAATGATATGAGATTGAACTTGAAACTAGGAATACAAAGAACCCCTGTCAATAGAAGGTTTTTAGTTAACTGAACATCACCAATATGTGACACCAAGACACTCCTGCCATTAGGTAGATTCACATGAACATTCTGAACTGTTTTGTGACTTACAAAATGACTCATACTGAATACTACATGATCTGTAGCCCCTGAATCCAAGATCCACACATTAGATGGATTACCTGCATTTAACTCATTTGACCCCTGAAAAGAAGCTGATAATACTGATGCTTGGTTTACATAGTGCTGCTGATGATCTATGGACTCTTGTTTACCAGATAAAAGCTGCTTGAACTGAGTGTATTCTTGCTGAGTAAGAGCCACAGTGGAATGATGATTCGCCTTCTTATTATCCTTTTCCGTCTGTACATCATTATGATCAGTATCTGTTTCCATCATGTTTATCCTGCTCCTTGGTTTAAATCCTGGTGGAAATCCATGCTTCCTGTAACATACATCTTCAGTATGACCTATCAGACTACAGAAAGTACACTGTGGTTTCTTCCCTGTCTGACCATTGTACTTCCTGGTCTCAGCTCCTGCATTGTTCCCAATAGGTCTTCTACTTTCATTTTGCTGATTCTGATTATTTTGAGACATATTGGTACGGTTAAACATCACAGTGGACTGTCCAAAACGTGAAGACTGACCTCCTTTCTGCCTTTCAAATTTAAGAGCCAATCCAAACACTACTTTGATGTTAGGAATAGGTGACATAAGCAATACATGTGACATCACAGTTCAAAATGCTCATCCAATCCTCTCAAAAACCTAATTACACATTCTCTTTCATTATATCCAACAAAGGTAGGAATAACTTGGCATCTACACGCCGGATTGCAAGTACAGCTAGGTACAGGCTTCAAAACATTGATTTCATCAATCAATATCTTCACCTTGGTAAAATACTCGGTCACAAAGGGAACCGCTTACGCTTTAGTAGTATGAAATTCCTCTAACAAATCAGATAAACGAAATGCATCAAGATTAGCAAACCTGTCCCTGAGATCTTCCCAAACATCTTGAGCACTGTTGATCCATAGAAGACTTTGTGAAATTTGCTTAGCAACTGAATTTCGAATCCAAGTGGTGACCATTATGTCACATTGCTCCCATGCATTATACCTTGGATCTCCAACAGCAGGTTTGGGCAAAGTTCCATCAATGAAACATGCTTTGTTCTTCATAATCAACACTTGCCATACGATCTATTCCAGGAATGATAATTTCTGCCATTTTCATCGAGAATTGGCTGAACAAGAACTAGAGAGGGGTTTTCATTCGGATGAATGTAGAAAGGACTAGAAACTGGAATTATTTCTGCATTTTGATGCTCAAAAGCCGCCATGGATGAATCGAGACAACGATCTACAAGTTCACCAGGCTAGAAAAGCAATCGAATCAAAGAAGAAGAGAACTCGTGCGGAAGAAAGTCTCTGATACCATCTTGAAGCTCAAATGAAGATGGAGAAGATATTTTTGGAGAGAAAAGATATTTTGGAGATGGAAAGATATTTATCTCATTGTGTTAAAATTGTCAATTGTTACAAATGAACTACTACTATTTATACTAACTTGTGCTAACAACCAAATTAACTTCTACTAACAAAAAAGGCTTAACTGACTAACTAATTAACAAACTGAACCACTAATTAACAAACTGAACCACCAATTGCAACAACTTGTTTCCTAGACTTACGTGCCCTAATCCGAGATAGTAAGATTCAGGAAGACAATATTTTTTTCCTGATTCTCTGGTTCATTTGGTTGGCTAGGAACAAACGAGTCTTCAATGGTGAAGAACCTTTAGTACAGCGGATTTATCACCAAACACTTTCTCTCTTCGATGCCTTCCGTATTGTAAACTTGACAGATGAAATACACCGGTGATGGTCCTTTTCCCAACTCGATGGATCCGTCCAAAGAAAGAGTCTTTAAAGGTCAATGTAGATGCGGGTTACTGGAATGGAATAGGAACGGCTGGGATTGTATTTCGAGATCATTGTGGAGCTCTTGTTCGCCTTGACTTTCAATCTCGGCCCTTCATCATCACCGGAACATGCAAAGCTCACAGCCATTCTTGAAGGAGTTATGGAATCAACGAGGATTATTTGGAGCGGCTCAGTTGTTAACTTGTTATTGAATCGGACTCCCTTGTTTCGATCAGTAAAATCATTGGAGAAGAAGAAGACATCTCCCCTCTGGGCACTATAATTGGAAGAATTCGAGATGCTCGTAGGTTCTTCTCCTGTTGCCGTTTCAATCATGTCCGGCGAAGTTGCAATGTAGTAGCTGATTGTCTAGCGAAGTTAGGGTTTAGTCTACCCCCACCCTTTCTGGTCGATGTGTAAAGCCCCTCCATCTCCTGTTTTCTCAGCACTTGTTGCTGATAACTCTTAATTTCAATTAATGGATTTCCTTTTTTAAAATAAAAAAAGACCTAAGGCTTGGTCGCCATATTGTTTGTTATAAAATCTTTAACAATTACCATATCAAAAAGATAATTTGATTTCTTCACTATTTTCATCATTATCGATTCGAAGAGAATGCTTTATTAGGAATCCATACATTGAATTCACTCGTATACTTATCAGCATTGTGATAATATATATATATATTTGTCTTTTATCTTATGAAGCTCCTTTATAAATAGAGGAATAATAAGAGCATATACATATCATATAATTATCAATTTATCATTTGAGTTTCTAGTGTTAATATTGCAAAACAAGATGATGGCTAAGCTCGCATGCTTCCTTCTCATTTGTTCAGTGAATTGGAGTAGTACATTATTTTGGATTTCAAGAATTGTATGTTTACAGTTTGGAGATGCATGGTAGTTGAATCTCAAACATGGTAAGGGTCTATCTGCCGGCTCTACTGTGGGTTTCAGTCTAGAATTGTGTCATTTCTGCCCACAATTGTGCCATTTGTTCAATCTTTTCGGTTGTAATTAAATCTAACCACTTCTGTATATATATGTTTTTACTTTCTGGTAAGTTCTTTTGTTCTTATATGTATAATACGACTACTACGTGCATGAGACTTACGTGTTCATCTGTTCTTTTCCTTTCCTCCATTTCTACGTTCTTCATCTGCGCTTTCAGTTGACTACAAAAAGATTATGTACGTTAATATCTAGCTAATTGACTAAGTACTGTAACTAGTGCACAAAACAAAGATATAACCTATCAAATTGATCAAACACATTAAATTAATAAAGAATACGCATGCACTAATTAAGTCTATAATTTGGACTTGGTTTCACAATTAGACATTCAAATGGAAACAACATAAACATCTTTTATAATTAACTTGGACGTACTTGAGCTATTAAATCAGTGTCAGCAACCATTTTCATATATATAATTTTTCCGTATTCTAGGATGCTCTCTGTGCAAGGATCTGCAGCTGGTTTTCTGCGGTCCGATTCCAAACTCACTAACTTGGATCGAAATTGACATACATAAACCTTAATCAATAATTAAAAGCTGTTAAATTTAGGATCTAGCATTGATTAAGTGCACAAAACAATTAACGATGGACTTACCTGAATCCATGATGTTTTTCTGTAAATAATAGGACTCCACTTCAGTTCCAAGCAATTTCCTTTCAACGTATATTCTCAGACTGTAAAAATCAATTTCTCTCCCCCTTATCTTTTTTTTCAACGCTAATTGGGAATACTGATGTTATGGGATTCTCCAGTAATATCTTTTATAGATAGGGAAAGATGGGTGGTTCCACTTTTAAAGGAAGAGTAAAAGATATGGATTACTCCACTCTAACTGCACCCCATATTTTTAATTTCACGTACACCAAGTCAAACATCACAACATGGACTCTTTTAAATTAAAAAAACATTTGTTTTAATTAATTACATATTCCATTTTATATATATCTAATATTAATTCTATTTAATCTAATAAGTTGTATCGACCACATAATAGAAGAATAATAAATTATTCTTACAGGAAGTATATGCATGTAAAACATTGCGAAATTCATCTTTTAACTTGGAATAATTATAAATTTAGTTATTTTATTCATCTTTTTTAATTCGATCACATTCAAAAACATGTACATTATTTTTTTTTTCTTTCAGTTTTAGTCCTCCAACGTCAAAGAAGGTTGGCATGACAATAATTTAGTTGGATTATTATGACATATATTTGAATTTAGGGAGGGAAAAAAAGATTTTAGTGGAAAATGTTAACCGGATAGCGCTGAAAATATAACAAATAAGGGGATAATAATGCAAAAACAGTCGTTTAACATTGCCTAATTTTGAAATTATGTCAGTTTTAGACAAAGTTGAATGAAGAATTTTATAATTTGGCATCTTATTTTGTGCATCATCAACACCACGCTATATTCCAAGAGAACTCTTTGTTAAGAACTTTACATTGCATTAACTTATGAATTAAGGTTCACTATAAATATAATAGAGGTATAATTAAGCACATCATATAATTATCATAATCATATATATTAATTGCTTAATTTTCATTTGAGTAGTTTTATGTCATTCTTAATTTGCAAAACAAGATGATGGCTAAGCTTGCATGCTTCCTTCTCATTCTCTCTATTGTCTCAGGTTATCTTTTCTCTCTATTTCTTTCTTATATATATACTCTTTTCTTCATTATTTTCTATCTATATATTTAGAGCTTAATCTTTTTAATACATGATTATTCATGAAATAGGTTATCATGAAAAAACTTGTGTCTTTTCTCACTACACGTAATATACTACATTTTAGTTTTCACTTTAGTCTTTCAAATTTATCAGCTTTATATATATGTGCACTCATCGCTTCCCACCAATTTTTTCGGAAAATATGTTGGAAGTTTTCCCGGCCATTATAGTTTATGAAAAACACTTAACATCTGACTCGAACTACTGGGTCATAATAATAATAATCGTTTTTTTTTTATATACTCGAATTAGGTCACAATATATATTAGTCTGCCATAGCTCTCCTATTTTTTTCTTAATTAGGTAATGCAACAAGTGACATATCATTTGAAGTTAGTTGGAATACTTTTGAACATTTGATTACAATTAATGGGTCGACATAGAATGATGATCAACGATACAAAAGTAGATTGTATCACTCGATCCTTGTGCCTGAATGATAGTGACGATATACATGCAGCATCACATTTTTTTTCCTCTTAAAACAGTGATGGTGGATGCAACTAAAGATTCGAAGGAAGTTAAAGAGCTACTTGCTACAACATTGATGGTACCAAGGCTATTGGTGCGCAGTAAACTTTTCTTACAAAAAGTTAATCATCAACATCATGCATCCATCTGAAAATCCATCTCATGAGACTCATTTTGATTTGAACCCTAAGCTCGAGGGAGTGCTGCTAGAACATACATATAAACGAGAGCTTGGCAATGAAGTTTGTGACATTCAATGTGACTTGGAGGCGAACAAACACGTAGATATTTGCCCTCAAGATTGCGAGTGTGTCCCGGATGATGATGTCCCAGATAACGACGACGTCGAAGATGATGATAGCATATATGATAACCTTTATTTCTGTGAGTCCACTGGCAATTGACCTCAATGCATATGATAGGTATACAAAAACTAATATACGTACTGATCGACTATAGATTTACACTAAACTTATTCATCAGTGTAATGATGAGAGTATCAAGATGATTTGAGATTCAGAAATGAACAGAATATAAAGAACACCTGATGGATGAATGATTTTATTTGTGTTTTCTAACAAATTTATTTTTGTATGATGATTTTATGTGCGTTTTCTCAATATAAAATGTTTGCATATCAATTTTATGTATTTCTTTTTTCTTGTCGTTGTTGTGGCCTTGTGGGTTTTGATGTGAAGATTGCATGAAAAGACATTCTCCACCTTAAAAATCAGTGAACTTTCCTCACCAGGGACTCGAGGAGCACATTGTACATATCGTAACATATAAGAGGAGAAATCACATCAGAAACTTAGATTATGAGATGCCAGTGAAGCACTGAAGTTATATTAGGCCCCCACAAATAGTGGTCTAACACGTGAAAAATATAAATGAGTGGGTCCGATACTTTGATGAAAATTTATACAAATCGAACAACACCTAAGAGGATAAGCCACATTCTCAAATTAAACATAAGTTATGAGAAAAATTAAGTCTATGTATTAAGATGGTTTGATGGGCGATGTGCAAGAAAATTTCTGATACAACCGAAGATCTTCTTTCATAATTAAAGATGTTATTTGTCTCACTTTGATGACTTAATATTGTTTTATCTAGCATATTTAGTGACCAACTTTTGTTTTACAGTATCATAATTTAAGTTTTGAGGATGATGTCCATTTTTTTTTACATTGGAAACATAAATTTAAAAAAAAAGTAATAATTAATAAGAGCGAAACATGTTGCTGGACCAAGAAACTTAAAATCGAATGCTATGCCATTGCTACGGCTTCGTAAAGGACGTATTGCTGTTGATGCTATTTGCAATGTCACCTAAATAAATTGGAACATTGCCACATTCCTATATAGTCCCTTCGGCCAGAAATATAAATCACTCTACATCTTTTGATTGTCTCAGAAAATAACTCATTTTGCATTAGCAATGAAATATTTATTACTTTTTTCTCTTTTCTACCTTCAATTTATTAACAATCCAGCTATTTTTCAATACTTTATAATCATTTTATTAATTATACTCAAAAGAAAATTTAAATTTTTTTTTAAAATTTATGACAATCAATTATTTTATTAATCTTGTGTCAAAATATCCAAAAAGACTGATATTTTGAGAGATGTAGTATTTAAATACTAGTAACATAAAAACAAACAGAATAATTGCTATGAAAAAACGATTTAACATTTGATCAATTTTGACCTTAAAAAACCTAACATAAGAAAACTTACACGACTCTTCTCTCCTTTGCCAAACGAATATAGAAGTTTATGCATGGAAAGGGTTCCGAATTCAGATCTATAGCCCTAAACGATGATTATATATATATATATATATATATATATATATATATATATATATATATATATATATATATATATATATATATATATATATATATATATATATAGAATATATATATGAAAAAAATTAAGGACATAACATCAAATTTACCTGATGACAAACCGATCTAGTTTTTCACTTAGCTTTTGTTTGACGGATAATGATTAATAAAAGTTTATTTTTTTCCTAAAAAAAAAAAAAAAAAAAAAAAAGCCATTTATACAGGGCCTACCCAAGAGGCTTGGGTCCACGGCCTAAAAGAAAGAGTTGTGGATTTTGTGCCCTCTTAACCCATACTTCATTTGTAATAAAATTCTGCATATGACCGAGTCATACATATGTCCAGACCGATATTTTCTACAACAATTTTTCTTTTTTTTGAGTTCTATTGGCACATTTTTAATAGGGGGTAGGGCCAGAAGGACGAAAAGAATCATAAATAGGGATAGAAGGATGTTACTATATTTTATGTGATTAGAAAGGACAAATCATAATAAATAGACAAAAATACCCTTTTACACATTAAACACGTAGTAACGCTAGATAGATAAAGTGCGAATAATACCAAAAAAAAGTAGTAATGTAATGTAAAAGCAGTAGAATAACCCATAAAATGTAGTAACATCCAATGAATAAATAAGAATAACCAATAAAATGCTTCGTAATACCAATAAACAAGAAAGAATAAAATTACATAAAATGTAATGAATTCGCCAATGATTGAGAAGTAGTAACAATGCGCTTAGTTCTAGCATGATACTCTAGATTTTAAATCGAGCAGTGGGTTAAAATTGAACGAATATATATTCTTTCTTGCAAATCAAAACAAACAAGTCTTTTATGTAGATGACTTGTTTCGTAGTAAAAGGTGAAAAGTGTGGAGCATTTTCCCATAACATATAATATTTGTAATTTGCGAAATGATGATATGGAGATGCGATACTTGATGAGACCAATAAAATATTCACCAATATGTTGTCTGACGATACGGGATTTCACCCCTCCACGTGGAATTATCTGATCGGTCCAGCTGGCGTTTTAGAGAATCCAAGCCTACAACAATCACCTCGGGTCGAACAAGACAAGTGTCAAGGAAGACCACAGCAGCCAGCAGGTTATGCAAGTGTCCTATCTCGAACCCCCATGTCGGGGATATTCGAGTCGAGATCAGAAGTCCGGCCCAACTTCACAAGCCCAATATCCATGGGATTACTTGGGAAAGGGGTTAGGCCCAATAAGGGTTATTAACGTCAATAGACATCACCGCCTTATAATTCAGGGCTTAATGCGGATTTATGACTATAAATACACCACTCCAGGAACTACGTTAGGCTTGATTTCGGGACAAAACACAGGATACGTAGGCAACCCGAGATACATTCTTGGGCTCAGCCACAAAACCCTAAAAACCCTACCCCTACTATTGTTTTAGCCGTCCTTATTCTTCTTAGTTCATCCTTAGATCATATTTGGCCCTGTTAAATTAGTGGTGCTTAATCTAACATCATCATTGTCACAACTAACTTTTAGTTACATGCACCAAGTCAAAAGATATTACGTAGATATTTTGATTTATTCGAAAACAATAACGGAGCTTTTTTAGAAAATGGTCATTTCGAATCTAACGAGTGCAAGATAAGTTTTACAGTAAATGGGAATCCGGCCGTATATTGCACTATGAATTCATCACCAACTCTACTATAAATAGAAGTATAGACATACCATCTTATCATAACCATTTTCTTGCATTTTCTTGCATTGATAGAGTTAGAGGTTTAATTATCATAACCATTTTCTTGCATTTTCTTGTAACAATTATAATTTTGGGAATTAAAACAAGAAGATGATGGCTAAGCTAGCAGTAGCATGCATCCTTCTCATTTTCTCTACTGCCTCATGTTATCTTCTTCTCTCTTATTCTTCATTTGTTCAGATATAAATTATATATTTATGATGTAACTTACCCTTTTTCATTTAATTTGTCCATAAAAACAGTGATGATGATGGATGCAACTAAGGACGTCTCAGAATCAGATGATGCTAAAGAAGTACCTAGAAAATTGCTGCGCACTCAATTAATGTTGGGCTTAGCTGATCAACAACAGACATCTGAAAAACCATTTCATAAAACTCATTTTGATTTGACATCTATGCCGATAGATAACGACGAAAAAACGACTGATTCTCAGCCTGTTCTTGTGCCTGTGCCTGAACCCGGTGTTTGTGATGTTGAATGCAACTTGGCTGAAGAACCGGAAGACGTTTGCCCTGATGTTTGCGATTGCATCGAAGAAACCATCCCGGTAGACGACGACCCAGAGTTAGAGGGTGTGGATTCAAACAACGGGCTTTTTTATATCTGTGAACCCATAGGCAAACGATGAAATTAAATATATATACATGTAACATGAAAGAGAGACAACAGTTACGCAACTTTAATTCCAAATAATAAACCTGTATTACCAAATGCATTTCGGGAAGTATTGATTGTAGTACGTAATTGGGGACATTTTATATGAAAATGGTCACGAGAAAGAAAAATATGTATTGCCAACAACTAAAATCAACATTTTACTCCCCTTTTAATTTATAGCAAATATGGTTTCAAAATTTTGTACTTCTGTTTAATTACTCTCACATGCATGCTATTGTCAATGTCAAGTTTTCCATGTTATGTTGTAGGGATTGATGGTTTCCATACTTCTAGTAGGTATTCACGTGAAGAAATGAACACAGCAAATTACAATAACATATTCTTATATCATTGATTATGGTCCACATTCTATTCACTTTATTGATTGACATGAGTGATATGGTTTCACCATCATCAATAGTGTAAAAATATATATAGTTATTGTTATAAACATTTTATTGAGTTTTGAGCCTAAGGTTTGTTATAATGAAGCCTTTTCTAATTATATATATATATAGAAGACTTCAATTCAAACGAGAAGTTCTTCCAAAGTCTTAAGTATATGAATCCGTAGAAGAAAAGATGTATTGGCCTAATTAAGTTGAAGGTTACATTAATGATGTGTTGGTTCTGTAGAAATTCTGCTTATTGATCAAGAAGATGATCAAATCAGAATTTGCCGAAGAAGAAATGAAGTTGAGCACTTAGTTCAATGAAAAACGGAATCAATCTCAATTGATCCAACTAAAGAGCAAAAAAAAACTGAAAAAGAAACGATTGAGAAACACAAGGTGTTTGGTGTGTGTCTCTAAGAGGCTCACGTCACGTTAACACCTATTAAATGCCCTGATTACATAGGCTGTTACAACTTAACTTCTAAAAGCTTCAAGGCATCATCTGAAAGCTTCAATAGCAGCTGCTTTGATGATGTTCGCTATGTGCCTGACTTTGAGGACTGATGTGTAGCTGATTTGCTTGATCTTGATGTGGAGCTCATCTGATTTTGACTAAAAACTGTAATAGCCCCCCTCAAGTCTGGCTAGGAGAAAATATGTTAGAAATAGGAAGCCTATGAAGAATCTGATAGAAGAGGGGTGAATCCAATGCTTTATTAAGAATATCAGCCAACTCGTACTTTGTCTTAACCGGAAGTTGTTTCACTAGTAGGGACTTGACTTTTTCTCTTACAATTCGACAATCAGTTTCAATATTCTTTGTCCTTTCATGAAAACGAATTATGAGCTATATGCATTGCTCTTTGATTGTCACATTTTACAGTAAGGAGATGGGTACATGTTTTTAGGTCTTTGAGTATGTGTATAAGCCATTGCAATTCATAGACTCCCAAAGACATTGTCACGTATTATGCTTCTGGAGGCAGTTGGTTGTTTCTTGGACTTACAAGAGATGAGAGGCTGCCCCACAAGGATACAGTACCCTGTTATAGATCTTCTTGTTTCATGACAACCTCTCCAATCTCAGTTTCATTGTGATGTTTGAAGAATCGTCTTCAACATATGGAGCTTTTGGTGTCGAGCCAAGTCCCATTCTGATTGCCCATTTTTGCCTTGATCACTAGAGATGGAGTTGAGGGAGGATGAGATGATTTAATGCTCGTCTATTTTTCAGGGAGAGCTAATACTTGTTGGGTATTTTGGTTTGACACTTCTTAACATCCAAAAAGAAATGAGCTAGCTACGTCTGAGTTAAACTTGGTGATAGATTGATTGCAAAGTCATTGCCCTCATTTTCTTTTAAAATGAGCATTTCATTGACTCCCGGCCAACACCTTGTCAAATGAATTTTCTGGTGATGTTGTTGATTCAGAACCTTCATCATCAGAAATTAAATGACCTAATTCTTCTCCTCTTTGACTGAAATCTTTAGATGGAGAATGTGACGTCGAAGGTGTTTGATGAAATGTCTTGTCTATGATGCTCATCTTCGTCATCATCGAATGCAGCATTGCATTCATAGTATCTAGTCGAGTCTAAAATTTTGCATGAAATGACCCAAGTTTTGCGATGGTTACATCGAGCTTTTCTACCATTGAATTATCATGCACAATTTCGGCCATGATTACCCACATGGGAGAATCAAGGCTCTAATACCAAATGAAATGACCGAGCTTGATCGAAATAAAATGGAGAATTAGGGTTTGAACATAATTATATATATTGAAAGATGAAGAAAATCAGAATACGAGCGGAAACGTGAAGACTCTGAAGAGATGTTTTATTAAAATGATAAATAATGCTTACGATGCATGTATCTCTTATATAGTAGAGAAACCATACGAGATAAACCTAAACACTTGCATATGGCATCCATTTTTATTTTTATTTTCATCCATTCTATGTCAAATTTGTTAGACAGATGCCTCCGTCGGACGGTGCAAATGGTAAAGCAATGTTGCAGTTATCAAAGAAAACTGAAAAGATTTTTTTCGACATAAAAAAAAAGAATGTGCCACGGGCTAAAAGCCAAGAGCCAAGAGCCAAAAGAGCCATGAGCCAGGAGTTAAAAGTCTTGGGTGTCAAAAAAGCAGTATCATATTCTTCGTTGACAGCAATGTTGCCTCCAACCCCAGCAACGTTTGAGAGAAGATATTAAAAGATAAAGTCAGAAGATACGAATGGAGATCGAAAAAGGAGATAAAAGATGATATATAGTCAAGATAAATTAGATTTTTGAATAAAAGATTATTTATTTGTTTTATTTAAATTATTCAAATTATATTTGGATAAGTATTTAGGTTTATCTCGTATGATTTCTCAACTATATGAGAGATACATCGTAAGCATTATTTATCAGAGTCTTTACGTTTCCGTTTGTATTCTGATTTTCTTCAAATTAGGCTAAAGAGGAAGAAGAAGATAGAGATAAAAGTAAGATTTTATTAATGACAAAAATCGTTTGCTATTACAACTTTATTCGAGCTATTTAGAGTACTCTATAGTTCAATCTTTGCCTACTTCAGTGCCCGCTCATATAACTGAGCCGGAAACTTGAGCTCAACTCGGGAAGACGATGACGATGTTATCAACTTAAAGGTGACATCGGCACATCAGCTAAATAATTAACTTGGCCTAATGGCTATTTCTGAATTCAGAAAACTCAGGTCATGACATTTGGCAGTGGTTTTGCTAGTTGTAGACAACATAGATTGTTCATATTCTCATTCAGGGAATGCTTTATTTTTGGTTTCATATTGTCGCCTTGATTTCTATGTTTTCATTTAAACGCTTCTGCGTAAACAATGTATGATATCACTACAACTTAAAACTGACATGCTTACTCGTCATAAATTGGACACATGACAAACACTATTTTCTTATTTTACCCTCAAAGTGGGAACGGGTCGTTACACTACCGAACTAAAAGGTATGCTTTCATGGGGGCTAAAAGGTTGAGGGGTATATAAACTATGGAGATTATAAATTCATATTTCATACATCTAACAGTACGTAATATATTGCTACGTTTGTGAAGGTTCTTAATTTACTTTTACAGAAATGATAGGTATTCCCTCCGTTTTTTTTAACTGTCGCATTTAAAGAAAAAAATAACTGTTATTTTTTGGATAAACCTGATCACTTAAAAAAAAAAGGGGAATGATGGACATGGATCCTTTATTAAAAAATTCAAACAGTAACACATTTTTTTTTAACCGGCTATCATATCTCTTTGAAAGAGTGTTACCAAATAAGTGAAGTCAAATAACTATACCTTCTTCAAAAAACAAAAAAAAATTATACCGTGGCCTGTATTTACGGCATGAATTTAACACAACACAAATGGTGACTTTGCCCAACTACAGTCACCATGATAATTCTAAAATTGATACTCGTTCTAATAAAATAATTAGAGCACCTTACCACTTGCTACCTTCGTTCCAAAATGTAAATCATCCTACACTTTTTGATTTGTTCCACAATATAAGTCATTCTACGTTACCAATGCAATATTTACTGCTCATTTCTCTATCTTACCTCTGATTTATTATGAATCCAACAACTTTTCATTACGTAATAACTATCGCATTAATAATATTCAATGGGTTTTTTAGACATTAACCTTTAAATTAATGGCATTTAACCACTATCTTAATCTTTGTGAAAACTCCTAGGATGATTTATATTTTAGAACAGAAGTAATAGATGTTTAGGATTCGTCCTGCTGAAATTTATAAAATAGAGTTTGTAAAGTATTTAGGGGCATGTGCGCTAAAAGATGATAACTAGTACTCCCTCCGTCCCGTAATATAAGTTTTTTTGGCTTTTTAGTGGTGACCTAAAATATAAGTCCATCTCACAAAACAATACAATATTAAATGCATTGTTTTTACTTTCACACTAAACAATGTAATATTGTATTGTTTTGTGAGATGGACTTATATTTTAGGTCACCACTAAAAAGCCAAAAAAACTTATATTACGGGACGGAGGGAGTACTAGTTATCATCTTTTAGCGCACATGCCCACTTTCACACTAAACAATGTAATATTATTAGTCAGTCCCAAAAAACAATACAATATTTTACATTGAAATCTTAAAAAGTAACTTATTTATTATGTTTTCTTAAACTGTGCAAAATGATCAAAAGGCCTTATATTATAGGACGGAGGGAGTAAATGATTTGATTGAAATAAGCTTCAACATTGCGGTTGGAATTTTAAATAAATGTTACAAGTAATTAAAGAATAGACTGTAAGTAACAACAACACCGACAACAATATATATATACACACGCTTACATACGTTTTTGTTGGTCCCTTGAAAAGGCTTTAGTTAAGTTTAGAGGGGGGGGGTGAATAAACTTAACTCTTAAAACTTTGGAGTTAACAAATTCTGCAACTTCAAAGCACTGGCTGCGATATTTCAAGATGAGTCTGCTGAGACCTCTCGAGCTCTGGCCGATAAACAAGAGTTCATCGACAGCCTCGATTCTTTGAATTTGTGCAGCGGAATAATATCAAAATTAAGCCTTGTTACTTGTTGTTAAATATGTTACTAAGTATTAGATACTCAGAGTGTATGTGTGTGATTTCATTTGCTAGATTCAAAGAGTTGATATGAATAATGACTAAGTGCGTAAAGTAAATGCAAGATAGTAAGTAAGTAGAGATTTTTATAGTGGTTCCAGTGATGTAATCCTCAGTCGTCCACTCTTCTCCTGTGATGTTGGAGGAAATTCACTAGTAATCTTTGAGTTATCTCATTACAAAGAATCCTAGGTTGCTTGTCCTTCACCAATAACTATGGCTTCACAAACTGAAAACTAAGAACAGTAGGATTGTCGCCTCCCGAGTCTTCCACTGGTCCTTGAAGGGTAGAATTGCCTCTTCACCACTTCCACCACAAACCAACAGTTTTCACACTCCAACAGATGCTTCACTGTCTTCAAAGAGCTCTTTATAAAATAAAGAATGAATCAAGTAAATGATTCAATTCATGCAAAGCAACTTGATTAGGATGATATAATCAATGAGCCTTGCGCCTTCAAGTGTGTATGCTTGATGCAAATTTAAAAACAGAATGCACTTGAAGAAAATAATCGGATCGCAGCCTTAAGCTCAAGAAGTTCAAGCAGGTGTTTTTCACCAATGTTATCACTTGAAGTTTATTCCAAAAATTCATCCTCTTCTTCTTGAGTTGAAAGTCCTCTATTTATAGGTAGGAATGCATGTGACTTGAATTTGAAATTCAATGTGACCGCTTCTTGTATTTGTCCCATCCTCACCGCATTCTCGTCACTATTCATGGGATCGACACTTTCAGATTACTTTTTGACAAAGCGATCTGTCCCACCCTTTGACTTGTATCCAATGGATAAAAATATGGATCATCCCAACGCTTTTTAATCTCACCTTTGATTTGCTTGATAAGTCGAGGTAGTTGGTCGTTCTTATCCATGTAACTTCTCAATAATCTTGAATTAATCGAGGCATATATCGCCAGAGTTCATTAGTCTCAACGTAAAAACCAATCGATCTCTTTGAATATTATATTTTTGTCTGTAAAATATAATGCAGCTGATTCCTTTTATCCAACTTTTATTTGTGAAGTTAGATTACATCATTTTGAATATAACTAAGTTCCAACCATCATCCAACTTGTGGAACTTAGACCTTCTACACAAGGTATATGTAATCAATTTAGGTCATCACAGACTTGCCTAGATACTGATTCCATATCCTTGACATTAAATACTAAGTTTGATCCCTTAGCCTTCATTTACTCGAGTTTGAACCTCACCTTGATCTTGATCTTGAAAGTTGTTGCACGACCATCGACCTATCTACCCTATCGACTTAGACCAATCAATTGATAAACAATCAAGAAACCTATTACAATGGCTTGTTTGATCAAACCTATTTATGAATCAAACTCTAATAAACCTATACATTTTATCTAGACATCTTTTTGCCTTTGCACTATAACAATGCTAGTATGGCACTCATCATCAAAACTAAGAAATAAGTCCAACAATTTCCCTTTTTGGTGATGATGCCACTACCTCACCTAATCAAAGAAAGCAAAAGATAAAAACACAAACAGAACAAATTCAGTCAATTCTCATTATAAATATTTGTTCACAGCTATTACAACTAGATACAAAGAAAGATAAACAAAGATAAGTAGGCGATCTATTGTCTCTTCTCTCTTTCTTTGTCTAGCCTTCTCACTTGCTCTTGATAGGCTCTCGATCTCTTCTATCATTTCAACCATCCATTCATTCTCAATAAGTGTAAAGTCAATATAAGAATTGACTTGTTTCCACCAATTCCATGCTTCAGCAGACAAGATTGATCTCGATTCACCTGAAGCCAAACTTCATATACACTCCTTAAATTCATTCAAAGAATCTTTTGCTTTTGTAATTGGCGCACCTTTTCACCTCTCGCTACTTCTTCGCGCCTCGGTATTTGCTCTTAAGGCTTTAATCCTTGCCTCCCAAAACTTCAAACTCAAGAAGGAGTTAAGACCTTCATGAAATCCCATGTCACGATAGGGTCTCCTTCATTATGAAATTCTTTCTTGTACTGCATGACAGAGATCATTCAGAGTTGCAATCGCCAGTGCGAGTTGCCTAAAAGCATTTGTATCATCACCCATCTCTTCAGTGCAAAGAGTCCGGCACCTCCTTTGCTTGCAATGATTGGCCCTCTTCCCCCTTAGTGACATCATCAACAAAACGTGAGATGAGGCCATGAATAGCTTCCTCGTGATACTATCACTCTGTGTAATTGACCCGCCACTGCTCCAGCCTAGTATCAAGTGAAGTAATCCTTGATTGCGTGGTCTCCTCCATCTGCTGATCCTTTCAATGAGTTTGGGATCGGGCATAGCGGTTGTTGTGCGAAGAATGTGCTCAAGAAGTTTGGGAGCTTCAGCAAGCTTGTCAAGTTTCTCATGTATAGAGACAAGTTGATCTTTTAGAAACTTGTCTTTGGTCAGTATTTCCAACTTTGATACCCTTGACATCTAGTATCAAATTATTCATTGCATTTTGAGTAGATGCAAAGTTTGAAGCAAATCAGATCGATGGATTGTCTATTATCATTTACCATCTTCATCATCGCTTCTTCAAATCTCTGTTCTTACTGTCCAATTGAGTTCTTAATCTGTTGCATGTCATTTCTTACAGCTTCTTAACTCATTGACAACTTCAATTGGCACTCCACTAGCCATTCTATCATCATTAGATCCATCAAGAGGCTCCTCAACTCTATATTGTGCCTCATTGTCTGCGATGATCATAGCTCTACTCATATCTCTCCCAAAGCAGGGGAGGTCCTTCCTCAACCATTGCACCAAGAACATCTTCAAGGATAGGATCTTGTGCGGGTTCTTCAACAACTTCTTCTTCTCCAAAAATTTGAAATTCTTCATCATCAGTAGTTATAGTCCAAAGAAATTGCTCATCCTCATTAACGTGCTGGCGACTATCCTTCCTTCCTCTGATGGCCTTGGCTCCAGCAGAGTCCACTACAAAGCAGACCTCATCAACAACAGGGGTTTCTCCAAACCCAAATCTGGTTTCAACCTTTGTCCAGTGTTTGTTTGAGACTCAAGACTGCACTCTCTGTTCCAACCTTTGTCCAGTCTTTGTTTGTATCCCAAAGAACTCTGCACTCCTCTTCAATTTCATGTGGATTAAATATGGCTTCATTATCCACTTGAAAACCTTCTGCATGACCAAATCTTGGTCGAATCATGGCGCTTTTGGTGAGAATCCTTCAAAGTCAAATCCACTTTGATATTCAATGGATTCCTCGTAACTAGCACTTGGTTCATCAAGTCGATGGTCTTTTCCACATCCAAATCAAGATTCTCAGACATCTTCAGGTTGTGCAAGAGGGCTCTACAACATGAAATGTGCTTGGTTCATCAATCACCTACCAAAGACTCAATGTAATTCCCTCGGTGATTAGTGCTTCTAGATCATCCATGGTGAGATCTTGTAGATCCTCATCCATTTCTTCAGTCTGCTGGCCCTCAGCAGACTTACCAGTGTTAGTGGACTGTTGTACAGGCATGATGATTCATGTGCCAAAGTGCAGCCCCACTTGATTCTCCCGGTCCGGAGGAAAGTCTCCTCTACTATCTCGATGATGAGGAAGAATCATCGTGACCATCTCTTGGATCTCTAAATTTGATACCCTCCTCCTTCATTGCTCATCAAATAAATCCATCAATCTTGATTGCAACAAGGTTGTATCAATCGATCCACCAAGTTTTCCACTCCCGCTTGCCAAAAGCCCATTCTTCAAGATCTGTCATTGGTTCCACTTGGTGGCTTTTGTCTCTTATAGAAACCAAACTTCCATTGGAAATAATCGAGAATTTGTCAAGTTTGGGATCCACATACTCTTCGCTTTTCTTGCTCCTTTTGCATGCCTTTCAAATGGCATAAAAGATCTCCCCGAGCAGACTCCAGTAGCTTGTTGACCTCCAAAGGTTCCAACAAGCGAGATCCATGGTTTCTTCTACGATGTTTGAAAGTCACAGTTGTTGTTGTGAATGTGCATTTGTACCTACTACTTCCATCTCATCACACACTTGGTTCCCCGACTTACATGCTCATCATCGGGGTTAGCAAAGAAACTGCTTCTTCCCCCGAACTATTGCCAAATTTGCGGTGGTCTTCAACCAAGTCTCCAATCACCTCTTCAACCACCACAGCGAGTTCAGTTCGGTGGTTTGTTTGTGGTTCTTCAGATGGATACTACAAAGAGGCTCAAGGTCGATGAGATCATTGACATCCTCTACATTGCTCAAAAACAACCTGCTCAAAGATCGGTGGACTTGATAACTTCTTCATTGGAGGAATCACCGATAACAACTGGTGGAATGATAGTTAGAGGCTCACCTTCAACAAATTTCTTCTTCCTCTTCTATCGATGCTTCTTCTTGGGCCCTCTGTGCCTCCAAATTTTTCAACTCTTTCCCTTGCCATATTTCTTCTTTTTTGGCAATTTCCTTCATCCTCTTGGATAGGGGTTCATCATCATCATCTTTTCTAGTCAATTTTCTTTTCTACTTGCTTCCTTCATTTGTTCTCTAAAAATTTCACCAACAGTTTTCTTGAAGCCACAAAGGGTCAAGAACCTCCACTTGACCTCAAAGCAGACTCAACATGCAATCTGTCTTTGTTTCTTTTCTTGTTCTTTTGATTTGTGACTTCCGTAGTCTTTCTAACATCGCACTCTTCTTCCTCTTTCCAGCAGCTTTTCTTTGGTGCAAGAGTTTTGATGGAAATCTTCTTAGTTTGTCGAACTCCGCTCCACCACCAGATCACCATCATCTCCATCATCATTATCATCAGCACTTCTCCAAAGAATTTCTTCATCATCATCAAGTCCAGAATTGCATAATCAATCTCCTTCTTGTATCTAGACCGATTAATATCCACAAAGGTGCTACATCGAAATTCCAAGATGATTCAAATAGAGTCCGACCATTAATCCTAAGGGCAGTGCCTTGGACTTCCTCTTCCCTAAACTCTCTTCCTTGGCCACTTTCTTCATATAATGAATAAAGTACCTGGCCCAGTCAAACTTCATGCTCCTACAGATGATAATCATCAACTCTATCTTGGGTCCTGATAGAGTGTCCATACTGCCAACTAGCCCAAGTATGTTCTTTGCAATGAGCTTGCTCAACAGACTGTATTCAATACCAATGTGTTTGCAGTTGATGCCTGGAACGGATTTGATTTCTGCATCTGTCTTAATCTGATCTACAAACGCCAATTTGTCCAATCCCATTGCTTCAGGATTGACAGAGCCGTCCACCACTTCAACAAATCCAAAAACTTTCCTCAGCAGACTGGGGGAAACTTCAATTTCTCGCCCATTTACAAAGAGCCTTAAATGCTTGATTCCTTCCTTTATTTGAATGTTTCTCCGAAACCCGACAACATTTGTATAAGAAATTGTGTCCAGTCTTATGTTTAACACATTTTCCAGACCGACATACCTCCTTATTCTTCGACCAATGTTAATGGCCAGTTCAGTTCTGTTTGCATCTTCAACAAAACCTCTAACACTTTGGCTTGATTCTATTTGTACATCAACTTTTTCGGCCATTTTAATGAGAAGAATGAGATGAAGAAGATTGAATCTTAAATCAGTATTCACACAAAGGTAACGATTGCGATGATAAAGCGGATTTGCAAGTGACGATTCTCACGAGTGATGATAGTCCGAATATATAGACATTGGGTAGTTGAAACTGTCTCTGCACGTACATTGAGGTAACCACGATTAATCAATAAATTCGCCTTGACACGTGGCCCATTACTCCACCATAACGCTTTGTAACCGTTGGATGGTTTAACTGTGGTAATAATGTATAAAAATAAATATCCCGCCAAATCGCTTTTGACCTTAATAACTTTGATCGAGTAAAGTTCCTTCAAAGACAAGGTATCCTCGGCAGGTGGGCTCGGCATCTGATAATGTGCTTCAAGACTGGCGACAAAGTGACTCTGCGATCCTTGTTTTCTCCTTGTTTTGTTCAATTGATAAAACAAGATGAAGTTTAACACCAATGACCGATCCATCAAGTGAGCTCACCCAACATGACAAAGACCAATCCCTTGGCAACCTCATTTGCTCAATTGTTCAAACAAAAGTACATGGAATTGTTGATACCAATGACTAATCTGCTAAGTGAGCTCACCCAACATAGCAAAGACTAATCCCTTGGTGAATTCCAAGACACTCACCGAATATCACCAATCTTTATAATTCCAAGTTCGATTCTTAATTTGGCAAATCTTTCACTATCAAGTGGCTTAGTGAAAATATCGACAAGTTGATCTTCAAGAGATGTATAGAACCACCACATCTTTCTTTTCAACATGATCTCTTATAAAATGATGTCTCACATCAATGTGCTTGGTTCTTGAATGCAAAACAGATTTTCTCGTGATTGCAATTGCACTTGTGTTGTCACACATGATTGGAATTTCCTTTCTTCAATTCCATAATCCCTTAATTGTTGTCTTAGCCATAGTATTTGTGCACAAAGAACTTCCAAAGAAGAATGTATTCACTTTCAAGATGGAAGTTGAAATAGAATTCTATTTCTTGCTAAACCAGAGACCACTATTTCCCATTAACCGATGTGTTCCCGAGGTGCTTTTTCTATCAATCTTGCATCCAAAGATAATCGAGATCTGAGTAGGATATTACCTTGAAGCTTCCTTCCTTGGAATACCATATTCCTACTCCCAAAGTCTCTTTTAGATACTTAAGAATTCTTTTGACAAAGACCTAAATGACTTTCTTTAGGTTTGGATTGAAATCTTGCACAAACACCTACAAAGAAAGGATATATCAGTCTGGGCGATGAGATACAAAGAGATCGCCTATCATCCTTCATACAAAGTCCGATCAACATCTTTGCCTTCTTTATCTTCATCCAATCGATGTTTGTACTCATAGGAGTTGAGCTCTTAGTCTTTGTTTTCCATACCAAATTTCTTCAAACTCTTTTGGTATACTTGGTTTGATGAATGAAGATTCCATCTTTCAATCTGCTTAACTTGCAATCCCAAGAAGTAATTCATTTCTCCCATCATACTCATTTGGAATTTGCTCTTCATTACATTTGCGAACTTTTCACAAAGTAAATCATTCTCAGAACCAAAAATTATGTCATCCACATAAATTTGTACCAGCAGGGTGTTGTCCCCTTCACTGATTCTGAAAAGTGTCTTGTCAATGGTCCTTTTTGTAAAACCATTGTCCACCAAGAATTGAGATAGAGTCTCATACCATGCTCTTGGTGCTTGTTTCAGGTCCAAAAGTGCCTTGTTGAGTCTATACACTTTATCTTCTTGATCTTTAACTTCAAATCCAGGAGGTTGTTTGAACATACACTTCCTCCTCTAGGATACCATTCAAAAATGCACTCTTGACATCCATTTGATATACTTTGAAGTTCTTGTATGCAAAGATGTGCCAAAAATAATCGATAGCTTCCAATCTTGCAACAGTGCATAAGTCTCATCAAAATCTATTCCTTCGCTTGAGAATAGCCTTTTGCAACTAGTCTGGCCTTATTTCTAACAATGGTACCAGATTCATCAAGTTTATTTCTCAGATACCCATTTAGTACCAATGATATTTGCATGACTTGGCCTTTCAACTAGTGTCCAAACTTGATTTCTTTCAAATTCATTTAATTCTTCTTGCATAGCAATTATCCAATCTGGATCTCAAATTGCTTCTTCAACAACTTTGGGTTCCATTTGTGATAGAAAACAAGTAAACATAGCTTCCAGGTTGTCTTCTAGTCCTCACACCTTGTCAGTACATTGCCAATTACTTGTTCAAAGGGTGATTCCTTAACCATTGTGGATTTTGGTTATTTTGATTTTCGTGAATATCATCTTCGTAGGTCTGTAGTAGTTTCTTCTACAGGGGGTCGTGAGATCCTTGAACCGCTTCGATTGTTGCATCGATAACATTGTCGGCAGGATGTTCAAGCAGAGGCGATGTCGAAACTTTTAAGTCATTGAATCTTTCCAAAACTTCAACACAACTGGATCGATGATTTGTTGATTTTCAAAGAGTTCACACTCTTTATCTTCCATACCAAGAAACTTAGGTTCATCAAACACAACATTGATTGTTTCTTCATGTTTCAGTTGTTCTTTTGTTCAAGACTACCACTGAATGCTCTGCTTTGATCAAGAATATCCTAAGAAAATTCCTTCATCTGATTTTGGTTGGAATGTTTTCAAATGAACTTTATGATTTAGAAAAAAACATTTGCTTCCAAAAGGGTGAAAATAGGATATATTAGGTATCCATCCATTCCAGATCTCATAAGGTGTCTTCAGCAGCTTCTTGTTTCTCGATGTTCTATTTTGTGTATAGCAAGTCAGTATTTCTTGCTTGAAATTCAATATCTTTCAGTAGCAATGCTTCACAAATCATTGTTCTTCCCGCTTCCTTTAATGTCCTGCTTTTCTTTCAAAGAACCCCATTTTGTGAGGTGTACCAAAGAATGAAGAAGTTGATGAAGTACACCATTCTGTTCACAATATTCTCTTATAACTTTGTTGAGAAATTCAAGACTGATCCGATCTAATCTTTATGATCATTAAACTTTTCTCATTTTGTAATCTCTTCAAAAGATTAGGTAAGCTTTGGAGTGTCTCACTTTTCTTGTTCATGAATATCACCCAAGTGTATCTAGAAAAATCATCCACAACCACTAAGGTGTATTTCTTTCTGTCACACTTGTTGGAGTTATTGGTCCAAAAGATCCATGTGCATAAGCTCCAACACTCTGTTAGTTGACTGCTTAGTCTTTGACTTGAAACTTGACTTTATCTGCTTACCTTGGCCGACATGCATCACATATAGCATCCTTCTTGAATGTGATCTCGTAAACCAACCACTAACTTCTTCTTCACTAACTGATTAATATCATCAAAATTTAGATGATTTAACTTCTTGTGCCATAACCAATTGAGTTCGATTTGGTATGCACAATCAGCAGTGTTTCGAACTATGATGAGACCAATCCACAACATACATGTTCTCGTTGCCTTCTACCAAAAAGTACAACTTGATCACCTCTTTCACTAATGACAATACAATTGTTTTTGTCAAAAGTGACCTTGTATCCCATATCACGAAATTGTCCAAAGGCTCGCAAGTTGTAATCCAATCCTTCCACATATGCAACATTCTTGATTGTAAGTCCATTTCTCGACAAGTGTGTCATATCCTCTTGTATAGCCAGTGTATTTTTGTTGCCAAAATTCACCCTTGGACCATCTTTTGCCACAAAGTTTGTAAGATGTTGCTTATTCTTTGTCATGTGTCCGAAACATCCACCGTCAAAGTACCGACACCCTACAAAACAAAGTTAATGCATTTTAGGTACCCAAATCTGCTTTGGGTCCATAGTGGTCGATGGCAAGCATGACCCTTGGTATGTTTACATAGGGTCTTCTCTAAATGTGTCATACTTTGGTTCATACTTTGGTTCATACATGTATTCCACACATCCATAAGTTCTAACAAAGAGGTTGTGTAGAAACCACATATGTTTTCTCGGCCTTTTGGTACATAATGTTTGTTTGAAATGATTCTTGTTATTAGAAACATTTGCATAACCATATGTGTGCTGTCTATTAGGAACAACCATGTAATATGGAGTCTGCTGAGGTCTTGTGTAAGTCCTCTGCTGATTCCATTGCCTAGGTTTTACCCTAGTGGTATGGTTATACTGACTGTTTCTAGCATTAGATGCAGAATATTCCAATCATTATCGCAGGAATGCTACCTTTTCCCCCCGAGATAAGTATCCTTGAATGATCAACATTTTTGGATTTAGGATTCTTATTCTTGGAATATTTCTGCTTCTTTCCTTCGTGGTCCAAAGAGACTTGGTAGCAGTCTCATATCAAGAGACTTAGAAAGGTACAAAGAGTCTATTTTTGGATTTATTCTTTTTACTAGAGTCGTTGACTTCTCGAGACTTCGATTTTGCTTCTTCGAGGCATTCTCATTTGGTTTCTTGCTTCAAAGACCTTTACCGAGAGATGGATCTAGTGCAGGCACAAACTTAGGACCACCTCGGTACTAGGTTCATAACCTTCACTGGATCCACTCTTGTTAGATTGCTTGAGTTCCAAATCCAAGCCCGCCTCTATCTCCATAAGGCTTTCCCGATTTGTATGCGATGATTGGAACAAGATGGTTCAAATGATTCGAGAGGTCACTGGATGTTCAAAGCAGACTTATGCCGATTCTGTCCAACATCTTTTCTTTACCTTTGAAAACCCTTAATTCAAATTTTCAATCTTCCAACTTCTAACTCAAGAGCCTCTTTTTCACCTTTCACAATCTCATAACCAGATTGTATTATCCTTAGTTGATTAAGGATGGCATCCAAAGTCTCATTGTTGTCGAATTTCTAGGATTTGAACCACAAAGTTGATTCACAATCACTTCCAAAGCAGGAGTGTTTATAGATACAAAGGTTGTATACCCTCGCTTTCATCCATGTTGGCCATCAAAGCATAATCCTCCATATCGGAACTTGATCTTTGTGTCATCCGATTCATTTCCTTTTTCGGATCCCACTTCATATCCTCGATTCATCTTCAAAAACCATAGCCTTCTTGCCATGTCTCCTTTGTTGACTCTTGGTCTTGATGAGTCCGACAATCAGTCTAAAATGTCCAGGCTTCTTACAGTTGAAGCAAAGATAATCGTGTTCCTTGCCTTGTTTCAACTCGGACAATCAGTCCAAGTGTCCTGGTTTCTTGCAATGAAAGCATAGATAGTCATTATCTTTCTTTGGTTCTTCTTTCCTTCTTTCAAGAGGCCTCTTTGTGAAATTTCTTGTAGGGGCCTTTCCGGTCTTCATCATTCGATTTTCTTGCTCAAGAGGGCAATTTGTTCTTGCATTTCATCTAGCATATCATCCTGTCCTCCTGATGTTTCTTCATGATGTGAAGCACCAATCAAATGGTCTTTGGCTCTTCCTTTCGGGCCAGCACTAGCTTCTTGCTAAATTCATAGGCCTTAAGATCGAGAACAGCTTTGAAGGTGTCTTCTTCATGCAGCCTTTCTCATTTCTTCAATTGCAATCACCTTCATTTTCCAAACATCTCTTGCAGGTAAAGCTTCCAAGATTTTGGTGTTTACTTCCTCTTTTGAATAACTTACACTCATGAGAGTAAGTTCATCTAAGATTGCATTGAATCTGACTCCATTTGCTCAATGGTTTCATTAGGTAGCATTTTGAACTTTTGAAACCTTTTTCCGCCACACCGATTTTGTTCTTCTTTATTGCATCGGTGCCTTCACAGATTAAGTGAATCTTATCCCAAAGTTCCTTTGCGCCTCTTGCAATCTTTGACTTTCATGTACATATTGCTATCCAAGGTTCTGTAGATGATATCAATAGCAATGTTGTTGAGGTTTGCTCTTTTCCTGCCTTCTCGCATTCCATTCTCTCTTTGGTTTAGAATGTACTCGATTCTGTCACCCACTATTCTCGCTTTTGTAATCTCCAAAGGTCCTTCGGGCTAGTACATCCATCATCTCATCATGAGTAGCGAAGCAAGATATGCCTCGCATTCGACGTTTATACTCATCAAATCTATCAAGAGAGCACATCAACATGGTTCAAGCATACCTTGTGTGTTATCCATGATGCAAGTCTTGAAAATCAAGAAACTTGAAGGAAAGTTTTTAAAGAATTTTCACAAGCACAACAAGTAGGATTCCTTCGAGCGTAGCAATCGCTCCGATACCAATTGTTGGTCCCTTGAAAAGGCTTTAGTTAAGTTTAGAGGGGGTGAATAAACTTAACTCTTAAAACTTTGGAGTTAACAAATTCAGCAACTTCAAGAACTTCAACGATACTTCATGAGTCTGCTTTGAGACCTCGTAAGCTCTTTGATAAATGTGAGTCTCATCGACGCCTCGATTTGCTGAATTTGTGCAGCGGAATAATATCAAAATTAAGCCTTGTTACTTGTTGTTAAATATGTTACTAAGTATTAGATACTCATTAGTGTATGTGTGTGATTTCATTTGCTAGATTCAAAGAGTTGATATGAATAATGACTAAGTGCGTAAAGTAAATGCATTAAGTAAGTAAGTAGAGATTTTTATAGTGGTTCCAGTGATGTAATCCTGTCGTCCACTCTTCTCCTGTGATGTTGGAGGAAATTCACTAGTAATCTTTGAGTTATCTCATTACAAAGAATCCTAGGTTGCTTGTCCTTCACCAATAACTATGGCTTCACAAACCGAAAACTAAGAACAGTAGGATTGTCTGCTCCCGAGTCTTCCACTGGTCCTTGAAGGGTAGAATTGCCTCTTCACCACTCTCCACCACAAACCAACAGTCTTTCACACTCAACAATGCTGCTTCACTGCTTGGCAAGAGGCTCTTTATAAAATAAAGAATGAATCAAGTAAATGATTCGATTGGCAAAGCAGCTTGATTAGGATGATATAATCAGCAGCTTGCGCCTTCAAGTGTGTATGCTTGATGCAGCTTTTAAACAGAATGCACTTGAAGAAAATAATCGGATCAAAAGCCTTAAGCTCAAGAAGTTCAAGCAGGTGTTTTTCACCAATGTTATCACTTGAAGTTTATTCCAAAAATTCATCCTCTTCTTCTTGAGTTGAAAGTCCTCTATTTATAGGTAGGAATGCATGTGACTTGAATTTGAAATTCAAATGTGACCGCTCTTTGTATTTGTCCCATCCTCACCGCATTCGTCACTACTATTCATGGGATCGACAATCGCCAGATTACTTTTGACAAAGGCAATCTGTCCACCCTTTGACTTGTATCCAATGGATAAAAATATGGATCATCCTAACGCTCTTTTAATCTCACCTTTGATTTGCTTGATAAGTCGAGGTAGTTGGTGTTCTTATCCATGTAACTTCTCAATAATCTTGAATTAATCGAGGCATATATCAGCAGGTTCATTAGTCTGCTGTAAAACCAATCAGTCTGCTGAATATTATATTTTTGTCTGTAAAATATAATGCAGCTGATTCCTTTTATCCAACTTTTATTTGTGAAGTTAGATTACATCATTTTGAATATAACTAAGTTCCAACCATCATCCAACTTGTGGAACTTAGACCTTCTACACAAGGTATATGTAATCAATTTAGGTCATCACAGACTTGCCTAGATACTGATTCCATATCCTTGACATTAAATACTAAGTTTGATCCCTTAGCCTTCATTTACTGAGTTTGAACCCTCACCTTCGCCTTGATCTTGAGTTGCACTCCAGTCCTAACGACTATCTACCTATCGACTAGACCATCACGATAAACGATCGGCTTTATTACAAATGCTTGTTTGATCAAACCTATTTATGAATCAAACTCTAATAAACCTATACATTTTATCTAGACATCTTTTTGCCTTTGCACTATAACAGCTAGTATGGCACTCATCATCAAAACTAAGAAATAAGTCCAACAGTTTTGTTTCACTAAACTCGAACCTTGAACCGACAGGTTAAAGGCCACACTAATTAACACTAGACCAATGTCTTGTTGGTCGTGAAGCAACTACTACTCCATGTCTCAAATTACTAGGCTTGCGTTTGTTTTCGTTGGAGTTTGTTTTGGAGTTTTTTTATATCACTTCATCAATTATTTTTTACAATTCTCTCACCAATCATTATTTCAACTACAAATAAAAAATATTAAATTATTTTTCACCATTTCATTTTATCCACTTTATTACTTTTTTTTTACTATTATTCATTTTTATTATATTTTATTATCCACTGGCATACAAAAAACCTCCAAAATAAAATTCAACCCAAAACAAACGGAACCCTAGGTTTTTTCAAAGTTTTATAAGAGTTTTAAAATGTTAAAAAATGTCATAAGTTTTAAAGATGAAATCATATACTCCCCCATTCATAATTATATGTCGCAATTGTCAAAAACAAAATTTCCTTTTTGATATGTCGTAATTACATTTCCAATACATATTTTAATATTCTTTCTGCTTTTCAATACTACTTTTCAACTTTCAAGCCACATTCAACCAATCAATTTTTCATATTCATTACACCACTACACTTTCCAATATTCTTTTTTGGAATACTTATTTTCTTAATCTATGTGTTTTTCTCAAACACGGCATATAATTAGGAATGGAGGGAGTAACATAATTTTCTTGTGGCAATAATCGGAAGTAATGAAAAGTTATTGATTTGAAAATTAAATATTGGGTAAAAATATACTCCCTTCATCCCAATTTGTTTGGGACTTATTCCTTTTTTGACTGTCCCAAAATAAGTCACATAACTCAAAATAAACATAAAGTTTTACTTTAATTGCCTAAATTGCCCAACTCATTAATTGATGCCTCTTAAATATTGTGAAAATAGAACTACATATAAAAAGGTTAAAAAGGTAAATTAGTTAAGTTTTAAATGACTAGACAACTCATTAATTGATGTCTCCTTAAATCTTGTGAGTTTCAAAATGTCCCAAACAAATTGGGACGGCGGGAGTAATAAATATTGTATTGGTAGTTTTAAAAAAATGGTAAACCCTACCATTAAGGGTCCCCTCACCCCCGATCCCACAGGAAAGTGAGGAGAGGTTAATCAGGTAACCTAGTAGTTCTAACATGGGCTGCCTTTGAAACCTCTGCAATGAAGGGTGTTATCAATCGGAAATCAACCCCATTACGGGAATCGAACCGCTGACCTCCAGCTTAGGTTATAGGCTGCACTACGCACCCATGCCTTCACCACTAGGCCATATCCAGGGGATTGTATTGGTAGTTTTAAAGCACTTATATTTGAGAGAGAGAGATAGAGAGAGAAACTCAAAAAAGACTTGTATTTACAGATGAAGTACACGGTAATCATTAAATTAAGTTCGCGTTGTACGGATGATATCACACAGATGATGTGTGACAATTTATATTTTTTCTTCTATCTACCTTCTTCCGGTCACAGCCATATGACGATGCTGGATATCGTCTATTCAATAATCCGGGATATATTTACTCATATTACAATTAATTCAAGAACAACCTAAGAACAACGTACATGGGGGAATGTGTTTGTGTTTATTTTTAGACTGAGCCTGAAAGTTTTCTCTCAAGTTGCCTATGTATCCAATATGTGTAATTGGAATCAAGTCTCATAGTTTCTTAGGGATCGTTTATATAGAGGGCATCTTGCCCTATTTCTTGTTGGACAAGGATTTATTTCTTAACCTCTAAGGATTATTACATGTGAATCACTTTGATTTAGGGATAATTATGGATGCTTCTAATTATCAGAATTAGAGTCATTATGCTCCAAGATTCTTTCCATGTTTATCCTATAATATAGGAACATGTTTAAATATCGGATAAGGAAAGCTCTGGTCGACCTGGGTCGAGCTTCCTTGGGTCACTTCTGACCTGAGCTGCGCTACCCGACCTCCATCTTTACCGAGCCGACCTGCGGTGGTAAACTAAGAAGGGCCGAGCTGACCTCCTACCTGGGGTTCAGGTTTGCCTCCTCCATTAGATTTGAGGCTTCTAGCATTTATTACTTGTTAATTCCTTATCTTCATTTATACCTTAGTCATTCTATGAATGACACGTGGCAAGAGCTAGTCCGACCTTCATCATAGCCCCCCCAGATTTGCCTAAGGTCTGAGGGCCCGGTCGGATCTGACATGGGTGGATCTCAGTTCTAGCCGTTCCACTACAGAATTTACAAGGACATGCTCTGCCACGCGGCAGAGTTACCGTTATGACTCTGTCATAACTATCCCGGGGAATGAGGCATTTCCGCCACGTTTATGTAGTGGGATCATTTCCCTAGGTAGCATTTGGGGGTTATAACCCCTAGTTGTATCACGTCTTCTCAGACGTTATCCATTCTTTGCTATTAAGTCTCAAATTGAAGTCCTTTGTCAATTGATATTCCTTTCTGCAACCTCTTTAATCACAAGTAAGCCTTTTGCTCCTTTCTTTTTAATTGTCTTTGTTGTTAATGAGTGAGCCGATCATTACAGACAGTTCTATTAAAAGATTGTTCGAGTCCATTTCTGAATCTGAGTCTGAGGACTCCAACTTTAAGGTTCTTTCACCGATCCCGACTTCTTTGCCTTTGATTAACCGTTGGGGATTCGAACACTTAGTTTTAGCCCCTCAATTTGCCCCACCATCCTCTGCTCCTCGTTCTTCTTCTGAAACTTCCTCATTTGTTTTAACCTTAAAAGCACACATGGCTTTGAGGTCACAAGCCGGGTATCATGGTATCAACACTTCACTGACTCAAGGGGCCATGGTTTCACTCTGTGAAAAATATGGTACAAATCAGAATTTGTATGCCCCCCAACTCCCTGCGCCCGGTACTTATGCCTATCAACCTCCAGATGGGTACTGTGCTGTGTACAAGAAACAGTTCGACTATGGTCTTAGGGTCCCTTTCTGCCCTTTTGGCTGTTCTAGAACATTACGGATTGGGGATCGCCCAGGTCGTTCCTAATGGTGTGAGAGCCATTATTGGCTTCACCATCTGGTGCCGGTGTGTGAATATACCGTTCACCGTGAGATATTTCCGGACCTTTTATCAGTGCCAACAAGTGAAGGATCTGCCCGGGTTGTACTGCTTCCTTCATCGGGGAGATTCTCAGAATGGTGTCCGTATTCTCTTGATGGGAGAATCCTCTATAAGGGCTGGAAAAGTCGGTTCTTCTTCATCCATCCTGAAGTAGAGATTAACCTGGGTAGGTGGAGCACCATTGACCTTTCTAGTGACGTCCGTCCTGTGGATGTTAGAAAAAAACTGATAAAGGACATTGAAGAGTGTGGCATCTAGCTTAATCTGAAGAAGTACTCTTCTAAGATGATCGATGCAGCTCAACTTTCTTTAGCGGGCCCTGACCCTTATGTGGAACTGAGTGAAGCTGATTACGATATTTGTAGGATTCTCTTTATTTTTGTTCTGCCTTCGATTTTGTTACACGACTGCTTCCGTGCTAACCCTGCTTTGTATTGTCGTTTGTAGTGTCTAACTATGCCGATATTTTTGCTGATGCTGCTGAGGAGGAGGTGGAGGCAAATGTTCAGCCTGAACAGAGTCAGAGATTGGAGTGCACTGCGAGCGTGAAACCTCCACCTGCCCGAACTGTGGGCAATCTATTGAGTGCACCTGGGGCTCAAACTTTGGTTGGACATCCAGATGAAGCCTTACCTTCATCTCACCCTACTCTAGAAGATGCTGATCTTGTGGAGTTAGATGGATCTAACCCGGAGATGAAATGTCAGCTCCAGCTAAGGGGCCCGTCTAGTTGAAATATGGTTGTTCAGGAGAACAGGCCAGCCAAACGGAGTAGATCTACTACCTTACCAGAAGGAAAAAATGTTGAAAACCTAGAAGAGGTCCCGAGGGAACAGGACCAGCTGTCTGAAATGTCTGACATGGAGTTAGCCGCCGTTGTAAGTTTCAAACTTTGTCGATGTTTGCACGTCTTGTTATTTCAGGGAACCAGAGTTGGTGTTCGGTAAAAACTAGTTTTATAATTTATAAACCGAAACACCCCAAGTATAAGGATCGTAGTATAGGGTGTTTACGGGTCGTCCTAAGGGAGTGGAATGTTTATCGGATTCAAATATAAATCTATATCAATTATGTCACGATTATCTACCTAAACTAAAGCTGAAACTAACTAAAACCTAAACCTAAGAATTGAAACTAAAACAAGAAATAAAAACAAGCTGAAAAATAAGAAAACAGAAGGCCAGACGAGCGTTCACTTTGGTGAACGAGCGTCTGAAAACGGAATCTAACGGACGGGCGTCTGCTATTGCGGACGAGCGTCCAACTACGAACTGAAACAGAAACGTGCAGAAAACTTGCAGAAAACCAGGGTTTATCAAACTAGAACTTAACTAAACTTAATCTAAACGATTTAATTCAAACAATTGAGGAAAACACAACAAAGGCGACTAGATTCCACCTATCAACCAACAATCCAACTAGATGGTGATTAAAAAGACATAGTTTTTAGTAGTGATTTATTCACGAATTCAATTAAATTTCTTCAACCAAATTCTAGGGTTTCGTTTATCTTTTCAAATAAACTGAACATGCAATCAAAACAGGATCACGAGATTGTTTCCAAACTTTTACTCAACTAAACATGCTTAATCTCTTATAACATGATTAGATGCATTACTTTGAATAAAATCAAACTCAAATAAACATACTTTCATATATTGATTCAAGCATAAAATAAACATAGATCGTTTCATCAAATCTTAATTCAATAAAACTTAAACAAAGATAAAACAGATCCAAAGTAATGAAAAACTATGAATTAGACTCACTAAACATAAGCATCGAACTCTCTAGTTGGTTTGGTTGTTGATAGGCTTCCTCTGTCGACTCACTGCAGGATGTTTAGCCAACAATCATGATGAACACGATTGTTGAAGGGAGATTTGCATCTCTGTAAAAACGGCTCCTTAGGGTTCTAGGCGCAATATGTGTATATGAGTAAATAGTGTGTAAAATATTAGGGTTTTAGGGCTTCATAATGCGGTGCTTTTATAGAGTTTTAAGTCGGCCGGAAGTAAGTCGGCCGTGGGCGCTGCCTGGTCTCGTGGGCGCCCGCCCGTAATGCTCGACGCTGAGTAAACGCTGCTCATCCTCCGTCCGAACTCTCTGAATGTAAATACAATTCCGACGCTGCTCACTTTATCAAACGCCCGTCTGGAATGGACGCTGCACGAACGCTCGTCCAAGATGCTGAGGGTCGGATTTCTTCATCTTTATCCAATTTCTTCAAGCCAATTCCAACTCTATCTTGAATAATTCGACTTGAGCTTCATTTATCCTCTTTATGCACTCGAAAATCAACACCTACATGATAAATAAACAATGCAAAAATGTAATAAAATCCAAATAATAATAATTCCATTAAATTAACACTTAAAATCATCAATTTTGCATACAACCCTCTTAAAATCATCTTTATTAAATAATTACACTTAAACCCTTAATTCTCATGTAAATTATGCAAATGTGGGAAAAATAATAATGAAATAAACCCTTAATAATCATATAAATATGGCCTTAACAACTCCCCCACACTTAACTTTTTATACGTCCTCGGACAAAACAATCAAAACTATAGCTCAACTTTATAAATAATCCACATAGATCTCTAACTCACGTAACAAAAGATACAACAACTATAGCAAACAATACCATCACAGAGATAGATTCGGTGTGAGTGTGACAAGCCATTCTCAATCTAGCAAGCCTTTCAAAGAAATATCCTCTCAAAAATTCCAATGACTATCCTAGGTACAGACAATAATAGCTCCACTCAAAGCCTTCCCACGCACTCAGTAGGATAATCCCTACAGCATATCATGCGGTTCTACTGGGTATAAGATCCATGATAACAAAGACTTTACTTTATTTTTACTCATCATTTTCAAATTTGACGCATATCAGAATGAGCTCTTACCCATCATAGTAGAATAGGACATTTCGTGATAACACCCTACCTTACTCAAATCATAAGGTAGCTTCTCCTGACTGTCGTGAGCTATTGCTCATCATAGTGGTATAGGACATACGAGGTATACCCTACCGCACTCAAATCATTAACCAGCTTCCGACAAACGTATTTATTAATAATTGCTCACTCACTTTATTTATTCACTTTTCAAAGTCATAAGTTACATCTCACCTATCACATTCAAACTTTATGATATTCACAGCACATGGTCTAACTACGGTGTAACTATACTGACCTTCCTAAGATAAATCACTAAAAATAATGAAAGGATATAATTCAAAAGTCATGCTTCAAAATCAAAGGCTTTCGTGAGTGAAAAAACGAAACTATCTCCATAAAAGTAAAACATGCTATAATTATCTCACTAAGTCACATACTATCATCGTTAGAAAACTACAACTAGCAAGCATCTAGTTCCAATTATATGCTCGAGACTCACAAAAAATTTTAAATTCCGCAAAAATTTAACATTCACTCATATTTCAAAGATATAGCATAAAAACATACCCAAACACCCCCCCCACACTTAAATCACATTATGTCCTCAGAATGTGCAGAATAAAAGAAAAAGAAAACTTAGCTGGTTTCAACGGTGGTTGTCGGATGAAAGTTGGCAGAGCTCAGGCCGGAGCATGAATATACCGCAACAACTCGAATAGACAACACCGACAAGAGTAACTCAAAACTCGCTCAAAAGTATCTGCAACACTCGACATACCATATAATCTCGGGGTACACGGGGTATATGAGCAACACATAACACAAAACACTTACGATGAACGTAAGAGGAATAACCATCAACCCAAAATCAACTAAAGTATTATTTCTAAAACAATAAAACAAAACAACCTAAGAAAAGGAAACGAACAATGAAAACTAGGTTGCCTCCTAGGAGCGCTCTTTTAATGTCAATAGCTTGACACAGATTCCAAAAGATCAACCCGGATCGGGCCACTTTGGTTTAACCGCCGCCACCTCGATGATCGTAATCGTGAGCACCAAGGAAATGATTTTCACCACAACAACAAGTCAAGTGCGCAATAAGATCATTAAACTTTTCTCTCAAACTACACCGACTCTCTTCTTCTTGTTCTTGCGCACGATAGGCATAGACATAGTGGTATGATCGAAGTTTCAGCAGGGTACCTTACGGGTGGATATAGAACGTCATCATCATCCGACTCAAAGAAATAAGATGGAATCTCTTCACAAATCGGGACATCTGTACTTTCATCTCTTCTTTGGAAATAAAGAATCTCAGGCTTTTCCTTTGGTTGCCCAAAATATTTCTTAAGTCGATGGCCATTCACTTTAAAAGCTTGATTACCATACCCGCTCAAAGTAATTACTCCACTTGGATTAACCTCGAGAATCTCAAAGGGACCGGACCACCTGAACTTGAGTTTACCCGAAACAGTGAAGTCTAGTATTATAGAAGTAAAGCCATTTCACCAACTTTGAATTCTCGGTCCTTGATCTTAGCGCATGGGAGTATCTTAGTTCTCTCCTTGCCGAGTTTAGCATTCTCGTATGCTCTGAGTCCGAATTGCCGAGCTCGCTCAATCAGAATAACCTTTTCTCCCCACGAGTTGGCTATCAAAATTTAAGAATTTAATTGCCCGTAAAGCTCTGTGCTCAAGTTCGACAGTAAATGACAAGCTTTGCCATAGACCATTTGGAAGGGTGACGTGCCCATCGTGGTCTTGAATGCGATCGATAAGCCCACAATGCGTCATCCAAATTAAGACTCCAATTAGATCGATTATTGTTCACGGTCTTCTAAAATTCTTTTCAAGCTCTGGTTGCTTACCTCGACTTGGCCACTGGTTTGGGGATGATATGGTGTACCAATCTTATGTTTGACACCATACTTCTCAAGGATCTTGTCAAGCGGCGCATTGCAAAAGTGAGTACCTTCATCACTAATGAGTGCTCTCGGACAGCCGAATCTAGTAAAGATATTCTTTTGCAAGAATTTCTTCACAACCTTGTGATCATTAGTTTGAGTAGCTATGGCCTCGACCCACTTTGAAACATAATCCACGCAGACGAGGATATACTTATTACCACATGAAGATGGAAAGGGTCCCATAAAATCTATGCCCCATACATCGAAAACTTCGCATGCAAGAATGGGCTTAAGTGGCATTTCCATCCTACTACTCTGTCGTCCAGTTCTCTGGCACCTATCACAACCTTTACAAAAGGCTTCTGCATCTTTAAACAGAGTCGGCCAAGAGAATCCAAATTTGAAGAATCTTTGCAACCGTCTTGGTGTTCCATAGTGACCTCCCGTGGGACCACTATGACATTGCTCCAGAATATCCCATTGCTCGTGTTCCGGAACACACCTTCTAAGCAACCCATCTTTACAGACTCTGAACAAATAAGGATCTTCCCATACGAGATATTTGAGATCAGAAAAGAACTTCTTCCTCTCCTGATACGTCATGTCCTCTAAATGACCACTCGCTAAATAGTTGACGTAGTCAGCATACCACGGCCTAACCGTTTCAAGCTTCATCAATTGCTCAGTCGGAAAATCAATGCCTATATCATTGTGATTCTCTGCACCCTCATTTACTAAGCGAGATAAATGATCAGCCACAATATTCTCACTACCTTTCTTATCTTTAATCACAAGGTCAAACTCTTGTAGAATTAAAATCCATCTAAGTAACCTTGGTTTTGCATCTGCTTTGTCCATAAGGTAGCGTAAAGCTGCATGGTCTGTCCAAACAACAACTTGAGATCCTAGAAGATAGCTTCTAAACTTGTCAATGGCAAAGACGACGGCTAAGAATTCCTTCTCAGTCGTAGTATAATTGCATTGAGCCGGGTTCAAGGTACGACTCGCATAATAGATGGGCCTGAACCTTTTATCAACTCTTTGACCTAAAACTGCGCCTACGGCGTAATTAGAGGCATCGCACATCAACTCGAAGGCTTGGTCCAAATAAAGTGCAACTAAAATAGGGGCACTGATAAGCTTGTCTTTCAAACAATTGAAAGCTTCTTTGCACTTTGCATCGAACAAGAAATCGACATCTTCTTTCAAGAGATTTGATAAAGGCTTGGCAATCGTAGAAAAGTCTCGAATAAACCGCCTGTAGAAGCCAACATGACCTAGAAAACCTCGTACCTCTTTCACTGCTTTTGGGTACGCATCTTTCAATGGCTTCAACCTTAGCCTTATCAACTTGAATACAAAGATTGGACACCTTGTGTCCCAAAACTATTCCTTCATCAACTAGAAAATGGCATTTCTCCCAGTTAAGCACAAGATTTTTCTCAACACAACGTTGGAGTACCATATCTAGGTTCTCTAAAATTTCATCAAAACTATCGCCGTGGATCGAGAAGTCGTCCATGAAGACTTCCATGCATTTCTCAACAAGTCCATCAAAATGGCCAACATACACCGTTGAAAAGTCGCGGTGCATTGCATAGACCGAATGGCATTCTACGAAAAAGCAAAAGTACTGTATGGACACGTAAACGTGGTTTTCTCTTGGTCATTGGGGTCGATGGCTATCCGGAAGTAACCGAGTATCCATCAAGGAAACAATAATACTTATGACCACTCGATTCGCTCAATTAGTTGGTCAATGAAGGGTAAGGGAAGTGATCTTTTGCAAGAACCTCATTAAGTCTACGATAGTCTATACTGAGACTCAGAGCCTTTGTCACGAGACGCAAGGCAACTTCCTCCCCTTTTTCATTCTTTTTTCGATTTGTGATTCCGCCTTTCTTGGCACAACTTGAGTAGGGGGTGACCCACTCACTATCGGCGATTGCGTAGATGATTCCCATGTCAAGCCACTTTATAACCTCCTTCTTGACAACCTCTTGCATATGCGGATTCACCTTCACCGAGGTTGTCTTACCTTTTAGCTCCTTCCTCCGCTCGGATTTTATGCATGCATATGTCCGGGCCGATCCTCGGATATCACCCACTTGCCAACCGAACGCGAGGATGTTTTTCTTAAGCACTTCTATCACCGTGCTTCTTGCTCGTGGTCGAGTTTCAAGAAATGATCAAAGGCAATTTATCTCCATCCTTAAGAAAGATATACTTAAGGTGTTTCGAAGCGGTTTGAGCTCTAAATCGAGGTGGTTGCTCAATACTAGACTTTAACGGGCCACCTTTCTTTTATGAGCTTGGAGTGGTTGACTAAAGAATAACTCATCTTCCCGAGGCTCAACCCCGAAAAGTGCACTCGATCAAATCATCCATCGGAATCCTCCGGTCAACACTTGCTTCCTTTTTTCTTGTGATCGATCATTTTTCTTAACTCTTCATCTTTAAGCTCTTCTCGCCAACTCTTCCCAATCATCTACTTCCCAATGAGTAGCTTCTCTCCAAAACTCTACCTCGTCCCAACTACCCATCGAGCTTCTTCTTCACCAGGGATGAAGTCTTCCCGACTCGGCTTCTTTGAAATCATCGTTTGTTGTTTGGGCATCTCCATGCTTCTAACTCAATAACAGCTCGATGATGAGCGAGTGAAGATGACTCGCCAATGCCTACGGCCGAAATGAATTAGAAGATGGTCCGCATCGGCCGGATCCTCAATGTCCATGACTTCAAAAACACCTATCTCTCGTAAGCTCCATTGCATCTTCATAATAGGCATCTCCTCCGTCTCATATATGGCTTCGACAAATGATATTTCATCAATTACGGCTCTTTCAGGATGTGTCCTCGTGTGAAAGTGACAGATGTGTCACCGACTCTAAGAGTAATCTGTCCCTTGCGTAAGTCGATGAGAGCGTTAGAAGTGTCTAAAAGGTTCGGCCTAGAATTAGAGGCATCTCCTTATCGTGGATAGTCTAGAATAACCCAATCGGTAGGGAAGACTAAATGTTCAACTTGAAGGAGAACATTAGCTACACAACCGGCCGCAGATTTACTAGATTTGTCTACCATCCAAGAGAAATGGGGCGTTCTCGCATTCTTTTGTCTAGCCCGAGCTTCTTGCATACATTTAATGGCATCACATTAATAGAGGCCCCCGAGTCGCATAAGACATTTTCGAACAAATGGCCTTCAATCTCGCAAGATATTGAAGGTCCGCTAGGTCACCTCGCTTAACAAATGACTTTTTGTGAAACCATTGCACAATCTTCTCGAAACACTTCTTCACCATCCCCTCAAGCTTTCTCTTGCTCCCACTGAATTTTTTAAGATACTTAGTACATTTAGGCATTTCGCATAATACCTCACTAAGGGCATACTCACTTTAGTGTCCCTAAGTATCCTCCGCACTCCAAAGATACCGCTTGTCATTAGTGAGGGCTTTCTTTTCCTTTTGGTGGATAAGGAAGGGCTTTATCATTCTTCGTGGTCTGATTCTTTATCGCCTCATCCTCCTTATCCTTCCATCTCACAAACTTTTCTTTCTTTTTCTTAGTCAGGGGTACTGCCCCTTGACTTTCCTTCCTTTCCTCATCATCAGAATTATTTTCATCCTCCGAAGAATTGTCACTAAGCTCCTCCTCATCGTTGCTTTCTTCGGCATGTGATTTCGATTTCCCTCCCGAACTCATGGCGCCGGAGGGGCTACTCGCTTCCGACATCTTGCCGAGTCCAAATTTTCTTACCACTTCTCGAGTTACTTCGCTCAACTCCTCTTCTTGCCCATACTCCCACCGAGGTGTAATGGCAAAGCAAACATTCACATCGCCTTTCGGATTTCTCTCGGTATAACTCGGAAGTTTACCGTGAGGTCTGCTTGCTTGCTGGTCTGCCATCTGACCAACTTGTCTCTCAATTGCTTTAACACTAGTAGACAGAGTCTTCACCATGTCTACCAGCTCATCGAATTTGTGTTGAGGGACACATGAGGTGGTATGATTGTTGTTCTGAGTTTGATTCCAGCCACCTTGAGGCCTTTGGGCGCTCGAATCGCCTTTGATAGTTCGAGTTGAAAGAATTCGAATTTGAAGGGCCAGGTGATAACTTGGCTTGATTGAAGTTTTGTCGTTGAAATCCTGAATAGTTCTGGTTCTGGTTGAAGTTTCGGAAGGGTTGGTTTTGATTATCCATTAAATTTACTTCTTCCGTCATCTCCGCTCCTACCGCACTCCCGCATCGTAAGGTCGCGTCAAAGATTGGCCACCGCTTGCTTATCAATTCCATCCGAGCAACCAACGACTTTGTATCGGGATTGCTTGCGTGCCTTCTTTCTTAACAACATTGGTCTTCTTGGGAGTCGACCACATATTGTTCTTGGCGATGGTCTCACCCACTCTGAGGCGATCTCATCACCTCCCCTAAGAAGGATCCATGAGTCATGTGAGTCAAGATAGTCTCTATTAGGTTGAGAGACTCCTCTGTAAAATAGTTCCAACAACTCATGTCTCATCATATCCGTGATTGGGGCATTTCCTCATCAAAAGATTCAATCTTTCCCAAGCTTTGCCAACAGTTTCATCCTCCAATTGCTCAAACGTAGCTATTTCCCGTTTCATTTCCATAATCTTGCCTGGTGAAACCCACTTAAGAGCGAAGGCTCTTTTGACATCATTCCATGTATGGAGGGAATGATGTGCTAACGATTTAAACCACCGACTTGCTTCACCTTTCAAAGCAAAAGGAAATAGCTTTAACTTTACGATCTCAGAATCAACACCAGGATAATGGCCTGCTTCACAGATTTGTACGAATGTGGACAAGAAGTCGTGTGGATCTTCCTGAGCAGTGCCATGGAAGGAGCTATTTTGGACTAGAGCAACTACTCCGTTCTTTAGATCAAAGTTCGCTCCTCCCATGTCAGGAGGACGAATAGGTCTATGCCCCTCGAGAAAATCTTGGTTTAGATATGGAGTGTAGGGTCCCGGTTCAACTGATTAAAATTTGGGTTTTGGCGGAATTGTTGAAGTTGTTGATTTATGCCACTTGTTGATTCTCGTTGTTCTTTGCAGAGCTTCCATCTGTTGAAGGAGTAAATTTAATCGAGCTTGGGGTCGATTTGGAATTGGTGGATCTTGATCCGCCATTTTGTCCAAATCGTGGAGAAGCCTTCTTCTAAGGATAGATCGTTCGTGCTCGTGGATCAAAGATCGAAGTCCTTCTTACTTCTCGTTTGCATAAACCAGAAGAAAGGAAAAGGAAGAAATCAACCCTTTGGGGTTGATTAGAATAGGTTTAGAAAAGATTAGATGGTTTAGAGGAAGAAAAGAGAAGAAAAGAGAAGAGAGAAAAGAAGTGATGATTGAACAGATCGAATCAAGGCCCAGTGTTAGTGGACGTTCGTTCGAATCGAACGCTGTTCAGATTGAATGAACGTCGCTCAGCCGGATGTAATTGAGGTGGACGGGCGTTCAAGTTGTTGAACGCCTGCGTTGAGATCACGAAAACCTAAAAACTAAGGTTACGTAAATTAAAACGAGATAAAAATAAAAGCAGAAAAGACTTATGGAAATAAAATCAAACAAATCTATAATTACGGAAACAGATCTAAGCTATATATATAAAAAAAAGTAAGGAAAATAATTGAAAGAAAATCAAATAAAATAAAACAGTAATAAATGTAATCCTAAAATTAAACGAAACTGGAAAAGAAACCTACCTACGAAAAGTTTAAAAACAAGAAAAACACTAAGACGGTAAAAAAAACGTGTTGAAACCTTCTAGGCCAAAATGGAGGGAAAACAGTGGATTTTGACTCAAAAACGCACTAAACAGCCTATGGCTGTTCACCACGTCGTCGGCGCGCGGAACGAGCTTTCGAATTGGGGTCCTGCGTTCCAAACGGACACTCGAGCCGAAAGTTACGGCCAAAATACTACCTTTGCGTGCTAAAAGCGATCCTTTTTGACTCGTAAAATTGTCCTAAATAGAATCCGACAACCGTTACCGACTCCCGGCAACGGCGCCAAAACTTGTTCGGTAAAACTAGTTTTATAATTTATAAACCGAAACACCCCAAGTATAAGGATCGTAGTATAGGGTGTTTACGGTCGCCTGGGGGAGTGGAATGTTTATCGGATTCAAATATAAATCTATATCAATTATGTCACGATTATCTACCTAAACTAAAGTGAAACTAACTAAAACCTAAACCTAAGAATTGAAACTAAAACAAGAAATAAAAACAAGTGAAAAATAAGAAAACAGCAGAAGTTGCATTTGCGCTCACTTTGGTGAACGAGCGTGCAAAACGGAATCTAACGGACGGGCGTCTCGCTGTGCGACGAGCGTCCAACTACGAATCAAACGTCACGCGCGTAAAACTTGCGAAAACCAGGGGTTTATCAAACTAGAACTTAACTAAACTTAATCTAAACGATTTAATTCAAACAATTGAGGAAAACACAAAGAAGGCGACTAGATTCCACCTATCAACCAACAATCCAACTAGATGGTGATTAAAAAGACATAGTTTTTAGTAGTGATTTATTCACGAATTCAATTAAATTTCTTCAACCAAATTCTAGGGTTTCGCTTTATCTTTTCAAATAAACTCAACATGCAATCAAAACAGATCACGAGATTGTTTCCAAACTTTTACTCAACTAAACATGCTTAATCTCTTATAACATGATTAGATGCATTACTTTGAATAAAATCAAACTCAAATAAACATACTTTCATATATTGATTCAAGCATAAAATAAACATAGATCGTTTCATCAAATCTTAATTCAATAAAACTTAAACAAAGATAAAACAGATCCAAAGTAATGAAAAACTATGAATTAGACTCACTAAACATAAGCATCGAACTCTCTAGTTGGTTTGGTTGTTGATAGGCTTCCTCTCGTCGACTCAACTGCAGATGTTTAGCCAACAATCATGATGAACACGATTGTTGAAGGGGAGATTTGCATCTCTGTGTAAAAACGGCTCCTTAGGGTTCTAGGGCGCAGCTATGTGTATATGAGTAAATAGTGTGTAAAAGATTAGGGTTTTAGGGCTTCATAATGCGGTGCTTTTATAGAGTTTTAAGTCGGCCGGAAGTAAGTCGGCCGTGGGCGCTGCCTGGTTCGTGGGCGCCCGCCCGTAATGCCTCGACGCTGAGTAAACGCTGCTTCATCCTCCGTCCGAACTCTCTCGAATGTAAAATACAATTCGGACGCTGTTCACTTTATCAAACGCCTGCCTGGAATGGACGCCGCATTTAACGCCGTCCAAGATGCCGAGGTCGGATTTCTTCATCTTTATCCAATTTCTTCAAGCCAATTCCAACTCTATCTTGAATAATTCGACTTGAGCTTCATTTATCCTCTTTATGCACTCAAAATCAACACCTACATGATAAATAAACAATGCAAAAATGTAATAAAATCCAAATAATAATAATTCCATTAAATTAACACTTAAAATCATCAATTTTGCATACAACCCTCTTAAAATCATCTTTATTAAATAATTACACTTAAACCCTTAATTCTCATGTAAATTATGCAAATGTGGGAAAAATAATAATGAAATAAACCCTTAATAATCATATAAATATGGCCTTAACAGTTGGTCAAGAGTTTTTGAAGAGATTGAACGAATCCTCTGCTAGCAAGGACTAAGGAGGCTCTGAAGAAGGTTGATGCTGACTTGAGGGCAAGTCGGCAAAGACATAAGGACTCGGCGAAGTCCAAATATGAAGAGATTAAGGCCCTGAAGGAGCGGGCCCGAGCTTATGAGGATGAGCTGAGGAAGGTTCGTGAGCAGTCTGTTGCCGAGCTTCAAGCGGCTTTCGATAAGTATTCCACGGAAATCTCTGAGCTGGGGCAGGCCTTAGCCAAGCTCTGAGCGGAATGGGATGAACTGGCGACTTTTATTCCAGTCCGAGCTGCCCAAGCTATCGAGGCATATAAGTCATCGTCCCAGTTCGTTAGGACTGTGAAAGCACTACTTTCCCCAGCTATGAAGCATGGGTTTACCCTGGGGGTGGACGAAGCCAAGGGGCAGTTTGCTGATTTGGCTGTTGATGACCTTCCTCACAGGAGTATGTACAACCCTGAAGCCAGCACGATCTATGATGATCGCATGAAAGATTCAAGGCTGGTTGGACATTTCCACCAAGTATGCCCGTAAAGCTGCTCCACGCCAGGCTTCTGAGTCGGTTCCTTCCTCAACTCTGCCTACAATAGGACAGCAACGAAATCCAACTCTTGAAGCTTAGCTTGGCCTTTTGTTTTTTTTTTTCTTTTTGCTTCGTCTAAACAATTTTTTGAAATTTCCAAAATTTGTAACTATTAACAATTATGCTATTTATGTATGGCAGTTCGGTTAAGTTCTTTTACCTTAACTTTCTTTAAATACTTACCTGAAGCGCTTTGTTGATGTAATGGGGTGTCTTTCTGCCCCCCAAGTATGTCATGCACTAACCGTTGGTTATTGGGATGGCATACTTATTAGAGAATCAGTTGTTGCAGGTGAGATTTTGAGTCTTTGCAGTTGCAAACTTTCTGAGTCTGACCTGTAGAGCTAAGTTCGAAATATCTGACCTGCAGACTTAGGGAGTTTGTCATTTGCAAACTTTCTGAGTCTGAGCTGCTGTCTCGGATTTTATGCAATGAAAAACAAACAAGTAATAAAATAATCCGGTTTACCCCAAGTGCAGGGATCGTAGTATAGTAGTTACAACCGGATTCGAATCACAGGGAATCGAGGTTGGTCTAGTTCTTAATTTCTCTAAAGTTGTCACGAAAAATAAAACAAAACAGAACTAAAAACGAAAACAATAAACCTGATGGAGGATCTAGAATCCAAAGCGGGAAAGATAGTTACGAGCCAAACTAATGAAAATAATTATATTCTAAAAAGATAATAAAATTACTAAGATGATAACAAATAAATTGAAAACCGACAATTAGCCCGAATTAGCCCGAATTGTATCAATTGACCTAGAATTATCTAGAATTATCTAACGTGGGTGTGTATGTGTGTGTATATATTATTCTAGAATTATCTAACGTGGGTGTGTGTGTGTGTATATATATATATATATATATAATATTTATGAGACAAAAACCGACAATTAGCCCGAATTGTATCAATTGACCTGTTTCTTTACCTACTTTCGACCTGTTTACTCCACACATGACTATGCCTTCACCTTCATTTTCGCCACCAACCCCCCAAACCACTCACTACTCCCTCAATTCCCACGAAACTGGCCCCCACATCTCTCTGCAACAAATAGAACTTGCTCTCACTGACCCTAGCCTCATTCCATTGTCTTCCTATTCTCATTCTCCTTCCTGTTCCCCCTCTCCCCTAACCTAATGAGAAATGGTTGCATTCAACTGTAGGGAAGCATAGAATGGGTGAATTTATCACCTCATTAGGAGATTCAAACGACGAAGAAGAATCGGCGGAGTTAAGATTTCAATCAAGGCCGAATAAATCGAAGGTTTATCAGAAGGAAAGCTTTCAATCTAAAGCGACTATACAGAAAGAATGAGATTTGCTGAATCGAAGATTCGAGTCAAACAAACACAAATGGAAGGACCTAGAGACTCAAATCAGAAGAAATTCCCGGAGAAATTCAAGGTAATTTGTAAAAGAAAAGATTCAGTTTGAATTTATTGTATGAGTCAATCGAGAATCAAGGTTTGAACGGTCAGACTTCAAAATTATTCATATATGTTCTTTTTTATCTGCTATGATTTCTAGGTTCGTGCTCAAAAATATACTTTCTCTGCATCATTTTTGTTTTGATGCCTATTATTTCTTAGAAGCATTTGACTGTGAGTTCTTGGTTTCTAAAGGGAAATTATCAGTTTTATAAATTTAAATGTTTCTCAATATTTTGATGATTTTAGGTTTGGTTCTACAGTTTGAGATGGGTAAGAAATGAAAGAAAAAGGACCAGGGTGGTTCATCCACGCAATCAGCCTCATCCAATGTTCCCCGAACTGGCAGTTCTAATTCAGATATTAGTAAAACTGGTAAACAAATTGCAAGTGAATCGCCCAGTACCGGACTTGACCCCCCTGAAGTGCAAGAGTAAAAAAACACAACCACACCTAGCATCGAAGGGCCAAAGCGAGGTGATGTTGTTGTATTGCGTGGTTCTTATGGCTCACTGCTCTCTATTGAATCATATATGTAGTATTTGTTAATTTCATAAAGGCTGACACCAAGAGCGCTAACTCTCAGTTTGAATTGGGAATAGCTTTTTATATTTTTGTCAAGTTTAAGTTTTCTTTCGATTTATTATTAAGTTTTACTGCAAAGATCTCTCTACACTCTCACTTCCACCTTTTCTTCCATAACTACTCCATTCCCCTCAATCTTCCCCAATTCACTTCATCTACGTTTTCCATCAGTTTCACTTAAAAAGAAATACTCCCCACGTCAAATGGTAGGCCTCACTTTATCTTATTAATGAGGGATTGGGGTTTTATGGGATTTATGATTCAGTTCATGTGAGACTTTTTGGATGCTAATCTTTAATGTGAAACCAGTGTGTTTTTTTGGTTCATCACCCACGTGAACCCAGATTTGGCATCCTTGCTACATGGTGCTTCAATTCGTTATTGATTCTTAAAGATATGGGTTTGACGGCTGAGGTTGGCGAAGACCGACTGTGCATGGAGTTTCAATTACCGTTGACATAGGTTCACCAATGGTGCATGGGGCTTCATTATATGTTTTTGTCCAATTGTGACTGGTGAAGGTTTTTTTTGTTTTGTTTTTTTTTTTTGTTGAAACCATTTACTTAATTTTGTATACGGATTTCTCTTCTACAAAGAATATGCTCAAATTTAGGTTTTTCACAATATTGCATATGTGGTGTGTTGATAGATAAGATGACTTCTATGAACAATGGTGATGTCTTAAGAGGTTATCAAGCTCTAAACGGCATGGTAAAATTGTGGCTGTTGAGTTTCACATTTTTTTTCTTCGCTTATTCTTAAATTTCGGTGTAAGGAGTTGTTAACATGTAATATTGTATTTTAAAATAGGGTCCTATGATGCGTTACCAGAGTCGGCCACAGACCGAAGGATTCATCAATTTTCCTGGAGGTCGTCGTTTGGACATTCTCTGATGATAACTACACTCCACTAGGCACTGGACTTGCACAGAACTACACTCATACTCTGATATCCACTTGCGATTATATCACATCGCCATGAGGCAAACTAAAAAAGTTGTTAATGTTTAAAGATCTCGAGGAAGTGTTGAACAAAATTTTTTTTGAAGATCTCAAGGAAGTCTTTAAAAGTTTAACAATTTTAATTAGTTTATTTGTTTGGGGTTATGGTTGTCTTTTGCTTGATGTGTGTTTTTTAGTTTTCTTTTAGCATGAAGGTTTAAGTAATCTGTTTCTTGGTTTATTGATGTAGATGTCATGTTCGGAGTAAAGAATGTTAGAAGTTATCGATGTCATTGATTGGTGGCCAGGTCATTGACCAATTACAGGGAATGAGTCGCCGATGTCATTATACTCAGGGTCGTCCGGATGTGGATTATGGTCCATCAGCGTTATAATTGCCACCGGGTTCTTAAAATGTGATGCATTTGAATTTCATCTTGCTCGTTTAGTTCATACATATTACGCATGTCTCGATGGATGTTGTCATATGGCTATATCAATGGTCTTTTAAATTTCTCTTCATGCTTCCTTTCAACTTTTCAAGTGGTTGCATTTAGGTTATTTATCATGCTAAGGCACTTTCCTGTTGAATCAAAAGGGAGACAGAGAAAGTTTGGAGCAAAACAACTTAATTTGCAGCATTTCAAGACATGTTAGTAACCACACAGGTGTAATTTTACACTCATATTCAATAATTTTCCATATCACTATGGGGTAGACCGAATTTTTATTTCCATTTGTTTTCTGTATTAAATCATGGGTGGAAGGAGATATAAGATGTTTTGGTTCTAAGAACTAGAGTATTGAGCGTATTATACTAATTGGTAGTTTAATTTTTTTTACAAGTGGATCACATCCCTTAAAAAAGAAGTGGATCGAATTGAGATGTTCCCAAAAGAAAAATGAAAAACGTGATCCCATTACGAAAGTCATTGCTGGTTTCTTTCTCTTAAATAAGACATGCTACAAAATATTTTGTGTATCGATTTTTATGTCGGTTTACCTATATACAAGAATCATGCGCATGGAAACCTCAATATTCTTTTTTTGACAAAGAAACCTCAATATTCTAACCAGCATTCTTTTAACATATATACTCATATTTCTTTAGTGTTCATTTTCAATTTTTATGTTTTTCCGTGCAATCGTACGGGTTTTCCCTCTAGTATATATATATATGCATGAGCTTAGTCTTATAATTTTTTTGTTTTCTTCACGTTTTACTTATTTAGTTTTCTTCGTGAGCTTAGAGTTGGGGTCAATTGTTTTTACTTATTATACATAAGTATTTAGTGTATAGTAAATACTACAATAAATTATTTAGGAGTTACAGAAAAGATTAATTGATTGTGAAAGTTATGAGAACTAAGTGAATGGATGGGTTGGGAAGTTCTTCTAAGCATATACGTAACGGCAGTGCTTTTAGAAGAGCCTAATTATGTGAGATTATTATTCTAGTACTATGAATAGAGATAGTTTTAAAGGAGTTGGGGAATCACTTTGGAGCTCTTCTATCAACTATATTGAGTCTTTACCACCTTCTTATTAATGTAATAATATCAACACAACAAGGGTAGTCGATCTTCGTAGCCAAATGGTCTCCAACCACTGATTTCTGATGAGTTGTTATCATTCATCACCGCAGAAACACGAAATCATCATAGCCCATCACCATTCTTATTTCTTATGATCTACCATTTTCACCATGGCTACCTTGCCCTCAGTCTAAGAAAACTAAATAAAAGAGAAACGGGCTTTTTCCTCCATCGTCTTCCCGTTCATTTCTGATGAAACCAATCGTTCTGAACAGCGGCAACAACTCTCTGGCACAAACTCTCTGGCACAATCAATACACACTCTACCATCACTAATAACCGAGTTGGCGCCGGTAGCTGATCACCATTGTTTGCGAGATGCAAGATAGAGAGAAAGGGGGTTTGATTAGAGAAGGATAGTGAGAGCGCCATTAAGAACAAAGGTTTAATTTGGTTACCTTATGGTTACCTACGTGAACAAAAGAAGAAGGAAAAAGAAATAAAAATTCGGTCTTTTTTCTGGGGGCATGATAGTGAGAGCCGTGGTCTCCATCTTATTGCCTGGAAACATATCTGTCAACCCAAAGCTAAAGGGGGTCTTGGTATTTGAAGTGCCCAAGATATGAACAACGCTTTCTTAGCAAAACTGTCATGGCAGCTTTTAACAGAGCCTCAGAAACTGTGGGTACAACTTCTCAAATGCAAATACGGCTCCCCCCTTGACACTTCTAAGTCAAATTGCTCATCTATATGGCGTCTTCGGCAGCACGCTCCTTCTGTGATGCTTTTGGCTCTGATGAAGTAGGAAATGTTACTTGGAATTTGACTACATCGGGTAAGTTCGGCCTACCATAGTCTTCATCATGTACATGAGATTCCCGGAGAAAATATATGGCGCATCATATGGTCAATCAAAGGACCTTTGCGGGGGAACCTCATACTTTGACAGATCCACTACGATGCTCTACCAACCGCAGGCCTACTCGAAGCGAGATCTATTATTGATGATGGTGCTTGCGTCGTTTGTGGCAGTTACCCGGAAACTACCCTACATGCCCTGAGAGACTGTCCCTGGGTTTATACTATGTGGAAGCAGGTTATTCACCGACATTATTGGTCTCCTTTCATCTCTGCCGTGGATACCCCATCCTGGCTGGAGCATTGTCTAAAACTAAACATGTACAAGCACGACACCATGGATTTATGGAGATTCCTATTCCGTGAGATTGTGATGAGTCTGTGTTATTGGCGGAACAAGGACTACCACGACTCAAGCACGGCCTCCGAAGACGATCTTTATCTCTGAAGCTATCCGCAGAGCTCGAGAACTTAGAGTAGCTTGACCATGATTTATTTGGATGCACTTAAACACTTGTATCTTGCTTTAATTTGTTTTTTGTACGTTGTGTACAGTTTGTACAATTTTATTAATAAAATATTCGGTTTTTGACCTAAAAAAAAAGAAATAAAAATAAAAAAAGATTAAAGTGATTGTAACATAGAAGTAAAGGTTGAGTATTAGACATGCATGCTGCTATGTTTGGACGCGGATGTGGAGTGGAACAAAGGCGTGTAAATGTGATTTTTTTGGGGAGGATATTCAACTTAACGACTTTGGGGTATTTTGATGAGAAGTGATAAGGTTTGTTCAAGATTATACCATTTAACGCAGCCAAATTTTTATATCGAGCTTGGATCAAAAGTGAGTTCAATTTTATTTGCTATAAAAGCCAAATTGTGTTTAATCAAAGTATTTTAATTGAGTATATTATTGCTATTGATATATAATTAGTATCTTGTTAAAAATATTTTTATGAATTTTCTTGTTTTAACGATAATAACTTGATTAAAACAAATTATGTATAAATGACATTGCATGTTCCACCTCGGTGGCATGGTACCGTACTTCCTGCTTCACGCGGTATGGTATATTGTACTTGTACATTTTCCGCTTCGGCAGTATGGCTAGTTCCCGCTTCGGCGGCATGGTTCTCGTATTCGCTCGATGGGCCCGCTGTGGATTTCACAGTCAGGTTAGCTGTGCATTAGGCATGTGACCGCGGCAAGTGGACCCTCCGGAAGCCCCAGGAGATTGGGTGTCGGAAGGATGGATTTCACTATAAAAATTACTTGTTGTGGATATAAGGTGGTGAAATGGGAGTCATAAGGTAGAGACAATCGTATCAGCTGTATCGATGTCTAGTAAGGGAACTTAATGAATTGACGGATCTCGCATTAACATGTTTCACTTGAACTTGACACGCAATTTTAAACAAGTAATATATTGCATAAATGATGGAACAAGTTTTTCTAGAAAATATATGTATATATTATTACAACAATTATTTTTAACACCCTCACACACGGCTCTACCAGCGTTTTTGCTGACGACTCGTATTCTTATCTCTTGTTTTTTTTGTTTTTTTTTTCTTTTTATAAATTAACCTAGGTGATTGCGCGAGGGAGATGAACGGAGAATGAGCTATGGCATTGACCAAGATTCTAGATTGTGTCGCGTATATTATGTTAGTGACAACTGTAATATATTATATGTGGTAATATTGTAATGAAATTAATTAATGAATTATTTGTAAATCATTTGTAAATAGTAAACTATTTTGAAATTTCTAGTCATGTTATTGAAGTCGCGGCGAGAACTTCACAGCCCCTCCTAAAATGACCCCAATGAACCTCGGGGTCGGGAGTAGGGTATTACAGTTTGTCATTTGCAAACTCTGAGTCTGACCTGTAGAGCTCAGTTCGAAATATCTGACCTGCGGACTTAGGGAGTTTGTCTTTTTCAAAAGAACTTAACCGAACTGCCATAGATAAATAGCATAATTGTTAATAGTTACAAATTTTGGAAATTTCATAAAATTTCTAGACGAAGCAAAAAGCAAAAATACAACAGGCCAAGCTAAGCTTCAGGAGTTGGATTCTGTTGATGTCATGTTGCAGGCGGAGTTGAGGAAGGAACTGACTCAGAAGCCTAGCATGGAGTAACTTTACGGTCATACTTGGTAGCAATGTCAACCCCAGCCTTGAATTCTTTCATGCGATCATCATAGATCGTGCTGGCTTCAGGGTTGTACATACTCCTGTGAGGAAGGTCGTCAACAACCCAATCAGCAAATTGCACCTTGGCTTCGTCCACCCCCGGGGTAAACCCATGCCACATAGCTGGGGAAAGTAGTGCTTTCACAGTCCCAACGAACTGGGACGACGACTTATATGCCTCGATAGCTTGGGTAGCTCGGACTGGAATAGAAGTCTGCTCGGAGCTTGGCTAAGGCCTACCCCAGCTCAGAGTTCTCCGCAGAGTACTTGTAGCGCGAAGGTTAGAACCCTCCTTCTAGCGCCAATTGACGATGCTGGATATCATCTATTCAATAATCCGGGTTATATTTACTCCTATGACAATTAATTCAAGAACAACGTACAAGGGGGAATGTGTTTGTGTTTATTTTTAGACTGAGCCTGAAAGTTTTCTCTCAAGTTGTCTTCGTATCCAATATGTGTAATTGGAATCAAGTCTCTCGTAGTTCTTTAAGGATCATTTATATAGAGGGCATCTTGCCCTATTTCTTGTTGGACAATGATTTATTTCTTAACCCCTAATGATTATTACGTGTGAATCCCTTTGATTTAGGGATAATTATGGACGCTTCTAATTATCAGAATTAGAGTCATTATGCTCCAAGATTCTTTCCATGTTTATCCTATAATATAGGAACATGTTTAAATATCGGATAAGGAAAGCTCTGGTCGACCTGGGTCGAGCTTCCTTGGGTCACTTCTGACCTGAGCTACGCTACCCGACCTCCATCTTTACCGAGCCGACCTGCGGTGGTAAGCTAAGAAGGGCCGAGCTGACCTCCCACCTGGGGTTCAGGTCCGCCTCTTCCGTTAGATTTGAGGCTCCTGACCTTTATTACTTGTTGATTCTCTATCTTCATTTATGACTTAATCATTCCATGGATGACACGTGGCAAGAGCTAGTCCGACCCTCGTCACCATGCATTTCGCCTTTTGGCCACGACCACGAGATTATCTTATTTATTCATGACATCCTTAGGGGTGGGCATCATGTTCTCCCTTTGGTCTTTCAATTTATGAGATTTTATTAATTTTCGGCCCATCATGATTTGCTCTTTAATCTAAACATCGATCAAAGATGCTGTTATGAAACTGATGGAGATAACTTCAGATGCAAGAATTAGAAACAGACGCAATCAAACGTAAATAATCAAAGGAGATAACAGAAAACAAGAAGAACACAGATTTAACGTGGAAAACCCCTCTCAAATCGAGAGAGATAAAAAACCACGGGCAGAAAAGAGATATTTATTATTATGCACTGAGTTACAGATTTTCACACACACAGACAATGTGACAACAACTGTATTTATAGGTACAAATCCCTAAACCCTAGCCGCAAGGAATCATTGTTTGATACGCCATAAATACCCCTACACGTGTCCTCCTTTTAATGACACTGTATAGCTATCACATAACAGAATTACCAGATGTGGGACCCTGTTGTATTCCAAGACTCGTGAGACTTCACCTGGCGACGAAGCCTCGATGACTCCACCCTACTGACGCACAGAATTGAATACACTTCTCAGTTGTCCATCACACAGCTGAGTCTTCAGATTGGTTCCACCAAATGTAGAGTTTAAGTCACTTTACTGACAAATCTCCACCTTGACTTCAACTCTCACGAGAATCAAACAGTTGCATAACCGGATGTACTTGTACGGATGCATTCGTCAATGCCGATGTACTTGTACCGGACTATCTCCACAAAGATCCACTCCACCGATCCGCTCTCGGTAGAGTTTCCAAAATGATTATAAGCTCAATATTCAAGAAGTCCGACAAAGTGAAACTTACTCGATGAATCGGTTTAGTGAACATATCAGCAGGATTAACTTTGGTGCTGATCTTCTTCACTACAACCCTCTTCTCATTCCTCAGAAAATGATACCTGACATCAATATGCTTGGTTCTCTCATGATGAACCTGATCCTTGGCTAAACATATTGCACTTAGAGTGTCACAATATATCTCAGCCTGATCCTGATGCAACCCCAAATCACTGACTAGCCCCTTCAACCAGATACCTTCCTTAGCTGCTTGGTAAGAAGAGCCATATATTACCTTCAAGAGTTGATAAGGCTACTATAGCCTGAAGAGTAGCTTTCCAACTGACCACATCATTTCCCAATGTAAACACATACACAGTCATTGATTTTCTACTGTCAACATCACCTGCATAATCAAGATCACAAGAACTCGTGACTGCACTCAATATCACCTCCATAAATGAGACCAACATCGCTTGTACCTCTCATGTACCGAATATCCTTTTAACAACTTTTCCAGTGTTCTTTTTCCCGAGTTGAGCCATGAACTCGCGACAACACCGATTGCTGAGCGGATCGTGCCTAGTGCATACCATGGCATACATCGGGATCGCCAACCGCACTAGCATAGGGAACTCTTGACATATACTCCTTCTCTTGGTGACTATGAAGCATAAATGACAAATGAACATTTGATGCCATAGAGTATCTATTGGTTTTGCGTGAGACATCCCAAACTTGGCCAATATCTTCTCAGACATAACCTGCTGAGACAAGAACAATTTTTTCTGACTTCTATCTCTCCAGATCTCCATCCCCAAGATTTTCTTGGCTGCACCCAAATCCTTCATTTCAAATTCAACACTGAGAAGGTTCTTCAGATTTTGAACATCAGACTTCCTTGCAACAGCAATCAACATGTCATCCACATACAGAACAAGATAGATATGTGATCCATCTTTCAAGTCAGGTATACACAATAATATAAGGACTTCTTTGTAACCTGTTTGAAGCATAAAAGCATCAAACCTTTTATACCACTGCCTTGGAGCTTGCTTCAAACCATACAATGATTTCCTCAACTTGCAAACATAATTTTCTTTGCCATGAATTTGAAAACCCTCAGGCTGTGTTATGTATATCTACATATCCACCTCACCATGTAGAAAAGCAGTTTTCACATCTAATTGCTCAAGTTCCATCCTCTGTTGTGCCACCATTGCTAGTAACACCCTGATTGAAGTGTGTCGACCACCGGTGAAAATATTTCATCAAAGTCAACCCTTCATTTTGATCAAACCTCTTGCAACCAAACGTGCCTTATACTTATACCCCTTCGCGCTTAGTTATTCCTTCCTTTTTTCTTGAAAATCCATTTACAAGTCACAATTCCCTTGTCAGTAGGCTGTTTGACCAATTCTCAAGTCTGATTCTTCAACAATGACTCCATTTCATCTCTCATGGCAGCATGCCACTGGGATGCTTCTGTACATGTCACTGCTTCCCTTTAAGTAGTAGGTTCAGCAACCTCTACTTCTTCAGCAACTTAGAGTGCATATCCAGCCAAATCATCATACCCATATCTCCTTGGAGGTATCCCAACATTAGATCTTCTAGGCCTGCTGGCAACTAGACTCTGCTGATTAATGTTTGTATGACGCCCTACTGAGGTCTCAGTAGGCTGGCTTGGATTAGATTCTGGTTCATTATCCAGATCAGTATAGTGTTGATTTGGATCCACTTGTTGTTGCATATCAATAGACTCCACCTGAAGCTCCACCTGTTTCTCAACACTATCAGATTCAACACTGGTTTCAGATTCAGTAGACCTCTCCACTGATGAGTTTAACATAGAATTTTCATCAAACACAACATCCCTGCTGAGGATTACTCTGGACTCTGCTGATGACCAAATTCTATATCCCTTCACTCCATCTCCATACCCCACAAACACTCCCTTCTTGGCTCTTGGCTCCAACTTCCCTTCACTAACATGATAGTAAGTTGTACTCCCAAAAACCCTTAGAACTGAGTAGTCAGCAGGCTTGCCTGACCACATCTCAAATGGTGTCTTGAGATTGATCCCTATGTGAGGACTCCTGTTGATTAAGTAGCAAGCTGTTTTTACAGCCTCTGCCCAAAATCTCCTTGATAAACCAGCTTGAGAAAGCATACATCTTGCCATCTCCAGTAGAGTTTGATTCATCCTTTCAGCTACACCATTCTGCTGAGGTGTATTCCTTACAGTATGATGTCTGGCAATATCCTCAACTGTACAAAATGAATCAAAATCCGTCCAGCAGAATTCCAGACCATTATATGTACGGAGCTTCTTGATTTTCTTGCCTAACTGATTCTCCACTAGGGCCTTCCACTGCTTGAAGTTACTGAATGCATCACTTTTGTTCTTCATCATCACCACCCAAGTCATCCTTGAATAGTCATCTATGAATGACACAAAGTATCTGTGACCACCCAATGACTCAAATTTTGATGGACCCCAGCAGTCTGAATGGATATAATCAAGTGATGCATTTGTGTTGTGCAACCCTACTGAGAACTTACTTCTATGCAATTTCCCAAACACACAATGTTCACAAAAGTCCAGATTCTTGACCTTATATCCCCAAGAAAACTCTTTGAAGAAAGAATCAGCATACCCTTTCACCCATATGACTAGTCTCAAGTGCCACAATGAGTCTGCTTGACTTTGGTGAATCTATGAGATGCAACAAAGAAGAAGCAGCGATCTGATGAGATCCTTGTAATATATACAAGGTTCCCCTCTTGATGCCTTTGAGGACTACAACTGAATCTTTGAAGACATTCAGTTGTCCACCTTCACCCTTGAAATTGAACCCTTGGCATCTGATGGATCGAGAGATACCAAATTCTTGGTCATCTGTGGAACATGTCTTACATCTATCAGTGTACATAATTTACCATCCTCTGTCCTTAACTTTACTGAGCCAATTCCCACAACTTTGCGAACCTTGTTGTTGGCCATATAGATTTGACCACCATCCATCTGCTCATAAGTAGAAAACCACTCCCTGTTTGGACAAATATGGTAGGATGCTCCAGGATCAAGTATCCACACATCATTATGGTGTGTAGAGTCCCCTGCAACTAGAACCAGATCCTCATCAGATTGCTCAATAGCCAAGGCTACTGTGCCAGAATTGCCTTACTGTTTCTTCTTCCTTGGACAATTGGACTTCCAATGTCCCTGCTCCTTACAATAATTACAGACATCAGTAGACTTAGGACCTTTGGACCCTGATTTCTTTTTCTTCTTCTGTCCATATCTTTTTCCACTATTACTGCTAGCTACTAGCCCAAAGAAATGATCTGTCTGTCCCAAAGACCTTGTGTCTCGGCTCCCTGGCATGTAAGGCGGACCTCACATCCTCTAAAGCTATCAGATCCTTCCCAACTATGAAAGAATGCACAAAGTTTCCATATGATGCCGGTAATGACACCAACAGATTAGGTCAGATCTTCATCTTCAATTTTAACATCAATATTCCTTAAATCAAGTAATATTGTGTTCAATTTGGTCGAGATGTTCCTCGGTGGACTTCCTTCATGCATCTTCAAACCGAACAACCTCTGTTTTAACAACAACTTGTTGGTCGCTGACTTGGTCATATCTGAGGCTTTCAAGCTTCTTCCACAACTTGGTCATGGTGTCTTCCTCAAAGAACATCGGTGATAACATCATCGATAAACACAACATGATGGTTGAATGTGCTTTCTCTTCCAGATGGCATAATCTGTTGCACTGTATTTGGTTTGTCGATAAAGGACTCCACAAACCTGCTTTGTTTCAACAATTGCACGATCTTGATTTGCCACAGACCAAGACTGCTCCTTCCTCAGTAAATTTATCGATTTTCACGCTTCTCTGCGACATCTTTTCTTGCTAAAGATCACAACTTTATCACAGATCCTAGCACCTTGCTGAAGGCCTTGGTGAAGATGAAGTTGATCGTACAGATTGTTTTCTCCAGAACCTTGCTCTGATACCACTTGTTATGAAACTGATGGAGATAACTTCAGATGCAAGAATTAGAAACAGACGCAATCAAACGTAAATAATCAAATAAGATAACAGAAAACGAGAAGAACACAGATTTAACGTGGAAAACCCCTCTCAAATCGAGAGAGATAAAAAACCATGGGCAGAAAAGAGATATTTATTATTGTGCACTGAGCTACAGATTTTCACACACACAGACAATGTGACAACAACTGTATTTATAGGTACAAATCCCTAAACCCTAGCCGCAAGGAATCTTTGTCTGATACGCCGTAAATACCCCTACACGTGTCCTCCTTTTAATGACACCAGTATAGTCGCTACATAACGAATTAATGATGTGGGACCTGCTTTGTATTCCATTACTCGGCAGAGACTTCACCTGCCGACGAAGCCTCGAGAGACTCCACCCTCTTGGACGCATGCAATTGAATACACTTCACCGCCCATCACACACCGAAGTCTTGATTGGTTCCACCAAATGTAGAGTTTAAGTCACTTTACTGACAGATGCAACACATTCAAATTTCTGGCCCAATCAAGTCGGATCTTAACTTAAGGCCCCTAGCTTGTCTGAAGTACTTTCTCGGCAGGAACTCGGTAGGAATCCGGCTCTTTCCTATGGAAATGGTTGTTTTTTTGTTTTCAACGATCACATTTGACGGTTCAATGTATTAGGCAAACCGAAATTATTATTTTTTTTTTGGAAATTAGCAAACCGAATTTTGATAATTCATTTTTCAAGTGTTAAAAACAATTTACAAATTACACCATTCCAAAGAACCTTTATGTTGATATTTATTTTATTTGTAAATTTGTAATTTGGGTTAAAAAAAAATATTGTTAGTTATTAAATAGTAATGTTCTCTTCAACTCTTTTATTCAATACAATTTTTTTCTCCCTAATACCATAACGAGGGATGTGCAACGAGTTCGGGGGACGTTTAGGCCATGGGAGGCCGATGCAATTCTGGCAACCACCATTGCCCCATGGGGCACCTGGATAGACGGATTTGGCATTGTGAGCGCATGGGTGTTTACACAGTTCGATCAGGGTATTTCCTGACGCTTTCGCTTTATAAGCCTGGATCTGTGACTGGGCCGTGAACTTCGGGCTGGGAGAATAGAGTATGGAGGAGTTGTTGGCAGCTGCCAGTGCAGCCGCGTATCCAGCAATTCTCGTGGAAGTGTCTGCATGGTTGTCTTGCCGTTGGACAGGGGCTGATGCGGCGGAACATGGGAGATGGTATATGCTTGGCCTGTGGGGGAACCCTGGAAACTGTGCGACACGTGCTTTTTGAGTGCGAAATGGCAGACATAATATGGAGAGTTTCGCCGTTCTACGGGGCTTTAGGGCGGCTTCGTTCGATATCCTTTGCGGATTTCTTTCTGAGGTTGGAGGAGGACCTGGGTATCCAGGAAACAACATGATTTTTCTGGCTGATGTTGGGGATTTGGAACGCGCTGCTCGGCGGTGTTTGATGTTCAGGCGGTATACGTTTCCACTGTTTGTGCGCGGACCTTGGCAGCAACGGCGGAGTATTCGGAGGCTATGAAATTGTATCAATCGCAGACATTGAATTATACTCTGGCAGATAGATGGATGCCACCGGAGGAAGGGACGCTAAAGGCCAATATGGATGCTTCTGTTACAGAGTCAGGCGCAGGGGTTGGCATCATTTTCTGCAATTCTCCTGGGACGGTCCTTCATTCTTTTGCGTTTCATTTCGATCCTGGGGACCCGGCGGAATATATGGAGCTAAAGGCGATTTTTTGGCTCTAGAAGAGGCGAGGGGCTTGGGTACTCGGTGCTTGGTGGTGGAAAGCGACTGACTGTCGTGTGTCTCCCGGCTCCAGAAACCAGCGGAAGATCTTTCAGCTCAGGGTTGCTTGGCCGGGGACTATCTGGCGCTTTTACCTAGCTTTATTTCTATTTCCTTTGTTTTTATTCGGCGAGTAGTGAATGCCCCCGCGCACTTATTGGCTAGGCATGGTTTAACAGTTTTGGCTCTGACTTCTTGGGGTAATTTACCCCCTGGTGATGTTTTGACCGCGTGTTTGGTGAACGTTGATTAATAAAATACCCTATTGCATAAAAAAAAACAATTACAATTTTTTTCCGTTAAATAAAATTTATGAATTCGGTTTAAAAAATTAAAAAAATAATAAAGGCGGCTTTTATTTGTCACATAATTGCTTCCGGTACCCTTCTTCATTATTATTTTTACTTCTGACACCACACGTGTATTTTTCTTTTTTGTTTTCTACTTTCGGTACCACACTATGAACGTCGATGTCACCGACGTTTCTTTTCATAAAAAACGTCAATGTTTCCTCAAAAAAACAACATCAATATTTCAAAGTTATCCATCACTGACATTTTTTAACTATAACTTCATGTGAATGACGTTATTTGCACGAAAAATAATCGTTGTGCTCAAAATATTTTTTGGATGTGGTAAGTAATTGTAGTGTCGAAATAAAAGTATGGTGTCAACATGCGCCTAAATAAATCGTGTTGTGCGGTCCATCAAAAAGATAACGTAGTACCACACATATTCACGCAATATTTGTGAATGTTGGGCCGATGTGTTCGGTTTCATAAACAAATGTTGGGGTTGTATTCGATTTGAAGGCCCAACTACGCAACAAAAAAAAAAAAAAAAAAAAAAAAAAAAGTATTCAGGCAGATTAACTCTTTCTTCCTAGTACAATATATTGCAATCACAGTCGTATAAATCATTCATAATGACACTTAACATAAAAAGGATTTAAGAAAAAATAAGTTTGATCGACACTTTAATTACACCTGTTATCACATTTACATGTTAAAATTTATTTAAAATTAGGATGACTTCAACTACAAGAACTAACTCTATAACAGAGGTATTTGATACATTGGCCTAGCGGTTAGCTAGGCTATATCCTGACAAAACGACCTGTGTTCGAGCCCCGCCTTGGGCATTATTAGTGTGTGTTAAACCATTCGTATCCGAAAGAAAATCAAGCCCGGCATAACTTGAAACAAATGAATTAACAACCTAAAATTGTTTCTAACAACCGATTAACCACCGTTAATGCGTTACAAGTTGAAACCAACGAAGAGTAGTAGCCAAAAAAAAAAATTTGTCAATCGTTGTCAACCGTCAATATCCACCTTCAACTGCTTTTAACCGCCGGTCAATGGTGTTTAATTTTCTTCTTACAGGTCATTTCCTATTCTAAGAGATAGGCTTTCGAAGAACTAAATTGATGCCGGGAATGAGTGTGTGTTTTTACAATATTGTTATCAGACAATTTGAATATTATAATTTTACACATACATAACCATGCAATGATATATGTCAATGATAATCATAATCATACTGAGCAACATAAAATTCATGTATATTGAAATGCGATTCATGTTCCTTAAATAAAGCATATAATAATATTGTCATTAAAATATCTAGATTCTATTGGTATTGTTGGAAATTTGATTTATGTTAATGTTTATTTTATTTTCTGTTGGAGTCATATTAAGCCGTTCCGTTTTCAGTTTTAATCAGCAAAAATAAGTGGGCTTGTTGACCTATTCTTTAGGAGTAGTTGGGTCATGTAGATAGTGTTAGATATGAGACCTATTTCTTAGGAATTTCTGTTGTGTATTTTGTTGTTTAAAGGTTCTAAAGTGTATTGTGAATTATGACACAATACAGTAGTTTATATTAATAATCATAATATAAGATCCATTAATTTTTATAAATTTTAATTCAATTAATAATATTATAAATGTTTGTTTTATACTCTCTTTGTTTGTTTTAATCATATTATAAATGTTTTTTTTTTTATCATTTTGTTGCATCATTAGTGTGTATCCATATGTGTTTATTCAAGTTTATATGTGGTAGTATCATGTTCAATACATTATTTGATATTTACAAAAAGTTTTTTTTATATAAATAATATATAGCAAATGCCATGCATATAACGATTCGATACACACACAAAAAATCTTTACAAGAATATTCCGGTGCAATGGAAAATTTTAAGATGCAACGAATATTTTTATGTTATAGCAAGTTGAGAGTTTTGATTAATTCTTATTCACTCTTACATACATAATAAAAGTATGTAGATGTAGGTGTAACCTGAAAATATTTTGTTGCATCATAACTCTTACAGCCTCCGTCCGTCTCAAAATGTACATAGATTTAGCTTTTTGATTTTGTTTCATAATATAAGTCTATCTGGATAAATAATGAAGCATTTATTATATTTTTTCTTCATTTTACCCCTCATTTATAATACACCACATTTTTCATTACATTACATTAATAACATTCAGAGTTTATTTTAATATTTTTCATTAAGATTAATAGCACATAACTAATTTAACCAACTTTCTCTATATTAAAACTCAAACAGACTTACATTCAAAATAAGCGAGAGCAATTTGCTAAAAAGATTTGTTAAAAATAATTCAGAAGCAGCTATATTTTAATCTGATATTTATTGTGTTTTTCCTACAACTACCCTTATTTTTTTTTTATTTTTTTTTTTTTTTTTATTAGAGTGAGAGAATAATTACAACATTGGATTAGTTATAAACTAAGGTTTTTTTTTTAGTTATTTTGGGATTCAAATTAAAACGTTAACTGACACCCTTAATATACGCGTTTTTTAGCAACTATCTCATTTAATTCGAAACGGATGAAGTACCGTATAACCGGGACCACGTTTGGCGGGAAAACGAAGCAAAACACATAGGGACCACACATCATGCTTTTTCCCGCCATATGCCATATCATCATGTTCCCGCCAATTTATTTGGTCAACACGCGTCACAGGCACACAGATCGCTCCCAATTAATAAAAGGGAAAAAAATTAGCAATGCATCAATATCGACATCAACTGACAAAAATTCAGAATAGATGAAATAAAATAAAAATAAAATCGAGGGTTTTGGGTTCCGAATCTCGAGACAAACATTGGCACGTGACTATGGTGGGCAATGCTAATAAATAATACCTCCGTCCCAAAATATAAATCAGTTTAGGGTATTTCACACAGATTAAAAAAATTGATTAAATTGATTATGTATCATTCATTTTGATGGAAAAGTCTAAAATAACCTTTGACTATTATTAATGTAGAGTAGTAAAAAGTGGGTGAATAGATAATAGGAAGAATGACAGAAATATTTCATCAATTGAGTAGAAGGACAGTCTTTTGAAACTTTTGCATAAAGGACAAAACTATTTATTCACTGTCGAAATTCACTTGTGTTCGAAATTCACTGTTTAAACCGAAATTCATTAATTTTCAAAATTCATTGTCGAAATTCACTGATTTTCGGGATTCATTATCGAAATTCACTGTTGAAATTCACTGATTTCGGGATTCACTGGGGAGATCCACTAATTTTCTGATTCCACTGTCATTCTTCTTTATAAAATTATCGCAATTGTCCTTCTCCCTATAAAAAATATGTAGTTGTCCTGTTACTTAAAAATATTACAGATTATGTCTTTATCCCTAATTTTCTATAGATAATAAATGAGGGTAAAAATAGAAAAATATAATAAATACTTAATTGGTTATTTAAATGGATTTATATTATGGTACAAAACAAAAAAAAAAACTAAAAGGACTTACATTTTGGAACGGAGATAGTAAATAAATAAATATATTTTTAAAATAATTTTATATTTGCCATTTTTTTTTCCAAAATACTCTCATCGTTCCTGTTTATTGGAGCATTTCTAAAATCTAATGTATACACGTATGGACGTGTAAAATTCCACCGGAAAATGAAAGGAGAAGGACCGTCTGTATTATATGCATTTGTTAATAAATATATCGCTTTGTGATATAAAATACTAAATAAATAATGTAAACGTACGTAGTTTAATGAAACAATTTCTATTGCAAAATCGTAAGAAAAATTATAGTGACAGAATGATCGAGTTAGTGGTGCATAAATTCAGCAATTAGAATTTCATGGTTTATCTGACACGACTAAAGAATTTCGTATATATTTATAGAATTGTCATACAAAATAAACTGGACCACATTTTATTTTTTTTAAATTATATGCCTACGTACACTTCACATTTTATATCTTCAATATATATATATATATATATATATATATATATATATATATGTGGATATTAGTTATAAAGTAATCGTTGAAAATTAATGATCATTTAGAATGACTCAAAATCTTATTTAGTTATAAGGACGATCTAATTTTACTTCCTTCAAATATCTACATTAATGAAGATTCAGATTCTGATTCACCATTTAATTCTCATTAACACGACATAGATCTGATTCTTCTACCTCGATTTCTGCATAATTTTGATTTACTCAAGAACAGATCTTCTTCTTCGCTCATTTGTGAATCATTCTTCATCGTTTTTTATCTACAATCGTTCAATTCTTACGCGCTTTCTGCGATTTTGACATCTTCATCAGTGGTGATTACATCTTCGTTTTTATGTTTTACGCCATTTTCATTGAACACTTGTTCGCTTTTTGAATTGGTGCTCTTAATCTCTTAACGATTGGTGATCTGCGTTTTTTGATTCAAATCGGTGCTATTCTTCTTCTTTTCTGCTCTTCACTTTAGAGATTCATTGCATCTGATTCGATTCTTTCTATTTTATAATTGAGGTATTGTATTACATCCTTTATTTTGCTCTTGTTGTCGGTTCTTCCAATTTGAGATGATTTATGTGCAATTTTACGCTTGTTTTATCATTTTGTGACTACTTTTTTTTTGTTATTTGTTACGTATTACGATTTAGTTTGAGTGTTAAGTAATTCAATTCTGATGACATAAAGTTTATTTTGTTTTGATATTCTTTGTTTTATGCAGGTGACATTGTTTGCTTTATGATGGAATATTTTGCTTTTTCTTGATGTTTTAAGTTGATTTATTTAATATTCGTGCAGTGTAAGTGTATGATGATGATTTCCTTTTTCATGTCTGTTTTCATTGATTGTTTTTCTGTTTTGCATTGACATTGTATGTTATGAAATGGCTTCTACTCTCTCTTTGCATTTTTTAGTTGAATTGTTTCATATTCATTTATTGTATGTGGTTTTGTTACTGATTTGTTTAAGAAATGTACTTGATTCTGATTTGGAATCACTATTTTTGTGATTTAGAGTATCGCAGATGACATAGATTTGGTATGGAGTGTCAATGTGTGCTATGTGAATTTGCTCTTTTGTTTTCTTATTCAATTCTTTTGCTTTTAGATGTTCTATTTTCTTTCTTTCTGCTATTGTATGTAGTGCTTAATTGCAGCTGGTTGAATTATTTGTATTTTGTAGTTGAGGTAATGTATTGCATCGTTTTTATCCTTTTGATGCCGTTTCTTGCAATTTGAGATGATTTATGTGCACTTTTGTGCTTGTTTTATTATTTTGTGTCTACTTTTTTTTGTTATTTGCTCTGTAATGTGATTTGGTTGTAGTGACATAAGTTTATTTTGGTTCGATATTATTGTTTTATCACGGTGACATTGTTTGCTTTAGTATTTGCAAAGTGACATAATATTTTGTTTTTTTGTTTTTGTGCAGGTTACAATGTTGCTTCTTGTGTGTAGTTATAAGTTAGATATGTGTGTTGTGATGGCGGAAGCTAATTGTACGTTGAAGTTTATTCATGAGAAAGTTTCGATCGGTGGTCGATTTGAAGGATCTGGGTTTTAGTCTTTATTATGTGTTGAAGGATAATCCAAAGTGTTTGTTATGTTACGATGAAGATGTGCACGCCATGATATGTCTTCTTTGAGTCTTATCCTGTTTCGGCGTGTTAAAGTGGATGTTGTAGTTGATGTTGTTGGTTCTACATCTTCATCTTACAATGTTGGTGGTAGTGGAGGTTCAATGGTCATTGTGCTTCATGATTCTTCTTCTGTTTTATCTGTGTTTCTTCATCTAATGATAAAATGTGTTTCCACTTTTGGTTGGGATAGAGTTGTACTTCATGATGGTCAATGTTTTTACGGTGGTGCTTGTGCATTTGAGGAGTCCTTTGAAGCTTTGTATACAAACCGGGTTCAAGTATGTGTACAAGAAGAATGACCGTTGTAGGATCCATCTTTGTTTGTGCTTTATGAAGGATGTTGCAAATTGTGGTTGGTTTGTACGTGCTAAAAAAGAGATATCTAGTGGATATTTCTATATATCTGACTTGTGCAATGTTCATACTTGTGGTACATGCTCGAGATATGTTGCGGGGTCTTGTGGCGAGATCGCCGTATGAGTTCGAATCTTCTTTCAAAGGTAGTTGTTCGAAAGGTGCGTGGAGATCCAAGCTTTTCAAAGATCGACTTTTAAATCTTTTGGCTTTAACAGATCATGGTTATGAGGTTCCTTATTTAGTTGCTTGGTCTGCGGTTATCAAAGCGAGGGATTCGTTATATGGGGATGTTAAAACGTCATTCAACTGTTTACCTGGATTCGTTAGTAGTGTGCTTGAAACAAATCCTGGTTCTGTTATATCATTAGAGGTGAATGATGAGACACGGTGTTTTAAACGGTTGTTTATTGCCTTTGATGGTTGTATTCGTGGTTTTAAACATTGTCGACCGATGCTTTTTCTTGATGGTGCTCATTTGAAGTTTGATCAGAATGGTCATTTGTTGGCTGCCACTGGGAAAGATGGTGATGATGGTATGTTTTTTTTTATGCAGTGACATTTGTGTTTGATGCAGTGACATTTGAGTTTGATGCGTTGACTTTTTAGTTTCATGATCACGAAAGTTTATGAATTTTTGAGATGATTAAATGGTATTGTTTATATGAATTGTGCTTTGAGTTTTGATTTAAATGATTTTTATGGATGTGTTATTTCAAATTATTGTTTTTGCGTTGACATTTGTGTTTATCGCATGACATTGATAGTTTGTTTTCATTGTTGTGTTTTTAGGTTTATATCCTTTATGTTATGGTGTTGTTGATTCGAGGATTTTGATAATTGGAAGTGGTTTTATTGCATTTAGGCGTTTGATTATCCCGGCTCGTCGTATTACATTCATGACGGATAGGAATGTTGGTCTATTGGATCTTTGTTAAGTGAAGTTTTCTCGATGCATTTCATTCGTATTGTATTTTTCATTTGATGAATAACCTGAAGACTCATTTCAGTGGTAGAAATGTTGGTAAGTCTTTGCGTAAGAGAATGTTGCATCTGTTTTACCAATGTGCTGTTGCACGAACTGTTGAGGAGTATGAGAGGAACATGGCAGATATGTTACATGAAGGGGGTGATCGTGCAGAATCTTTTTTTCAGAATTTGCATCCGACGAATTGGGCGACTGCTCACTTTGAAGGTTGTCGTTATGGTCATATCGCTTCTACTTTGGCTGAGTCCTTTAATAGTTGGATATATAAGGAGCGACATCTTCCTGTGTTGAATATGGTAGATGGTATTCGTATTAAGATTATGGTAAGACTCTCAGAAAATCGTCGTGCGTCAGCATTATTTAATTCATTGATTTGCCCAAAAGTGGATGCTATTTTGTCTAATTTAATGGATTTGGGAAGTTGCTTGGGTGTTGGCAGTTCAAGTTTTTCAAGGTATGAGGTTTTTTCATTCCCATCTGCAAGTGTTGATCTTGAACATCGAGTTTGCTCATGCAAGGAGTGGCAGCGGAATGGATATCCGTGCGTTCATGCTATGGCGGTGATTAGGCATACATCATTCCCTTTGGATCAGTATGTTGATCCTTGTTTCTTGTCACAGTCTTATGCTGATTCATACTCTTTTCCAATTCATCCAATTCCTGGTCCGTTTTTGAATGCATCTGGTGCAGATTCTTTTGTGCTTCCTGCTATTCGAAGAAAAACGACTGGTAGGCCCCGTACTGCCGGCTTCGTTCTCATGGTGAATCATCAAAGAGGCCTTTTCAATGTGGTCGTTGTCATGGTTATGGTCATCATAACAAGAAGACTTGTCGTGTTCGTATTGCTGGATAGTTGGTCTTTTGTTCTGCAGTGACATTGTGATCTTTTGCAGTGACATTGTGTTGTTCTGCAGTGAGATTGTGTTTTTTGCAGTGACATTGTAATGTGTTATGCATATTTTCATGTCGTTGTCAAATTTATCATTGTATTGCTATTGAATTTAATGAGTAATGAATTATATGTTTGAATTTTTATAGTTTTGAATATATTAAGCATAATATTTCTTTATGTTATTTTTTTTGTGTTTGTTTATTTCTTGATCCCATTAACTATATAGGTTGAACATAAAATGGAAACATCATTCCTTTTGGATCGATATGTTGATCCTTGATTCTTATCCACGATCTTATCTTTGATTCATACTCTTTTCCAATTAATCCAATTCCTCGTCCGTTTTGAATGCATCAGTGCGATTCTCTTGTGCTTCTTGCTATTCGAAGAAAGCGACTGGTAGGCCCCATACCAAGCGGCTTCGTTCTCATGGTGAATCATTAAAGAGGCCTTTTCAATGTGGTCGTTGTCATGGTTATGGTCATCATAACAAGAAGACTTGTCGTGTTCGTATTGCTGGATAGTTGGTCTTTTGTTCTGCAGTGACATTGTGATTTTTTGCAGTGACATTGTGTTGTTTTGCAGTGACATTGTGTTTTTTGCAGTGACATTGTAATGTGTTATGCATATTTTCATGTTGTTGTCAAATTTATCATTGTATTGTTATTGAATTTAATGAGTAATGAATTATATGCTTGAATTTTTATAGTTTTGAATATATTAAGCATAATATTTCTTTATGTTATTTTTTTTGTGTTTGTTTATTTCTTGATCCCATTAACTATATAGGTTGAATATAAAATGGAAACATGAATATGTTGAAGCATTAATCATATAAAATGTCTCAAAATATAATGAATAATACTACAGAGTATAATTGTTACAAAACCGAAACATCATCAAAACATTATGATCATAACGTTTCGTAATAAAAACATGTGTTTGCCCAATCACCATCACAAAATCAATTATCAGTTTTGAAAATCAACCATTACTTGTCAAGTATTACTTGTTCCTATCACTAGATATGTTTTCATTCTAAGGATGAAATTCATTCAACACAAGGGAATTTACAATCATCCCTTTCATCCTCTCCATTTCTTCCTGTTCCACTTCTGTTGGAATTGGTAACTCTTGTGCCATCTTGTATATGTAGTATGACAGATAAACTGCGCAGTCTCTGCATTACATTAGAATGATTTGCGTTAGTCTTTTGTGTGTGTATGTATATATATATATATATATATATGCGATGATGATAAGTATTTTTGTCGACACTCACTTCATATTCTGTTGGAATGGTATGTTTTGCACCTTCTCAATTGTTCTTGCTATTTCTTCTTGCTGGTTATCTTCAGTAAATGATTGAGAAATTATTGTTACCTACAAAACAAGAGGTAGCAGATGCAGTGACATTATGTTAAATTGCAGTGACATGACAATTTTTTTATTTTGAATGCAGTGACATTATGTTAAATGCAGTGACATGACATTCTTTTTATTTTGGATGCAGTTATATTATGTGAAATTTATGTGAGATGGAATTTAATTTGTTAGATAACTTACCGCAGTTTCACACTCGGGAATGAATATGTCTTCTTCTTCTGCCATTTCTATTGAATTATACATTTTCCAGGTGGGTTCTCCTTTGGTGTAGGTTAGGAGTACCCATTGGTATGCCCTGTCACTAAAACCTTTACAGCATAATGGGAGGAAAACCTTTTTCCCTTCATATATGACTTTCAACATGTCGCATGTTATGTCATTTCTGAATGTTCCATCCCGTTCAACGTCTTCAAATATTCCCTGCACACATTGTATGGTAATGTTAATAGTTTTTGCTAATGTTAGGTTCTTTGAAATTATTTTTGTATACATACCCATGAGGTTGTGTTTGTATATGTGGTTAGTATCCTTTATCAAATGTGCACGCCTCATCACTCAATGAATCCTTCTATGATCTGTTTAAGAATTTAATAAATGTGTTATAATTTTGTCTAGTGTTTTTGATGAATTAATTCAGTTACATGAAGCCAGACTAGATGTAAGTTGCGGTGACATTAAGTCTTTACCGTTTAAATCTATGAAGAGTTGATTTAGAAGTTCCATGATTGAGTTGAGAGTGACAAATGGGTAGTCTCCTCGTGATTTTGACCATACTAATTCCACTGCAAAAGATGTAATTTTCCATGTTAGTATTAAAGATTTGCATGAATATTGAATAATATGTTATTGTTTTAGTTATTTGTGCTTACTCTTGTCCACCTTGTTCATTCAATTCCTTGATTCTTTTGAATACTACGGTAGAATGTATGCTCCACATGTGTATGCTTCTTTGTCTTCCATGAATCAACGACTTCTTATCATTCAACATTTTATTTCCTTCATGCGCCTTGGATTTTTGCCTTTTCCTTTTCCTTTTCCATCTTTCTTTTTCTTTTACGGATGGTCATAATGGTAAGTGAATCTTCTTTTCTCCCCGTTTTCTTGCATTTTTCTTTACACCCCTTTCAATTGAGTAGTCCGGGGTCCGTTGCGGACCACGAGGTCGGAGTTAGCGTCCAACGAGGGTTGATTCCTTTTATCCTTGCTTTCTTCCAAATCTTGTGTGACTTGATGTCTTTGCATTGCTATCTATCTCATCTCTTAGGTCTTGCTTCTCTTTCTGCTTTTTCAATCTGTTCTTCATTGATCCTTTTGATTTCCATCAATTTTTCATACCCTCTTTCGGTTTTTGATTCATCTTGCAAAAGATCTTGTTTTATTGAATCTCTTAATTGTTGGTTCTCTCTTTTCAATTGTTCAATTTTTTTTCTTCTTGTACCTTTTGTTGTTCTTCAAGCCTTCATTCCTCTCTTTCATGCTTTGCGATTCGACTTGTAGAATACCCTCCTTTGTTTTACTTTCAAATAACATGTTCTCAATTGTTTTTGCCCTTTCTTCAACTCATTTTGCATCTGCTTTCTCATATTTTCCTGCTCATGCGACATAGTAGATATCTGTTTATACGGTTCCTTTTCATCCATTAGTTTTAACATTTTGTTTGATGTATTCATCTTTCCTTAGCATTTCATAGCTTTTTTATGAAGGAGACTCTTTGCATTAGAAATACTATTTTCCCATTTTGTTTTTCAATTTGCGATTCAGTTTTTCAATTGTGAGGACATCTATTACCTCATTTGTGATTGCCACATTATCTTCCAAAGGTTTTAAGCTTGATTCCAAATCATCCTTTTGCTTCTGTATTTCCAGCTTTTCTTTTTCGATTTGCAACTTTTGGATTTTTAACTGTTCCACTCTATTTGCTCGTTCTCGAGTCTCATCGAGCAGGTCAACAATCCTTCTTTAGGTCAAATCAGCAGCTGTTTCTTTACTTTTCATCTTGTCCTGCATTTATATGTGAACATATTATCACTTGGTTAAGGGGAACTAATGTTTATATCAGTTTGTAGTGACAGTGCACAATGTCACTGTATGTTTGCAGTGACATTGCATAATGTCACTGCATGTTTGCAGTGACATTGAATCATGTCACTGCAATTTTTTTTTGATCTTTGTGGTTACCACGGCTTTCTTGAGGTCTTCAATTTGGCTGTTTGCATCTTGCAATGCCTTTGTCAACCTGACATTTTCTTCTGGATTTTTTCTCTTCCAAATCTGCGCATCATGTTTATTTAATGTGAGTTTGGGTGCCATGAACTAATTTATTTTGCATTTTTTTTGTGTTTTTGAAAAATGGAAGTAGTAGTTATACCTTTGGTGGTGTTGGTGTAGGTGTGAGCAATGTGAATGATGGAGTTCCTCCCAATATTTGCTCATCTTTCTCTTGCCCTGTTGTTTCTAATTCTTTCTCTTTCCCTTGTTCATACTCCACATCTTGCTGGTGATGATCATCATCATTCTCAATTTCTTGTTCTTCACCATGATCATGATACACATCTGCAGGCTCGGTTCGTCTTGATTATCATCTTCATCTCCTCCTTCACTCTTTCCGCTTTCATCATCATTATGATCAACATCTTCTACTCCAATTTCTTCTTCATCATCATCAACTTCTACATTTTCACTATCATTCTCTTCTTCTTCATCCTCACTGTCTTCCGATTCATTCTGATCATCTTCGTCTTCATTCTCTGTGCATCCTTTAATTCTCATGATTTCAGGCAATGTTGCTTTCAATTCTCCAACTTTGAACTGTTTCATGTTGTATAACCAAACTTTATGAGTAATGTTTTTTTATGATGCCTCAAAAGTTCATTGTTAAGCTTTGATTGTGTAGTGATATCTGCGGAAATTTGCTTGTTACATGTGATGAAAGTGCAGTGACTTGTGCGAAAGTGCAGTGACATGGGATGAAAGTGAAGTGACATGGTTAAAATTGCAGTGACATGGGCTAAAATTGCAGTGACATTACTTGAAACTGCAGTGACATTACTTGAAACTACATTCACATTCATCAAAAGTTCATTGACCATGAATTATATGTCACTTTTAAGTTATTAGTGTATTATTTACCTCATGTTCTCCCATTTTTTGAAGCTTTGCAATTGTCAGAACATTCTTCAGTTGATTGATATCCCATTTTGTTATCCTTGGGATCCATAGCTTTTGCTTTGTTTTGTTCTCTTCTGATGATCTTTTTTCTTCTTCTTCTTCTTATGCAAGATCCGTTATCATATCTGTGTGCTCATGAAACTGCGATCTTGTAACATAAAAGTATAGAATTTGTATTAGAATGCATTGATATTTGTTTAAAACATTATGTGTAGCACGGTACAAATAGAATGAAATGTGTTTGTAGGAAACATACCAGCAGCATCACAGTGCATCCATTTACTGTTCTTGGTTGATCGGAGCTTTTGTCAAGTCCTTTTTTCAGTTCTTTCACTATATGTGATGACCAGTTAAATGATTTGCATCTACTCATGTCATCCACATAGTTTAGGAATGACCATGGTACTTTCTGGCCTGATGTCGCGCAAAAAACTGTTGCAATCAATAGAAGGCATAGTAGTTTTACTGTGTCTTCAACTGATGTTGCATCTGTCTCTTTCACTTTTACCTTTATCGACTCCTTTTAGGTCGCTTATCTTTGATTCTATCAATGTTATCAAACAGTCTTGTTTTTATTGGTATCTCCTTTGTTGCATCATATCTCATTACTGGTATCTCTTCTTTCCCATCTTCTATCCTAAATAACAGTTTGACATCTTTTGTTGTTGGAAAGTGATAGCTCTTTCCAATCTTGAATGCACCACTTTTTTTTTGTTGTATGTGCTTATTAGGTCATCAAGCATTCTATTTCTTTTTCTCTGTCATTTATAATCTTTTGCTTGTGGCATGCTTCAAACATATGCTTGAATGGTGTTTCTTTAATGATTGTCCAATGTTCTCTCTTATTTGCTTATTTATCTCCTGCATCATTTGGACGATCTTTGTTCGGTTGTGGATCTGTATTGTTCTCTTGTCCTGTAAAGATTAGAAGATTTTAGTTAAACATAAATGCAGTGACATTATCTGTTTGCTGTGACATTCCCTTTTTTTCTTCAACAAAAATGTAGAACCTTGTCTAGTTTATGCAGTCACATTTAAATCTGTCTCAGTGCAATATATCCCCAATTTCATTTACATACTATTATACTTCTCAAATATGCAGTGCTATGATGTCAAACTATCTATTACTTCAATATTTTAGCAAATTATTTTAATCAAACAATTATTATGCCCAAATATGCAGTGACATGGTTTTAAACTACGTATTACTTCAATATTGCAACAAATCATCTTAATCAATCAATTATTGTTCCCAAATATGCAGTGACATGATTTTAATCTACGTATTACTTCAATATTGCAGCAAATCATGTTAATCAACCAATTATTGTGCTCAAATATGCAGTGACATGATTTTAAACTACGTATTATTTCAATATTGCAGCAAATCATGTTAATCAACCAATTATTGTGCTCAAATATGCAGTGACATGATTTTAAACTACGTATTACTTCAATATTGCAACAAATCATGTTAATCAACCAATTACTGTGCTCAAATATGCAGTGACATGATTTTGCAGTAGCCGTATCATGTGTATGTAGTGACATTCTGTTTTGTTCTTCAACAAAAGTAGCCGTATCATGTGTATGTAGTGACATTCTGTTTTGTTCTTCAACAAAAATCCATAACCTTGACTAGTTCATGTAGTGGCATGATTTTTTAACTATGTTTTAGTGCACTATACCCCCCAATTATGTAAACCGAACTATGATTCTACTCAAATATGGAGTGACATGATTATAAACTATATATTATTGTGCCAAAATATGCAGTGACATGATTTTAAAACTACGTATTACTTCAATATTGCAGCAAATGATGTTAATCAACCAATTATTGTGCCCAAATGCGCAGTGACATCATTTTAAACTACGTATTACTTCAATATTGCAGCAAAACATGTTAATCAACCAATTATTGTGCTCAAATATGCAGAGACATGATTTTAAACTACGTATTACTTCAATATTGCAACAAATCATGTTAATCAACCAATTACTGTGCTCAAATATGCAGTGACATGATTTTGCAGTAGCCGTATCATGTGTTTGTAGTGACATTCTGTTTTGTTCTTCAACAAAAATCCATAACCTTGACTAGTTCATGTAGTGACATGATTTTTTAACTATGTTTTAGTGCACTATACCCCCCAATCATGTAAACCGAATTATGATTCTGCTCAAATATGCAGTGACATTATTATAAACTATGTATTATTTCATTATTGCAGCAATTTATGTTAATCAACCAATTATTGTGCACAAACATACAGTGCCATTATTTTGTACTAGGTTCTGTCTCAAAATAGCCCCAAATTATGTAATCTGAACAATTTTTTTGCAGAAATATGGTGCGATATCATTTGTTATATCTATAATGTACTTACTTTGTTCCACCCGGAGAATCTATGGCTTTCTTCTTCGCTTTCGACCTCTTTTTTGTTCCTCTTCTTTCCTCTGCGGTTACCACTTTCTTTTTCCTGCCCATTTTGATTTCTTCTGATTTTCTTCTTCTCTCTGCTTGATTTTGCTCGATTAATTGTTCTTTTGATGCTGTTATCCTTCAATTTCTTCAGATTCCGCACTCGAATTTCACTTATATAGCATTCAATTTGATCGCACCTTCAGATCGTGGATCTTCGATTTGCTTTTCGATTTTTCCGTCGCTTTTAGCCGTTTTATTTTGGTAATTGTGGGGTTTTGTTTCCAACGTGGTTTAAAGATAGGAGTAGAAAATTAGATTGTCCTTATAACATAATAAGTTTTATTAGTGTCCTATTACCCCTAATAAGTTGAAAATTAGTCCTTTTAAATAATTTGCCATATATATATATATATATATATATATATATATATATATATATATGTATGTATGTGTGAAGGTTCAATACTTTCGTGCTATAATAATAAATTATGCATGTTTGTCTTGAGGAGGGATCCTCTTAAATAATAGGTTCAAATCAACTCCCAAAGTGCTAGTATTTTTAAATATTATCAGCAAAACGATTTAGTTTTAAAATAAAAAATCAACGGCTAAATTATTTTTGAACTTTTTTTAATATTCTGGTGAAGATGCCGACTTGAACATTGATTCACTCGTTGCATCATATTTTCTTGTGTCTTACATTCGGTTTTGCGGAGTCTAGATATTAGTCTAATATATGATTTTTTTTTTTTTTTTTTTTTTCAGATACGAAAGGAGGGGGTGGGGGATTCTTACAAACCTGGTCTATATATGGTAAATCTCTGTACACCAATACCCATATGATAAGTAAGTGTACCAATACAAAACCACCACATGGATAGTACGCCTATTGATCTTATCCTCTGATATCCCCTCAAATTGAGATTGAATAGTACTAGAAGGACATTCAATTTGTTTATGAAGTGCTCAAACTAAGTTGTAGATAGAGATTTGGTAACACAATTTGTAATTTGGTCAGAAGATGGGATGTAGTTGATTGTGAGTTGTTGTTACAATACTTAATTCTCTCACATACTAAATGTCAATCTCTATGTGTTTTGTTCTAGCATAATACATAGGATTTTGAGGCAAAAGAGTTGCGCTAGTATTGACAAATCATATATAATTTTAAGAGAAGATATCCTAAGATCCTTTAAATGAGTTTGAATCCACCACAATTCGGTTAAATGAGTTTGAATCCACCACAATTCGGCTGCCAAATTTGCAAGTGATATGTACTCTGATTGAATACTAGATTTGAACACAAAATTATGTTTTTAGAGCTTTATGACACCATTGAGTCTCCAAGGTATGCACAGAAAACATGAAACTGATTTTTTGTCATAAGGTGAGCTTTATGACACCATTGAGTTTCCTAGATATGCACAGAAACCTGAAACTGATTTCTTGTCATTGGGTGAGCAAGCTTAGTCAACATATGAGAACCCTTCAAGTGGAATATCGGTGGATGGTTTGAAGTGTAATCCATAATTAAGAGTCCCTTTTACACATCTGAGAAGTCTTTTTACTCTTTGTCAATGCACATAAGTAGGCTTTTTCATAAAGTGAGATAGAGATTTTAATGTATAAGTGATATATATCATGTCTAGTGAATCTAAGGTATTACAAGCCTTCAATAACACTTTTGTAATCTTCATGGGGCAGGCACAGGCTCTCCTTGATTAGGGACAAATTGCTTTCCATATATCATCTAATATGGAGAGGGTTTGATGTTCTCCAACTTCAACCTTTAATTGAAGCAATTGCATAGCATATGAACTCTGAGTGAGATACATTTTAGACATGCACATGTAAGCTTTCATTCCTTAAAATGAGTTACATGACATTTTGAACTACTATCTCTACCAAAAATAAGCCCAACGTACACTTTATCTTTTGTTTTTTTGTTTTTCAAGACTATTTGGACGGGATTTGAAGTAGAGATTTCATGCTCTGTTCTGATACATGTTGATTATTACCTTCTCTAAAAACTTAAAGCTGATAGTAAATTGACAATTAATATTTTATATAATTTAAAAAGACCAAGATTTTTGGCAAATTTTGTTTCCTACTCAACGACTCGATGGTTATATATACACCACACCAATTAAGGGCATATCCATGTTTGCAGCCACGTGTTAGGCTAATTAAATCCATCCAATTGTTATTTTTGTACATAAAAAAATCTATATAAAGTCTAACACAGACGGTTATGTTAATGCAACTTACCCGACAACACTTAAATAGTCCAATAATCCATCCAAAGATACAGATATTAGATAAACATGTGTATATATATATATATTGTTAACCACATTTCAGGTACATACAAGTGCAAGTGTAGGTGCATGGCATCTCAAGATGCTCCAAGTTGACTTTCTTCAATGCATTCAGACAATCATAGATTAATTTGAGCATCTTTCTTTGTGCATGCGAAAGCTAATTAAACTAATACTGATGAGATATATAATTGAAAAATAATTGTGCAAAGCCATTCTATTGTAGCTAAGATTCGTCCTAACATGCAAAGCATATTTTTGTCTTTACACACCCATTAGATTCTAACTTAAATTGATAAAGTTTTGGCCTTTAATTAGGTTTTAATTGGATTAATCAATATAAAACTAATCTAACTACAGTCGATCATTTATATAAATTAAATGGAGTTTAATAAGAGGAATTCTAAAGTACCATCATATACAATATATATCACTAAATAACATTCTGTGACAAGTAATATTCCCGGAACATTATATTAACTGAATTAGGTTTTCCTTTATTTGTATACATATAATAAAAGCCATGACGGCATCTACAGTAAATAGTGCACCAGCCACAATTGTGGTCCAAACCGTCCAATTCACCAACTGGTCAATCCATTTAAACATCAAACAGTGACTCTTTTTTTTTTTTTTTTTTTTTTTTTGGGAGGAACAGTAGCTCCGATCATTTTTAGCCTATGTACTAGGCAGTAGTTCTCTTAAATACTTATTTTAAGTGATTTCTCAAGTTTAATTGATATAAAGACATTTAAATTATGAAAATTCTCATGCCGTAGATTTTCTTTTAAACTACGTCGTTTTGTTAATAATATCTAAAACAGTTTGTGTTTGAGAAATCATTTAAAGTTGGTATTTGAGAAGATCATTACCCAATATACTAGTACCTTTCTTTCCGTTTAGCCGGCCATATGCATCTAAAAAGAAAATTTTATGTTCCGATCGTTTCATGTAGATTTTATGGTCCATTTTGATATGCATTTATTCGAGTTAGTGTTTTACCATCTTTTCTAAAACTTTAAGTTGTTGGGAGATATATGATTAACATTATATATATCTCAATATATCCATGAACATGTCTGTCCAAATTTAGACTCATGACCAAATATTGTTTTAGGTTTATGCCATTCTAAAAAAAGAGATAACCAAAAAAAAAAAATTGATTGACTGCTTGGATGATGCAATTAACCCATATAGAACCCCGGTTTACGACAAGGGTGGTAATGCCACAACTGTTGAGTATATTAGTTTAGTACATTAGTATATTCTGAGTATATTCGTTTAGTACATTAGTATATTCTGTGAATATCCCTTTTATGTATCATAGTAGAAATTGGGGCCCACTGGGTTAGCTGGGGCATATAACCGAAGTTCATTTATTATGTAAGAGAGATTGATAAAACCATATTATAATAAAAATCTCAATTCTATTTTGTCTGTTAGCAGTAAGAACCCTAGTTCTTCGGTTTTATTTCTTCCCTTCGATTCCTTCCATTTGCAGAGCAAAACCACATGGATCAGAGAAAGTGTAAGAAGATCCGATCGTTTTTTTTTGTTTTAGCTGTAGTTTTGTTTGAAACCAGAAATGGCGAACGAGAGACAGTTACGGATTCCAGCAGAAGCAGACTTCTCAAATCAATTCTTCCTTCATCCGAACGAAAATCCAGCTATGGTTCTCGTAGATCCGCCTCTTGATGGTAAAAATTTCCACTCCTGGAGTAGAGGCATGCGAATGGCGCTAGTTACAAAAAACAAATTAGGTTTTGTGGACGGCTCGATTCCAAAGCCTGTTGGTGATGAAAATCTTATTAATCGGTGGAATCAGTGTGATACTATAGTTATGTCATGGATTATGCGGTCAGTATCACATTCAAATGCGAGGAGTGTTCTCTGGATGAACAACGCATATGATATATGGCAGGATTTGCATAGCAGGTACGCAAACATGGACTCATTTCGCTTATCAGACCTTTTAGAAGAAATAAGTCAAATTACTCAAGGTAATTCCTCTGTGACTGATTACTTTGCTCGATTGAAGACTGTTTGGGACGAGATAATGATTCTGAAACCCTTGCCTACCTGTGAATGTGCTGTGAAGTGTACCTGTAAGGTCATCCCTACTTTTATTAGGTATATTGAGTCCGAATACGTCATTTGTTTCATGAAAGGGCAAAATGAAATGTTTGCACCAGTGAGATCACAAGTTTTTCTAATGAAACCTCTACCTAATATTACTGAGGCCTTCGCAATGAGCATTCAATTTGAACGACAGATGGAATATACTGTGAATCATCCACAGAACATACAACCTACAGTTTTTGCTACTAAATCTGGAAGTGATTTTTATGCTGGAAGAGGTTCCTCTGCAGCTAATAATGATAGAGGACAGCCTAAGTGGGAAACTAGTCAGAGAAGTGGCACTTATAAGAAAGTCCAGTGCACCTATTGTGGTTTCAATGGGCACACCATTGAAAATTGCTATAAGAAGAACGGGTATCCTCCAGATTGGAAGTTCAAAAAGAAGGTCAATCTTGTAGAAAGAGAGGAGGTTTCAGTTGCTGGTGATATCTCACAGAGAAATGAGCAGGAGAGATCTCATGAGAATAACCTGGGGCTTACAACTTACCAGTTGCAAAAGTTGACAAAATTTCTTGACCAGATCACCTTAGAAGAGAAGTCTGAGCACAATGTGAACCAGACCACTGTTATGGCAGCAAATTTCAGACAAGATAATAAGGAGCTGTAAGGTAAATCTGTTGGTACCTGGATCCTTGACTCTGGGGCAACGGATCATGTTGCTTGTTGTGTTGATGTGTTTGAGGAGGTTAATGAGGTAAAAGGTGTTACAGTAAGTTTGCCAAATGGTGAGACTGTGTGTGTGTCACATGTGGGTACAGTGAAGTTGAGTGATAAATTGATTTTATATGGAGTCCTATATGTTCATGTTTTTCATTGCAATTTGATCTCTTTGGGAAAACTAACCGTTGATAAGACTATGTGTGTTGTGTTTGTGGATGGTCTGTGTTGTATACAGGCCAAGAAGACTGGGCTGAAGATTGGTATAGCTAAGAAAGAGATAGGCTTGTACCTTCTGAAAGTGAATGAAAGCTTGGGGACAAGAAGAGGAAATGTAAAGGTTGTTTGTAATAACTCTAGCAACTTGGTAGATATTCCCCCCAATAAATATCTGTTATGGCATATGAGGCTAGGGCATATGTCCAAACAGAGAATGAATGTGGTTAGACAGGCTCATGAGGATGTTATTTTACCTAATACTGTATGCTATGTGTGTCCACATGCCAAAATGAAACGTTTACCTTTTCCTTTAAGCACAAGTTCTGTAGAATCGTGTTTTGATTTGGTCCATATGGACATCTGGGGGCCATATAGGCATGCAACAGTGTATGGACACCATTTTTTATGACGGTGGTAGATGATTTTAGTCGGTTTACGTGGGTTTTCATGTTAAGAACCAAAGCAGAGGCCAGACATTTAATTCAAAGTTTTTGTGCTTATGTTTCTACACAATTTCATAGACAAGTTAAGGTCTTGAGGACAGATCAAGGTGCTGAATTTAGATGGCCCATATTTTATGATGAAAAGGGCATTATACACCATGAAAGCTGTGTGTCTACCCCTCAGCAAAATGGGGTGGTAGAGAGGAAGCACCAGCACATTTTGAACGTTGCTCGATCCTTAAAACTTCAAGCCAATTTGCCAGTACTTTATTTGGGGGATTGCGTACAACATGCAGTCCAACTTATAAATTTAACACCAACCCCCTTGCTAAACAATTCTACTCCTTTTGAACAGCTTTATCATAAGCCCCCTAATATCAAACATTTGAGAGTTTTTGCCTGTTTAACGTTTGCATCTACTCTCACTAGGGACCGGAGCAAATTTGATACAAGAGCGCGTACATGTGTTAACTTGGGTGTGTCAGAGACATGTAAAGGCTATATACTTCTTGATTTGCTTACAAGAGAGATTTTCATTTCTAAGGATGTGTTTTTCCATGAGCTTGTATTCCCTTTTCACACAGCATATACACAAGGTGCTACTTTAGATTCTGTTCCCCTGCCTGCACCATGTTTAATGACTGATTTGGATCATTTTGCGTTTGCCAATGCTGATGGGAGGGATTCTGAATCTTGTTTACATCAACAAGGGCAAGAACAACCTGTTGCATCATCAAATGACCCTCTTATTCAGGTTGCTCAAAGATCAATTTGACCACGTGATGGGAGTCAACTTTACATGATTCCGGTGCATCTTTTACCCCCGTTTATCCCACTTTTAGCACGTTTCTTGGTGATTTAGACCGTTTTAGGGGCAATATCGTGAATTATTAGCACGGGGAGTAAATCCGTCACTTTGATAGTTTACTACCTCTTTTTAGTGATATTGACCCTATTCCCGAGCACTTTTACCCTCTGGAATGTTTTGGATGTTTTTGGTTGTTGTGATGATGTAGGAAATGGTGTCTCGAGAACCCGGAAGGCAAAGAATTATGATGAGAAGCATGGTCAAGGTGCAACAATGAGCCAAAGAAGAAGAAAGATGAAGAAAAGGGGTGAGAAGTTTTAGTATCTCAACCCCTATGTTCTGGTTCAGCAGCATTTTGAACCATGATGGAGGCATTTTCTGGTCATGACTTCTTCATGAAAGTTGTATATAATTGAAAGAGCTTTCCAACGCATCTTGAATCACCCAAATTGGAGCTCGGACGAAGAAGTTATGAAGGTTTTATTGCAGCGAAAACAACGAGATTTCAAACGCACGTTTGGACCTTTCAAACGCGTGCGTTTGGGACTTGTTTTTTCGAATCTTTGAGCAAGGGACTGAAACGCACGTTTGGGAACCTTCCAAACGTGCGTTTGAGCAGTTTTTAGCCATAAAAACCCAATTTGGATCGAATTTTTGGGGAAGAACATAGGAGACGCGAATGGAGTTGTTTTAGGGTAATTTTGGGCGATTTTCTTCGTTTTAGGAGTTAGAATTAGTGTAATATACCGTTAGAATCGTCTTTCAATCCTCTCTTCGATTATCTAACTCTTAGCTGCGATTTATAACATTTCATTGGGCAAAATTCGATCTTTTGTATTCAACTTTTGTGCTTATCTTCTCAAACTCAATTTCGCAACTTTATGGTAATTTTCTTCTCTTTTATGCTTGTTATGCTTCTCCTTTACTACTTTCTTTATGTTTTAACTTGTATAATGTGTAGCTAATTCCTCCCCATAGTCGAATCATGTGAAATGTGGTGAAATCACCTTTGGGTGATGAAATTGGGAGTGGGTAGTGCTTTTATCATTATATCTTGCATATTTCATGTCTTAGAACTTGTTATAACGGTTTGAGCTAGATTGATCACCTAGGTCAAACATCACACACACCACTCTTGAGAGTTGTTCGAGAGAGAGGGTGTGGGAAAAGGGTTCTAGGATCGCGGTGTAGTTTTGGTTTAGTTGTTAAACCGAGCTCATCGTGAGGTTACTCGTTTATACGTTTAAGCGGCTCGAGTGCAAAACATGACTTGTTAGGAGAGAGTTGTTCAGACCTTAACATGGCATAAGGTGTTAGAAGAGAGTTGTTCGTGACGCTAGCACCGGGTTTGGGAGTTCGCACCCGTGAAATTGAATGCAAGAGTTCGTTTAGTATATTGCACACTCCCGGTTTTGTCTATCCTCGGGGTTGAAATTAGTCATTTTGATCATGGTTCGGCTATGTCCCTTTCTCCCTTTAGACTTGTTAGTTTAATTTATTTAGTTTAATTGAAGTGTACAAACATTCCAACAACTTGTTTGCCTAGACTAAGCAATAAGTTCACTTTGGTACTTACAAGCACATCTTCTCTGTGGGATCGACCTCGGACTCCTGTAGCTTTACTCGCAATCGACCCGGTACACTGCCGGTTAGAGAGCTTGTTTAGTCACCGTTGTCTTGAGTATTATAAATTTGTTTGGTGAAAAATAACGCTCATCACCACGCCGTCCACCCAGCTATTTGCAGGATTATATATGTGCTAATGTTAGCAAGCGCACTTTCCCCCACACCTTGGATTATGTTATTGGTTGTTCTACTTTCAATAGCACACAATCATTTTGTAGCCTCCATTGATAAAATACCGGAGGCCCAGACTTATAATCAGGCTGTCCTTAGCACTGACTGGCAGGAAGCCATGAAGAAGGAGATTGAAGCACTGAAATCAACTAAAACTTGGGAAGTTGTCGATTAGCCTAGAGGAAAACGACCCATAGGGTGTAAGTGGGTCTATAAGGTGAAATATAACTCGGATGGGTCGGTGGAATGGTTCAAAGCCCGTTTGGTAGTGTAAGGTTATACTCAAACTGCAGGGATTGACTACGAGGAGACTTTTTCCCCGGTGGCAAAAGTCACAACTATCCGTTGTTTACTAGCTCTAGCAGCAGCCAAAGGCTGGTTTCTACATCAGCTCGACATCAATAACGCCTTTCTTCATGGAGATTTGGTGGAGGAAGTGTACATGAGGCCACCCCCGGGTTTCAAAACATCGCATCCCAATCAAGTGTGTAAGCTCAAGAAGTCTATTTATGGGCTTAAACAAGCGAGTCGTCAATGGAATCAGAAATTAACATCGGCACTTCAACACTTGGGATATGTTCAATCTCACCATGACCATAGCCTATTTGTTAAAACTGTAGGTACTCACTTTCTCATTGCTCTCGTATACGTTGACGATATAGTTCTTGCTGGAAATCACATGCCTTACATCTTCATCAATTGTTCAAAATTAAGGATCTTGGTGAGTTAAAATTCTTTCTTGGGTTAGAAGTGTCTCGGTCCACTTCTGGGATTGTTGTTTCACAACGCAAATACGCTTTATCACTTATTGAGACCTTTGATATGCTTGATTGCAAATTTGCTACCACTCCAATGAAGTCCAAAGTCTCATTATATCATGGAGATTCTGAGTTGCTTTCTGACAATTCGGTATATCGCAGCCTCGTTGGGAAGTTACTTTACCTTACAATCACTCGTCCCAATATCTCTTTTGTCACACAACAACTCAGTCAATTTTTGGATGCTCCGACAGTTCATCATTTTCACACCGCACAACAGGTTTTACGCTATATCAAGTCCGCACCGGGTAAAGGGTTGTTCTATTCAGCTGGGAATTCAATACACTTGTCTGCTTTTGCAGATTCCGATTGGGGGGCATGTAAAGAAACACGGCGTAGTATTACTGGCTACTCTATGTTTCTTGGTGATGCGTTGGTATCATGGAAATCAAAAAAATAGACCACCGTGTCTCGTAGTTCGACGAAAGCTGAATATCGAGCACTTGCCTTAGCTACTTGTGAATTGCAATGGCTCTGCTATCTTGCCGCTGGCTTTCGGGTACCTTTTCCTACACCCGTTCCCTTGCATTGTAATAACGCCAGTGCCATACAATTGGCACGTAATCCGGTTTTTCACGAGCGAACTAAACACATCGAGATCGACTGTCACATCGTTCGTGAGAAACTTCAAGCTGGACTTGTGAAGCTTATCCTTGTCTCTACACTACATCAGTTAGCGGACATCTTCACCAAACCGTTGGACGCCCCACTGTTTCATTCTCTCCTCAAATGCATCAACATGCAGGACATCTATTGCTCCCCAAGTCCACCTTGAGGGGGGGTGTTGAATATATTAGTTTAGTACATTAGTATATTCTGAGTATATTCGTTTAGTACATTAGTATATTCTGTGAATATCCCTTTTATGTATCATAGTAGAAGTTGGGGCCCACTGGGTTAGCTAGGGGCATATAACCGTAGTTCATTTATTATGTAAAAGAGATTGAGAAAACCATATTATAATAAAAATCTCAATTCTATTTTGTCTGTTAGCAGTAAGAACCCTAGTTCTTCGGTTTTATTTCTTCCCTTCGATTCCTTCCATTTGCAGAGTAAAAGTGATTGAGATCACTTTTCCACAACAACAAGTTTTGGGGAGCCTATCAGTACGTGCAAATGTAGGGGCTCTGTCCATGGGCGTCTCTGTCCAATATTGTTTTAGGCTCTTCTAAAAGAATGGGTCATCTTGCAAAGATCAAACCCTGATCGATCACTTATCAAGTTATAATATAGTGCTAACCATTAAGGCAATGCCTTTTTGGTATTCAAAAATACAATATATATATATATATATATATATATATATATATATATATATATATATATTATATATATATATATATACTAATTCATCAAATTTTTCTGGGGGGATTTTTTGTGGGGGCTCAGGTCATAGTCGATCCCCTCCCCCCTCCCCTCTCCCCCCCACCCACAATAGGCGCCCCTAAATATGTTCTCCTCAAATGTGCATCTATAAGAAGGGAAAGAGGTATGTGTGAACCTTTAAGAAACCTATAAGAAGGGAAAGATACCCGTGTGAGCCTATAAGAAGATAGAGAGGCCCGTGTGATTCTATAATAAAAGATAGGTCCAACACTTGTATGTATAGTTTTTTTATTATTAAATTATGCTTTGAGTGGAGTTTAAACTCACGGCCTTTCGCTATGCTATTATGTTGAATTACGATATCTCCCAAAATCTTAAGCTATTGGGATGGTCTTTTTTGAAAAGAATGCTATAATAGTTTTCTTGTTTTGATGTATTTGGAAGGCTATATATATGCGTATGGTTCTACGATAAATGATATTGCTCCACATGTAGACCGCCGTATGCATGGTTGCCGGGGCCATTCTTGATTCTGTGGAATATGTTGAGGTGTTAAGATCACCTATTTCGGTAATTTAGTCCCTGCCGCCCCAAAAGTGTGTTCAAGACTAATAGTGACGTTGCAGCTATGGCTACTTCTCTGGTTCGACTGGTGTGATTATTCGTACATGCGATGGTAGCGTTAGATATCGATTATACTATACATATATGCAGCATGCATGTGGATGGGTGCCTAGATATGATTCATGTTTTATGCTTGAAAAAAATAAGTGTATGGTATTTAAACGTATTTTCTAGTAAATGAACCGAAAGTTTTTTTTTTGAGTTAAAATGAACCGAAAGTTAAAAAGATGATTTCCAAGATATTTTGAAATTTTGAAACACTCTAAAATCTTGTACTACTTATGCAGCAGAAAATAAAGAAAAATGGACAGCAAAATATGCTATAAAGATGTAGATTCGTACCTCTAGGTAAAGAAGAAGGAGGTAATGAATATGTATTGCCTCTGTCCTATAAAATGTGTTTACTTTTTGTGTTTTATTAAAAGAACAATTAATGTGTTGTATTAAAAGCATAAATAGACATATATACATTTATCTTATTATAAATCCTGTTTTGGAATATAAAATGATTATAGAAAAATTAAATGCTGAAATAGGGATATGTTTAGAGAAAAAATTAAATGATGTATTTATTTATTAAATAACACTTTTTATAAGACAAATGATTTTCAAAAAATAAATATATTTTTTAATGAGACGGAGATAATACCTTTTTTTCCTTCTGTTTTTTTTTTTTTTTTTTTGTGGAGGAAGGAATACTAATACGTACTATGAAACAAATTTGAAGGTATGACGAATATTGGTTTACGAAAGAAAAGGAAGGAGTAAATATTACTCAATGTAAGAAAAAGACAATGGTTACAGGTTACCCAAAAGAGCAACTAACTTGGTGTACAAGACTTGCCAAATTAAATTTTGATAATATTTTTATTTTATTTTATAATACTTGGAGAGCAAGGATAAAAGACAACATAATTATAACATAAGAGTATAATCAAACAAGGGCAAATATGTATTTATTTCCGTGTAAAAAGCGCAAAAAAGTTTTAATTACATTGAAAAAAAACCCCGGAAGAATGCATAATACATGTTGCATATATACATATGCGATATACAATTGTGTATTTGACCTATGATCTTTTGTATCATCTCCCTCCCATAAAAAATATCCAAATTTGAAAATGTTTTGTCTCATAAAAAATGTCAATTTAGAAAACCAATACATCGTTTAACACTTTTTTTCCATACATACCCCTAGCCTAATATTTATTGTTGTTTGTTCATTTCATATATCAAAGCAAGCATTGATTATAAGATAGGAGTATATATGTCTATTACTATTAAAACACAACACATTAATTGAGTTTTTTAATCTACGTGAATAATAAAATGTGGACATTTTTTTATGAGGCGAATGTAGTATTTGTTACACTAGATTGGGGAGAAATCTTTCTAAGGGCCCGTTTGGATTGAAGAAAATAAATAGAAAGGAAAAACAAAGATAGTGACGGAAAAGAAAGGAGAGGGGAATGAGAAATTGTGAAGTTTATTTTGAGTGGTTGGATAGAACTAAACGGAAAGGAAATGAAGGTTTAAAAGTGTGTTTGAATTGTCAATGAAAAAGAAAGGAAATCACAAGATTATAAATGATTTTCTAATTTTAGACATTAGATTAGTGAGATATTAGTATTAATTTTAAGGTATTTTAAGTAATTATATAAAATATTTTTTTTGAAGAGGTAATTATATAAAATATTTAAAAAAAATTATTATTTCCTTCTAAATCTTGCTGAAAATGGACGGAAAGCAGACAGTCTAATTTCTATTAGATCATTTCCTTTGGTCTCCCTCCATCACCTTTCTTTTCCTTCTCCTATTGACATACCAAACACCCCAATTAAAATCAGCCCACACCTTTTCTTTTCTTCTCCTCTCTTTTCTTTCAATCCAAACATGCCTAAGAGAAACCTGGTATGAAATGCCTCGCCTAGACCAAATTAGCCAACATTTAATGGGTGAGAAAAACCTTTTAACAAAAATCAAAATTAACTTAATGAAATATTTTTAGTTTCATGTTATATATACTACATATTTATTAAGATTGTTCCAAGTTGCGGAGCTTTATAGCCAAGGACATTCGTATTCCGAGTGGAAACCTTCACAATCCAATATGCAAATTGTTGAATATAATGACATAGAACCCGTGATAGTGGAAACATGGGGGCTCCATTCATGGCGGAAAGAGTATGTAAGATGCCTTAATCTGATTTGCTGAGATGAATGGATTTAATCATTAGTTATTGACGACCAATCCTTTCTTCGGTGCAAAAGGAGATATCCTTCGCCTATAAGGCATTTTCACCCTGACCCGACAGAATGATGAGGATGTTAATCAGTGGCCCATTAAGTGGGAGTACCAGTAAAAACGAAAACAATAAAATTGGACAGAGACTTATTGACCAGGGCGAGTGCAGCACTATATCCTTAAGACGTTTTTGCCTCGACTATGTGCACACGATAATGACAATCGTCTCCCAATATACAACATTCATGCCATCTTCAGATTGTTGCTTTCAAAGAGAAGAAGACGACGAACTGATTATGTTCTGTAACTCTCTTCTTGACTCGAATTTATGCAAGTATTTTCAGTGAGACATGAATCAATACAGGCATTTTTTTGCCTGGCTAAAATTTCTCATGAATTTATGTCTTCTAATTTCATTCAAGTGTTGGGATTATATAGCAGAATAAGCCCAATCGTTTACCGGTTGCAACATTTAACCGAAAGAATACAACTCATATATGATTATAACCTTTCACCGAACTGATGCAACTCTTAGTATTAATATTTAATTCAAATTTCTCCAACAATCCCCCACATGAATGAAAATTAATGCAAATGGCAGCATACTTTGAAGAGATCACAGGAATAAATCTGTTGCATCGGGCGAGGTGGTTTGCGGCCTTGAACCTTCCGTAGTAGAGTACCACCGGACATACTCGGTTAAGAAGTGAAGTAGGTCTTGAACTGCTCAGGCTTTGGCGTATGTCTAGACAATGATACATACATATCTACTAACATTCTCAAGGTTCTCATAGGTGTATCCGTTTTGGCCCTGGACAACCTTTGTAATATCCCGATTTTTCTAAAAAGGGCATCCTTGTCTTTTCACGAAAAATCTAAATATTAGGTTTTGTTTTTAAAGGATTAAAAGAAAAGGGAAAAGAAAAGAAAAAGGATTTAATTGGATTAAATTAAATGGTTTAATGATGATTTTAATTACGGAGTATAAAAGGGATATTATTATCCCAAAAGGCGGCACATCATCATAATACACGCATCATCAGAAAAATAAAAGGGGAGAAAACGCTCTGAGTATTCAAGATCTAGGGCAAAGTAATTCTCAACCTCGAGGCTAATCCGTTGATCGTTTCCACGGACTCTTCAAGGGAAAAGCGATCATCTTAAGGCGAGGAAGCTTTTGATACCGACGTTTCGCAAAACGGTTAACGTTCGGAGTTCTAAAAGTTTAACCTTTTCAAGGTTTTGGTAGCGTGGATCGTAGTAGCTCGCAATTTAAGGTAACGTGGTGTTTTTATCGTATGATTAAGGTGTTGTAAATTTATAGAGCAATTTGTATGTTTATTTTCGTTTTTTATGGTCTGTTCAAGTTGGAGTTTAGGATGGAATTGGGTTGGAAATCGTATTTTGACAGTTGCAGATTTCTAGGAAAAACCCAGGAAAACAAGAGTTTGCACAAGGGCAAACGGGCGTTTGCGATCGTTGCAACTCAAACGGACGTTTGGGGTTTATGGACGAGCGTTTGGGTGTTTGACATTTGATATATGATGTGGCTACTTTTCACGAACGAGCGTTTGGGGAGTAGTAAACGTTCTTCGAGGCAAACGTGCGTTTACAGGGTGTCAAACGTGTGTTTGACCTGTTTATTCTGTTTCTTTACTGTTTTATCGTGTCAGCTTGGTTTCAGGCTTTATAACCATGTCCTTACTACTTAACCTTATGTGACAAAGCCTTGAACTATCTTTTGATGCGTTTAGTTCCGGCACCATATGGATTCCCTAAAAAGAGATGAAGTGTGGGACCGTCGAAAGCTTGGGATTTGCCTTGTGCTTCGATAAACTAGGGTTTATCGATGTCTGTGTATGTGCTAGGTTTTGTTAGAGTCTAGTGGTCTTAAGAAGAGGGAGTAGAATGATTGGTGAGCCTTTTATATGAATCAACTTAGGTGGCTAGTTAAACATCTAATCAAACGTATGTGTTAGATTAATAATCTTAAACATCATGCAATGCTTGGTAAGGCATAGTACAATATCGCGATGTGTCCTCTGACTAGACAAAGTAGACTGTACCCACGCCGGTCAATCGATTGGCTAGATAAAGCGTCTGGTGCACTCTGCCGGTCATCACACTATCGGAACTCAGATATTCCCGGGGCTACTAGAGTGTGTCTCTAAGTAGGTTGCACCCAGTTGTCCTAGTATATCCTATTACTAGGCGTAGTGCCCTCGTTATTCATGATGTAACAAACTTGAGCTAAGCTAGATAACTTTGGAACCTCATTTTATGCTATGAACATAATATGATAGTTAGCTAAGGTTAATAACGGAATAACTAATAAAAGACGGTGTTGCTTTTATTTCTTTATGAGACCGACGTTATACGATCTTCTACGCGTTACTAAGTACTTATGTACTTACCCCGATACTTTATGTTTGTCTTTCCCATTTCCCAAAGAAGATGAACAGGTTGCTAATGATGATGAGTTCTTCGATGATGACGTGTAAGGTGGAGCTCTTGAAGATTTAGTTTCTTTTAGTTTTTGTTTCTTTCAATAAAGTTTTTGAATCAATGTTCAAACAATGTTGTCTTTCTTTTGGATTAGTACCGTTTGAGTTCTTTTGGATTTGAATGTTGGATGATTTAGTTTTCTTTATTGGATTTAGTTTCCGCAGCATTGAAAACCGTGTGTTCGATCTTTTGTTTCCTGAGTCGTTTTATCTTCCGCGTAGCTTTAGTTCTGATGTATGATGTAAGGCTTACATATATTATTGAATTTATTTGATAATATCTGTGCCGAGCACTCTTTCCGGATATGGACTCGGTGTTCGGAAACGGAGTGTTACAACCTTGGTTTCAGAAAGTGTTTTAGAGAATTCAGCCTCAAAATTCTCACAGAAGCGGCCCCACATCCACTTACATAGGTGGCCTCTTATAAAGAGTGTTCTGAAATATCTCACTTGGCTAAACCAAGATATAAGAAGCATTAAAAGCTTATGCTTAACCGGAACCATCAGTAGACAACACATTTGTTTTAACAAGATGGGTAAGTGCTAACCGTCCGACATAACTTAGTTGTCCCTTTTGAACCATGATTTTGGGATCTTCAGTCACTATGGTTGAGTTGCCATTATAATGAAACATGCGTAATAAGCTTAAGTCTCATCCCGTTTGTCAAGATTGACATCTGATCTCTAGATAAACCTTTTGTGAACGGATCCGCAAGATTCTCCCCTGATTTTATGTAATCAATGGAAATCACGTCATTAGAGATCAATTGTTTGATGATATTATGTCTATGACGTATATGTCGAGATTTAACATTAAACATACAACTTTGTGCGCGTTCTATAGCTGACATACTATCACAATGTATAATGATAAGAGGAATTGGCTTTGGCCAACAAGAAATATCCTCTAAGAAATTTTGAAGTCACTCTACTTTAGCCACGATAGCGTGGCAAATGAGTCTAACTAAGTATATATTAGCTACATTTTTTCTTGTGTGTGGTAAAAACTAGTGTAGCAAAAAGTATTTTTCTTGTAGTTGTGCCCTTGGATCATTGGTGTGACAAAGATAAGCTGAGCTGGAACCAGTACTAACCTCATTCCATGTTATAGGACCTGGAACGATACGAAAGATGGAAGGATGATAATGTAAAGAATGTACGGTTAACTAATAATGTATGTCTACCTTTCGAATATTATAAAGTATGCTATTCATTGACTTCTACTATTTACTAAGTATGCTACTACTTACCCCTATTATTGTTATGCATGTTTCCCTTCCATAAGAAGGTAATGCATGTACCGATGTTTGTGGATATACCGAGGAGTAAACATGAGTATATGATGATGGCATTTGACGGTCTTCTGTTTTCTAGCACGCTTATGTTGTACCTTTGTAGCAGAGGAATACGAGTTAAGTTTGAGATTCATTTTAACAGGTATTGTTTACCTCAGTTGTAAATCCCTTTTGTAGGCTGCTTGTACTATTAGTTAATTATGATTCAAATTTGTAATGGAAGTATCTTTCTTGTCCGTAAAAGATTATGGGGCCGGCGGCTATATAGTCTTATTGACCAAAATAGTTGCTCAAATAATTTTTTGGAAAACAAATGTTGCCTATATAGTCTTTCCAATATTTTTTCCCCTTACTTGCCCAAAATACCCCTGATGAGCTCGAGCCAGAATTCGAGCCGGATTCACACTCATTCACACCCAAATCACATCCATTCGAACCAAAATCACCCATTCGAACCAAAATCACACTCATTCGAACCCAAACCGGAATCTCGCCGGAACACCCATTCGAACACCCATCACCCATTGGAACCCAAATCACCCATTCAAACTCATATCATCCAAATCACACATCTTCTTCAACCCAAAACACCCATCTTCTTCAACTTCAAATCCGTCGTCGGAGCCCTCTCCCGGAATCCCGCCGGAACTCAATTCCGAACTCGATATTTGACAAAATGAAGAACTCGTGCCCAATAACTCATAATTCAAAGAAGAAGAATTTGAAAAAGAAGAAGAATTCGAAGAAGAAGAAGGAAGAAGAATTTGAAAAATAAGAAGAAAAAAAGGAAGAAAAGAAGAAGAAGAAAAAAGAAGTAGAAGAAGAAATATAAGAGGGGGGAGTTGAATATATTCAAATTTTGAAATTTGAAGAAGGGTGGGAAGTTTTTGGGGTTGATTGAAGGGGGCAATTGGGGGATTTCATAAAGTTCGGTCTTTTCCTTTTCTTTTTATACAGAGTTTTAGTCAAAAGACTAAATGAAAATTGAGAAGTAAAAAAAGAACTATATGAGCAATTCACCAAAAGATTATTGATGGCTTATGGAAACCCTTGTTTGTTGTTATAGTTGCAGCTTATGTTGGCTTCAATTGTTTCTAGTAGTCTTTTCATTTTTCCGAGTCCTTTTTGCTTTCGTTTTTCTTTTTGAATACGATGATTTTAGGCTTACGTATAAAATTAGATAAAATTTAATATTATACGTGCAATACATTTTTTCAGATAAATACTCAGTATCCGAAAATAGAGCGTCACATAACTGTTAGGTGTAATGCCCGAAAGACAATTTTGTAATTGTTTTATTTAATAAATGAAATGATATTATTATTCATATTTATTATTCTCATATTCACCGATGTGACAATAGTATTTACACTACTGAAAACCCTAAAGTATATCGTTTATGTAATCACTTAACTTTCGGTGTATGGGATATACACGGAGGATTGAGTTAGTGAAGATGTACTTAAAATACAATTAGCCCGTAGTAAAGTTAATCGAGTATCGGGTCTCTCCTTTAACGTGCTATTAATGCGCCTGAACACAATAGGTGTGATTGTCTTATCCGAACTTTCGGTTAAGAGAACCTAATGGGGCATTTATATATGATAGATATATCATATAAATTTGGACCGATTTGATTAAATTCATGATATAATTCCGTAATCGAGAAGTCTTATCGAATCAATCGATGATCATATTTATGGATATATCTTAATCTGAGGTGATCACGATCAACCTGCTTGAATCGATTATGAGGTTTGACTTGACGGTTAAGGATTACACCGAGTTTGTGATATGAATTACCCGTCTTGGCATTGTCTTTGGATTGAGTGAGTAGTACGTGTTTATCACGAGATCTGAAATCCATTCCTTCCATTTATGGAAGTAGATAAACGATTCCTTTATTTGTTAATCCTAAAAACCGATCGATCGTTTGAGTTCATATTACACCGATTAGCTACCAAAGTGAGTTGTATGATTAATTGATCACTAGGGGTTAATGGTAAATAAGGATAAGAGGTTCTAAAAGGGTTAACGGTAACTTCCCGATTTAGAATGAATAAATCTATGGAGGATTAATCCATATGTAATGATTATATCAATCGACGCTTATTATCATTCTCGTGAAGAGATAAATATAATCTCATAATCGGAGAGTGCGATCACGGGATTATGGTGGCATATTCTGTGATTGATTTATTGAATATAATTATTACGTTCGTAAGATAATTATTTATTTGATTTATCGGAGCCGTTGATTATTAGTCCATAGTCCCCGACGTGCTCCATATAAGCATAAATTATTCTCCGGACGTCGAATCACGATAATATTAATTTAGTTCTTATTAGAATTTAATTAAAACGATATGTGAATTAATTGTTTAGTGGATTATTAAATTAGTTGTGCTTTAGATAATTAAATATGTGAAAAAGACATTTTTCATAATCTTGGCCAATTTAGTGTGTATAGTCGAAATTATTGTGACTAGGTCACAAGCAATAATTTTCGCCCCTAGCTTCTCTTAGTGAACAAGAAATTGTTTTCTTGTGGATGAATAAGACGTGTCAAGTGAAAAATATTTATTGGATAAATATTTATGGTAAAGATAAAGATTATTCAGATTTGTTAAAAATATTTTAGGATTATCTTTTATTTATTGGATTTATTTATTTGTAAAATAAAATCGCTTTATGACAAATGATTCTTTCATATATAAAGAGAGCTTATAAAGAAACAAGATATACACAAATTTCGACTTCTATCTCTCAGAGAGAAGAAGGAAAATTTCGGCCAAGGGGTGAGAAAGGAAAATCTTGGAAGTTTTCCGGATAGCATATCGGGAGGATTCGAGACGAGGATTTCCTTTCACCGGGAGTTGCTTGGATCACACATGCGGAAGATCGTGGTGCTCTTCACACCATCCTTTATTCTTTCTAATTGCGGTTCTTCTACTTGGATTTTGAGATCCAAGATGTATGTTCTACAACCCCCTTGTAGAATAAATCTAGTTATTTTATTACGTGTAAATTATAGATCTAGATCCTTAAATCGCTTCCGCTGCAGATGATATTACTAACAATAACACCATATTTAATATATTTAATACAGAATTTAATACAAATCAAACAATAATTTAATAATATTTTACCTCATGAGGCATAACGTGGCAAAATGTCTTGAGTTGGAATCCTTCTAGCTATATGTATATGGATTATGTCCACGGTATATGTGGTAATTTCATATCCAACTCTTTATGTGAATGTGATAAGTAAATTTGCAGCTAATAATTTGGTTAGTAGGTGTGATCCAAAACATTCCACTTTTCACGCCATTTGACCACTTAGGAGAGTGCGAAACAAGAAGAAAAAGAAAAGACGGGAAAAGCAAACGCACAATCAGAAGAGACACATGTTTTTATCTCAAAATTAATAAATAAATAAGTAAATAGACAAACAGAAGAGACACACATAACCATAAAGGTACAGTAACCTACAGAACCTATACACACTCTACATTCAAGAAAATATAATTTTAGGTCGCTGTAACAACATTTTATTATATTTTATGTCATGTATGATTCGATAATTTTTAGGTAAAGTGAAATTGTGTAGAAAGAAGCGTCTGATTTTAAGTAGGCGTGAAAAAATTTCACGTACGTGAAATCCTTTCCCATATATATATATATATATATATATATATATATATATATATATATATATATATATATATGTTTTTACTTTGCTTCAAAGTCTGGTGTAAATATCACACGCCCCGTTGGATTTTTATCAGGGCCCGTGTAAAATTGCACACTCCCTTTCTACACAATTACACGGACTTAAAAAAAATGTCAGGTCTGACACGATCTAAAATGAATTAAGGGGTATTACAGTGACCTAAAATTATATTTTCTCTCTATATTCCGGAAAATACTTGTGTGGTGTCTCTACATCTGTGAAGACACTACAACCACACAGTTTCATTCTGTATTGAAATTTTATGGTTCTGATCGTTTCATCCGTCACTTCACCCCAAAATTCCCTCTCCATATAAGTATTTCTCCTACATTCCCTATCTTATTTTTATTTATGGGATACCTAAACAACTCTATTATATAATTCATCCTTTAATTATTATTATTTTTATTCTAAGTTATTATTTGCTAAATTTTAAAGTATTAATGATATGTCAATATTATATATATATATATATTGTTGTAAGCGTGTTAATATTTTAACGTGAGAGAAATTTATGATACAACGGTCAAGGACGGAACCAAGGCTGACATTGGTTAAAACATTATATAATTCAGTTAATCAAAGTTACTTGTCTTATTCCAGCCCACACGACTATAGAACTATAGTCAATTAGCCCATCCGACCACCAAAATCTTGATTCCGTCCTGACAACGGTTATACATAAGTTAGACTAAGGACATACATCAAAATCTTTTATTTTGAATCTCTTTTCAAATAATACATTTTTATCCTATATAAAGTTTAAAAATAAAACTCTTTAATATATGTCACTTGGTTATCGTAGGATCTTTCTTTAACGCACACATGTGGCCGTTCATTTTTTATTGTGATACATGGGGTTGTATTATAATTCTTTGTACCAAAAGGTGGAATCGCCCACCCTGGCGCGCCCCACCCCCTGCACCTTCACTGCGTGGGAGGATGTGGCCGTTCATTTTTTATTGTGATACATGGGGTTGTATTATAATTCTTGATTCAGCGTGCAAATGCATTTTCAGAAATTTATTTTTTTTTGAGAGGAAGATTATTTTTAGTAATACAATAAACATAAAAGAAAAAAAGGTTTCGGTGCCAATATTTATTATTTAAAACGTAAAAAAAAAATGTTTTTATTTTGTCAGGCTGTGGTGTAACCACCCACTATAAACTAAAGCGGCGAGAGGAGTAGAAGTGGTCTACTTTCACTGTTTTTTCGACATAAACATAGTAGCAATTTTGTTGTAGTGGGAAAAAAAAAATTAAGGGAAGAAGAAGAAAACGAAATTCAATCAAATCTTGACCACAGATTTATCATCCTGTTTCTTCATCCAAGGGTTTTTGTTTTCTTTTGTGTTTTTTCATTTCATTTAGGTATATAGTAGTAACATACATCTTAAAGTCTCTTCCTTGCTGTTCTTATCTTATGCCTGTCTCTGAATAGGTCCTTTTCTGGGGTTGTTTTTTAATTAGAAGATTTTGGGTTTTTGAGATTTATGTCTGGAAGGTTTCAACTGGGTTTTGAGAGATCTAGAGCTTTTTTGAGGAAGCTCTCTTTGATTTGTTTTTCATCTGCGGTTTTGATTTTGACGGCTGTTTCTGAGAAGCGCAGATTTCTTTGCTGCAAAAATCGGCAGCAAAGCGGTTTCAATTTCATCCCATCTGTTTCGATGCGTTTGAGGCCCATAAGGTAATTTGTTTTTCGGATCTATGTTTAATTTCTTAAACCCCAGAGGTTTTAGTTGACCATGTGTTTCTTTGACCATTCTTCTTTCGTGATTTTGGGATTTTCCTAAGTTTTTGCAGGGTTTATGGACTAATCTTTACTGGGTTTTGTGTCAAACTCATTTTGTCTGTTATCTGTGATTTTTTTTATACTGATTCTGGGCTTTATTGATGGTTTTTGTTTGGTAAAATGGCTGATCTGATTTTGGATTTTTGTGTTTTTCTTTGTGCTATATTTCTATGAAAGTGTTTTCTCTATGGGTTAAATGACTGATAATGTTTTTGATTTTTTGGCGTTTTTGTTTTGCAGGACTTGTTCTGGTGTAGTGTGTTTTGGGGGATTTCACATACAAGATTGTTTGAATCTTTTCTTGTTCTTGAGAGGGCCTCTTACTTGACAAAATTCCTTTCTTTTTGTTCCCAAAATCTGTACCTTTTGCTATAAATTATAGTATTAAAAAAACCTTTTAGTGTTTGTTGTATGTGAGGGTGGAAATAGAGATGCCAGAACCTCATAAGCATAGAGCTTCGAATCTTCGAAACCGTTTGAAAAAGAAAAAACTAAGTTCAGAGCCCACCAAAACTATGAAGAAGATTAGGATAAGTTGTAATGATCCTTATGCTACCGATTCCTCCGATGATGAGGTAACGATGCTTGAGAGTAAGAAACCTAAGCGATTTGTTACGGAGATTAGTGTGCCTATTGGGATTTTAAAAACCTTTATTAAACCTCAAGAGGTGATCCAGAAGTCGTGTGAAGGTAGTAACAATGGGGTTAAGAAGGATGCGGTAGTTGTTAAACCGTATAGTCAGCCTCGGTCTAATCTGTGGTCTGGTGAACCAAGGAGACTCAGAGGTGTTCGACGAAGGAAATGGGGGAAATGGGCTGCTGAGATTCGTGATCCCTTCAAAGGTAGAAGGATTTGGTTGGGCACTTATATGTCTCCAGAAGAAGCTGCTGATGCTTACGAGCTTAAACGTCTTGAATTCGAGGCAATGTCGAATCATATAGCTTCTGGGAAGAGCTCGGCTGTGAGCAATGGCGATAACCAGTTTGATTTGATCCCTGAGAAGAAGAATCTTGCTACCGATTCCGTCTTGTCTGAGGTTTCCTCAGAAAGCTTGGCATCACACACACCTCCGTCTTCAGTGCTCGAGCTGGATACATTAACCTCAGCTTCATCGCCGGCTTTAGATTGTGCTTCTGACAGGAACGATACTCTGCTGAAGGTCAATGAACAGAAGTTTCCTGATATCGATCCCCTGATGAATGACGATATGATGGCTCAAATAGCAATGGGGATGGACATGGACTTGGAGCTCGATTCGTTCAACACAGAAGGAGGACTAATGCAGCAGCCTTTAGAAGACGACTTTTGTATTGGTGACCTTGCAGATCTGCCCTTATATGCATTTGAGGATGACAATCACAATCCTGAATTGGAGTTTGATTTCTTCGATTTCGAAGGCTTCAACGAAGCTCCGGTTCAGAATGAAGCTTCACCAGCAATGAATGGAACAGCAACTGCCCTTAATATAGCGATATGCCCATAAAAGCCCCTACAACAATGAATGTAACAGGAACAGCCCTTAAATATTATATCAAATATACCCATAAGTTTTGCAGTTATTAGGAAATATTTCTTGAGCTATAGTTATTTAGTCTTATCAACTTTATGTTGAGATAAATTTTGAATCCAGTACTCTATGTTCTTGAAGAGGTGTTTTTATTTACAGTATGTTGATTGTTTTACTTGCTTGTTTTTGGTAAAGGGGATTATATGTTATAGTTTTTTGAGAAGTTAAGGCCTAAGGGGATGCTTATTATTTTTCTGTAATGTTTATGATTCTGTCATATAATAATGTAATTTTACATGGAGATGGATTATATTATATATTTGCAACTTGTGATGTGAGCATATGAAATCTGGGAAAATTTCTGATCTCTCCCACACCTGGAAATTTCTTGTGGGTTACAGCTTTGAAATTTCTAATACAATGTTCATAGAATTTTTTTGTATTTTGTCTGAAAACAAAATCTGTGATATCAAAAAATTTTTTTTTTTATATTTATTTATTTATTTAGATAATGTATAAGTTGGTAAAATATTCATATCAAAACATTCAATTACTTCCGTCTAAGCGACCACACCGGTTACAAAATTTCTTCTTGGAATAGTAGTCACGTGACCGACTTTAATGATCAATTCATCGAAATTGGAGTCCAAGTCCCTGAATTATTATATTAATAACACTCCCGACTTCCAACAGTCTTCGGTTTTCTAATACTATCTTCGTCCGTTTCAAAATGTAAGTCATTCAAAGTTTTTTTGCATATATTAAGAAAATTTGGTTAAATTCGTTATTTATTTTTTTGATTAAAAAGACTTAAAAAAATTTCATTAAGTATTAATGTAGTAAAAGTCGTTATTATATTATAAATGAAGGGTAGATTAAAAATGTAATAAATGATTTATTGGTTTTGTAAATGACACATTTTATTAAAACTAAAAAATAAAATGACTTATATTTTGGGACGGAGTAAATAAAAAGTTTTGGGTAAATGTAAAAAAGAGTATTTTTTTCTGTTTTGAAATAATTGAGGCTTGTCAAAAACACTAAAAAAACCTTTAGTCTATAATTAATACAATGTTATATTTATTTTCACATTTTTTAATAAATAAGGGTATATATAGGAAAAACACAATAAATACTGTATTGAAAATGTAATTGCCTCAGTTATTTTGGATTAAATATTTTTAACAACTGATGCTGTTATTTCGAAACGGAAGAAGTAGCAATTATACAAAGCATCCAAGAATGTTACTAATTATGATGCAGTTATCATGGGGTTCCAGAGTTCCTAGGCCATATATATAATAAATCATAATGTTCTTTTTTTCCTTACTCCATCATGGGAAATTCTAAGGGGTTTTTTTTTTTTTTTTTTTCTTTCAAGGACGAAAGCTTTATTAAAAAACAGAAAAAAATTTACAACGCGGATAAGAGGCAATAAATATTTTAAATAAGTAAATACAAAAGGGACCCAAACAACATGCATACTACATACCTTCTCTGTTCCTATTTAATTGTTGTAGTTGTTAAAAATAAAAATTCATTTTTATCTGTCGTAATTACATTTTCAAAATATTATTTTTTTAATTTTTTACATCTACCCTCATTTATTAAGCGGTGAGAGATTGAAATCAACATTGCATTAATTATTTTCAAAGGGTGTTGTTGTCATTTTGATGTTAAGTCAAATCATTAAATATTCTCCTTAATATGTGTGTTTTTCATATCTACGACAGTTAAATAGCAACATAGGAAGTATATTATTATATTTTTTTCAGATCAAGAGGGGGCAATTGCCCCCCTTAGTTGTATATATGTCCAATACTGTTTATATATACTTCCTTCGATGCGGCAACAAAACTAGCATATTAAGAATGTGAGTTAATACTTTAATTTGAATATCAAAATGACTAAAAAACCCCGGTCTATAATCAATGTAATGTTGTTTTATTCTCTCACTCCTTGATGAATAAGGGTATATGTGGGAAAACACAACAAATACAACATTGAAATGTAACTGCCTCACATAAAATGAAACAAATGATTTTGACAACTGCATTAGTTATTTTGAAACTGATGGAGTATGTATATGTGTATATATATATTCAGGAAAATAATTTGAAAATTTTAAATACTTGAATCTATAGATTCTTTCAAATTGCGATAAATGTAGAGTATAATATTCAAAATTTGTTGAATACGGATATTATTGTAGTTGCATTTTAACTAGATCAGTAAAATAGAAATTTACCATCTTTTACGAACTTTACTACAAGTCCTCTAAAACATAAAAGCCTGAAACGTGTAGGTGTATTTTGAAAAGAAGGGTGCGTTTGGACATGGCCTTATTCTATTTATTTACTCATTTATTATAAAACAACTTTATTCATTTGCAGAAAGTAATTATTTTTTTCTAATTTTCTCCTCATAATACATTACATCCACGCGAAAACGATACGATCCAAACACATTATTAACCAAAATTCCCATTTTAAATAAGTAGTCATCCGAAAAATCTATTGATTATGACGAGTGTACATCATAATCAATGAATATATACACATATTATTATTAATAGTTCACCGTAGATGAAATATACATCATTACCAATAGTGTAAACACATTTTATGTCAGTTGTTGTCTGAATACATGTATATGCAACATTGCCAATATCATAAAAACACACATAAAACTTTATAACTTTCGAGTATTTTTCGAGAGCGTTTTTTATCCGATCACTCTATTTAAAGTGAAGTGATAGTTCACTTCATTAGAACCACCACTACCTCTATTCCTCAAACAGAGTGTGTAACTTGTAAGTAAAAATTTCCCCATTTTCTAGAGGCTCCACACATCGTGGTCAGTGCACTTAAAAGAATTTCCCCACACCATCATATGGTATTGTGTAAACGTGATGAATTAATATATATTGGGGGAATAGGGTCCCAAAAGAAAAAGAAAAAGAAAAAGAAAAATAACAAAGAAGACTTCAAAGCCGCCCTTCCATTATTGATTTTTTATTTTTATTTTTGGCTTTGACTTTTTTTTTGTATTGGTTTAGATGTCACTTCCATTTCGTTAACTTTAATAGGAAAAAAAAGAATTCAATTTTAATTAGTACTAGTACTAGTATTTGATTTGTATAGCCAATAGTAACACGTTATGTTGTCTGGTTTTTTTGTTTTTTTTTTTTGAGAAGAGTCTGGTTTATTTGGTGTCCCACTTATCTGTCTGCTTTTTATTTAGTGCATAATATAATATTTATTTTTATTTGGAAAACGTATACACAGACGGCTCTTCCACTATATATGAAGGAGATTGTGACATTAAATCAAAGTCCTGTCCTTTCCGATAATTAATTATACATTATTAGACATTTCCACAAACACATTACTTTCAACCAAAGTTAAAGGCTAGAAGACACTCGTTATTTGTACTACTACCTGTTAATATTCCACATCAATAATTAAGATCAATATAATCAATCAACGACTTTAATTAGGCCATGTATAATAGTCATTTGATGTGAATATACATAAACATAAGTGGTGTGGTGTGTATTTAAAATTAATTTTAAATATAATATGTGGTGTAAGATAAGTTTAAGTGTCCTAATTGCTTTCAAGACTGGCCGGATGGACTTTTTTTTTAACTTTCTTGATCACTTTTGAAATTAAAAGACTTACAGTGTATTTTCTGTGTGAATATTAAAAATTTAATTATTTGTAGGCGTGTGGTTGATTTCTGAGCTGTTAACCGAAACAAATTCGGATTCCGCTTGTATAATCCCATATTTTGCTTGTTAAGCCAAACGAATCAAACTCAAACGTATTATTAAGTTTGTTTTATTAAATAAATAAAAACACGAGCTACATATTAAGTTCGTTTATTAAACGAAAAACAGAAGCTAACACTCATATATTCGTTTACGTTCGTAAACACACATACATACATGTGTGTGTCTGAAAATCGTACATATACACTCAAATGTTAACTCTAAACCCTAGCATTATCTTGATGTCTTTGAAGTTAGCTCATTTGAGATCGGGTCGAGCTAGAGCAATTACTTAATTAACATTGCCCAAACATAAAATTTAGTATTTATTTGTTTATTAAAAAAACAAACTCGAACTCATTCGTGGACTAAATATAAACTCATACATTTAATATTTAATATTTGGCTCGGTTTGTTTACACGTCTCTAAGAGCCCTAATCATAATGTTAATTGAGCTTTTAAGTGCGATTTTCCACAAGGAGCCCGATTTGATTATCCAGCTAATAATGAAAACTTTCTGTAGGCTGAATTGAATTGCTAGATAACAAATAGGTTTTATTTAGAACAAGTATATCACCTAATTTAGGTATCATGATTTGCATAATTGAACATTAATTATTAATATGCATATGATAATAACAATTACAAGGAATTTAAAGTAATCCCTTGTCCTCAAAACTCTCAATACAGTCCTCAAACATTTGATCAATTGACTTCAAAGGAGGAAGCCCAAGCTGATGAATCTTGCTACTGTCCATACTATGTTCGATATTGTCCCCTTTCGAACCGCTACACCTAAAATAAAAATTAAAAAAAAAAACCCCACCAAATTAGCTGGTTTGCATTAATAATTGTACTTATGATACTACTTAGTTATGTATACTGACTTGTTTAGATAAGGGTAAAGTGGGTATTTTGCCCTTAGCATGTCAATGATCTCAGACCAATGTGCTACTGAGCTGGAACATATAAGCCTCCCTGATGCCTTGCTTTCTTCCATAGCCAAAATATGTGCATCCACCACATCATCTATATGCACAAACCCTACTCTTGTGTTTGGATATTCTTTAATCAGACCTAATCACCAAAGAAACATACGTTTGTGAACATCGCGTTATTAATAGAACTACTGTTATACGCGTGTTGTTGGACCTTAACATTTACGAGCCTTACCTTTGACGATTGCTAAAAAGAGTTGCATGGAACTTGTGGGTTGGGGAGCAAGCAATGGGCCAATTACAAAAGAGGGGTTCACAACCACCAAGTCAATTCCATTTTCTTTAGCAAACTTCCAAGCCTCTTTCTCTGCTTCTGTTTTTGCATAGGCATACCATAGCTGTCCAAAAAAAAAAAAAAAAAACACTCCTTTATTTCTGGATCATACGTAGAAAATAACACGATAAGGAGTTATCATAAGTAAATGATTAGATATCATATGATCAGTTGTTACGTTGTAGCGTTTGCAGTATTCGGTATCACTCCAATGCATTTCATTAAGAGGGGAAACTTGTTGTGCATCATCACGATATCTCACAGAGGAACATGAAGAAGTTAGGACTACCCTTTTCACACTGCTTGCTTTCTTGCAAGAATTCAACACATTTAAGGTGCCCTTTATGCATGGATCAATTAGATTTTCCTGCAAGATCATACAGACAATTATCTATACCAGTCAGCTTTCTGTAACACGATTATGGTGAGATTCGTAGCAATTAATTAATAGTCTGTTTTTTTTTATAGGTTGATTATATAATTAGGATATAAATGAACCTTGATGTTTTCATCATAAGGGACAAGCACAGGAGATGCTGTGTGGAAAACACCGTAAACACCGTCAATGGCTTTATCAAAGCTTTCTTCAGTAAGCAGGTCAGCTTTCACAATTTTGAGTCTTTCTTTAGCTCCATTTAGTTCCCAAAGGAAGCCTACCTTGTTTACATCTTCTGTAACAGAGAGAAATTAAACCGCTTAGATACATAATATGTGTGTTGTTACTACTTACTAGCATACGATTTAAATAGAGAAAAAAATAATACAATTATTCGAGTGTGGTTAGTAGGTGTGCACTTAATTAATAAGGAGCAAAATAAGCAGAGAAATTAAATTACCTGGATCACGTGCGGTGGTTCTCACAGTATGTCCCTTCTCAAGTAGAGATTTGATCAGATAAGAAGCTATGAAACCTGTACCCCCTGTTACACAATATTCCCTCATTCTTTTTCTCCTAAAAAAAAGAATTAATGTCTTAATTTTTCTTCTTATATTTATACTGATGATAACCAGATGCATGATATCCATGAAGCTATGGAGGCTAAAAGTGGATGAGGTTGCAGTAAGGTTGATCATTCAATTAGCGTTTATTTTTTAAAAAAATTTAAAACTGGTAAAAATGTGAAAAGAATGTGACTTTACTAGTGTTTGATTTGGTTCAGATTAGGTGTTACAGTAAACCTTTATTCCCCCCCCATAAATATCATGTCAGAAAGTAAATTGTGAGTTAATTTTTGTTATTTACACTTAATAATCCCACTTGAACGTATGAAAAATAACAGGTTGTGTATGATAAGTAGCAGCAAAAAGGCAACTGGAATGTTAATACAAGTACTAAAATTAGTGATCTTTTTCACTAATTACCCTATTATTATCAACGTAGGTAGGGCTTTTCTGAGAGTTAAAATCAACCAACATTCATATACACAAGACTTGTGAAAAGGTGTGTCGGAAATTTTATCTCTCTTCCAAAGAAATAATTGTGAAGAAATTGAAAGTAGCAATGGAAAAGTCAAAGGGTGTAGGACAAAGTTGACAGTTGATTCACTTAAAGAATAAATTCTATCAATTCTTCTTCATATGCAAACTAAGAATTCTCCTTGATGGGACCATCATGTTGCTTCAATAATGCCCTGATATCTAACAGCCTGACTTTCCTCTTGAAAGTAGAGTCTTTTGCAAAAACTTCCCCTCCTACTCAAGCCCCCTTTTGCTGCATCTATACACTAAAAAGAAGTTGGAAGAAAAGTGGCAGCAGACCCACATGACTGTACCTATTTCCAAATCAGAGAAGATGTCTTAAGAAACCATAAAAATCATCTTTCGTTTTCAGAGCCGCTGTCAAATACAGAGAATTTGGTTAGGAGAACCCCTCAAGTGTCATGATGGAAACTAGAGCCACTGTCAAACAGAAAATGTCACTCATAGAGGTCTCCTTCTATATGAGCATATCTTCCTCACCCACCCATGTTTTAACTGTGGTCTCCTTGGTCAAACTACTCTTAACTCCCTAGAAATTCAATCACTATTGAAAAAGGTAGCAAATTCCAGGTTAGGACGTGGCTCCATGCTTCAACAAGATCCAAACTTGTTCAAGAAGTGAAAATAAATGATACGGAGATTCAGGTGAATACTCCGGCATCAATTTACAACCCTGACAAAGTCCAACTTTCATGCAGACCAAAGTACCAAAGCTCCTCCATACACAGAGACTCTTTAATCTCCTGGAATAACAAACACTTTCACTTTATTGGTTTATCGGGCAACCCTGACCATAACCTCAAAACACCAATCTTGGACTCTCCTTAAACGACTCCACTTGGCTGTTGACTGTCCTTGGCTCTGTGCCGGCGCTTTCAATGAGCTCTACCATCCCTCTGAAAAATCAGGCATCTGTGATAGACCAAAGTACCAAATAGACAAATTTTGACAAGCTACTGTTCACTGCTTCCTTTTTTACCTTGGTTATGTTGGAGGCCCTTCCACTTGGATAAAATGTAGGCCAAGTGATCCAGTTAGAGCTCGCCTCAACCGTGGTCTAGCTAACCAAGATTGGTTAAACCTCTTTCCTCATCACAAAGTCAACCATCTTTCAGCTCCTAGGATCGATCACATCCCAATCCAAATCCCTAAAGCCTCAAACTCTACTCTACTACCTTGTCGGCATCCCATTCCCAGATTTGAGCCATATTGGATCTAAGATAAAGACTGCAGTACTATGATTTCCAACTGCTCGTTAGTAGGATGTACCTATCATTACATTCCTGTTACTAACGCTACAACACTTTTGTAATTCTTCACCTTTTCTAATACTACAGTAATGAACAAAATTTGCAACAGTATGTAATTAGTGACATTATCTTACCCTTGAAAACTATTTCTATTGTAAAGTTTGACATTATCCCCGGCTCATTCTCATAAGTGGAAATGTAATATCCATTTAATTCTTTGTAAGAGTAAATTGTTTTCATGTATGCACCCTATGTTGGATCTTTAATGTGTTGTGATGTAATGTAATGTAATGAGACAGAGAATTAGGGTTCTAATTAGCAAAAAACAGGGATAACTCTTGGGTGTGGAGTAACCTGGATGAATCAAAATCACAGTTTCATTATGTGTTGAAAGTGTGTAGTTCAGATTCATCCATGTGTGGAGTTATCACCTAAGAACTTTCCAAAAAAGAAAAAAACACAGTTTGGCACTCATGCATCCCTGTGTACAACTTGTCTACCAAATAAAAGAATGCTTGATTCTTAGAAGAAGCAGCTAATATTACACTTCTCATTTCTGAAACAACAATGTTGAGGATATCATACTAGTGCAGTAAATAAAATTTAAGAGGAGGGAAATGAATATTATTACTCTTGAAACTACAGGTGCCGGTAGTAATCAATCAAGCGGATATGCTTTTTCTTTTGTGATTAGTAATTGGCTCGAAAAGTAAATCTCAACAATGGGGGGCATGCTTTGCAAATTGATTTCAATAGAGGGCATTCAAAGAGTGGGTTTTTGGGCTTGGACGTCTTCTGCTATTTTGTCACTTTGGCATGCCTGCCATTGATGCACATGTAGATACACCAATTAGGTGTCCACATGATACAATAGACACATGTTAAAATGCAAAAGATGTAGACTAAATAGCACAGACAATTGTAATTATGGCTTAAGATACAAAGCATGCAGAAATGAAAAAATCCCCCACACCGGGTCAGAAAAAACGCCTATACGACGTTGTTGTTGTTGCATAAGTGCCATAGACATTCAAAAACAATAAATAAATAAAAACTACAAACTGTTAAAAACCAAATATACATGAGAATAATAGACAGACATGTGAAAACAGAATAATCAAATTGGTTTCAGGGCAAGAACAAAGTAAAATTTGAAAATTCGGCAACAATTCATTCAAAAAAAAACTAATTTCACCGCACGCATTATAATCTATACAACGAGACAAGAATCAAAGCTGAATACCTGCAGGAGAAATCCACTATTCCTTCCTTCGTATTCGATATCGATCTAAAGTTTTTTTTTTTTCCTATGAAATAAGCTTTCAGAAGAAGACGTCTTCGCGGTGGACTTTATTTTACCAAAAACCTTTGAGGAAATAAATAAAAAAAATCCATATAATTTGGTTTTTAAGAAAAGTAATATTGATGTTTAGAAATAATAATTATGGCTAAAAAAAAATTAACCTAAAAGAAAAAGAAATATTAATTATGGCTGAACATTATAATTACCTTAAACAAATATCATATAATCATCATAATACTCATTTGCTCAAAAACATATTAGCATCAGACTGAAGGTCACTACCATAATCAACTAAAATAAAACCATATCGATGTTCAAATGTCCAATCACCTATAATCATCATCTAGCACTATCCTTTTTGGTCAGTGCCCCGGTTTATGAACCACTGGTTCGGCTGTCCAGTCATGCTTCATCACGATTCACGATTCATTACGGTTCTATCACATTTTGATAACGATCGAGACTGCGGGTCAGCTAATGTTTTTCTTTTAAATAATAAGAACATCAAATATACTGTTATTAAAACATATTACAATGCTGTGATAGCATATAAATGATCTAAACATGATAAATGTAGTAAAGAGGGGTTATACAGATTAAGAGGATAAATGCTTTATGCTTTATTGTTAAGTTATAACCCCTCTTAATCCAGCTACCCCCAACATATATATCTTTTTGCTAGATGTTGGCAATTGAAAGATATACATACTCCTTTAATAGTATACATACAACATTGCTCTTATTTGCCAAGAGTCTTCTTGCCTTTGTTCCTGTATAGGAGGTGTTTCACATGTGGAACAGATTCCGGCACATGCATTAGTAGTAACGCAATATGCTTGTAATACATGGTGTTCATGGAAACAGAATGGATGGAATTAAACTTGTAATACATGATGTTCCCACCTGTGTAAGTATGTTACCAAACTTTTTTTAAAAGACCCGGCCTCTCTCCTCGGCAAGGAGAAATGAATGTATCTCATGCATGGAATAAACTCATAATTGTTTGATGACAGTGGATTTGAGCCAACAGGAGGGAATTGTGGATAAAGTTGCCTCTAAAAGTAATCCATCTAGACAGTGGTGTGGTGGTGGTGGGGGCTGCTATTTTGTCACTTAGACATGTCTGGCATTGATGTGCACGTATGTAGTAGATACACCAATTATGTGTCCACATGATACTTACTACAGGAGACAATATGTTCAATGCAAAAGATTTATTAGACTAAATAACACAGACAATTGTAAGCATGATTTATGATACAACACACATGCAGAAATGCAATCCCATATAGTTAACCCCACCTGGTCAGTAAAAAATGCACATACATTGTCATTGTTGTGGCACAAGTAAAAAAAAAAAAAAAAAACGCAGAAGCAGCAATTTCAGACATAAAGATAAAGGAGAAAACATCATTAACTAGAATAGCCAAATACAAAGTAAAAGGGTACATAGGCATAAACAGCAATTTGGTCATATATGTTCCAGCAGCAACAATCCAAAAATCAGTCAACATATTACACACATAATTGAGATCACACTTCAACTTAAAACAAAGGCAGCAGCAAACACTACAAGTAATGATTGAAATATATTAGGACTAAGGGAACCATATTTTCATTCATTCACCGCCTAGGAGGAGGAGGGCCTCGGCTGTCATACAACGGTCCCCAGGTTCTTCTAGCATAGGGGTCCCCATATGGAGTTACTCGATGCCTCATTTCAGGACTTCCATTTATCACCCCATAGCCGCCAGCACCAGCACCTAATAAGACAAGAGAAGAGCCAAGAAAATCCATTACATAACCTTTCCATCATCATCATCTGATTTCTAAGACACATAGGCGGCAGGTTGGGAAGATATGAGAGATTTACCAGGTACTTGTGTCGCCCTCCTCTCAGCACCGACTTTCTCTGCACGAAGCTTTTCTATTTCACGAGCCATAGAAATAAGGTTTTCCTGCATTGCCTGGTTTTGTCCCACCAATTCCTCATTGGCCTTCTTCTCATACTCAATACCCCTCCTACAGTAAATGTATAGTTAAATACACTAAAATCAAGACACTTGGGTAAGGACACTAATATATTTCAAATATTATGTAGATTCTTATATGCTTGTCCTTCGTTTTTCTTCTTTTTCCTTGCCAAGTTATAACCCAGACAAGCTTTTCTCTAAAAAAAAAAAATATTAAGGTTTTTTTTTTCTGTAGAAAAAGGAGAGGCGGGAAGAAGAAAGGGATTTCTACATTTTGAGGAAATGACGAAATTGCCATAATCTATCTAGGAATAAAAACTAGTGGCTAAGAAGATATCAACATGTTCAGACCTTGCTTCTGCCAAATCTTTGGATAACAGTTCAATATCAGTCTTCATGGCGGCGAGTTGTTGATTATCAGCTTTTGCTCGATTGAAATCCTTTGTAACAGTTTGAATCTGAGCAGACAGTTCCTGCCTTATCGCATTTAACTTCTGAGCTTCAGCTCTTAGCTGAACCACTTCTGCCTTGAGTGGTTCTACAGAACGAAGCTCGTCCTCTAACTTCAGTCCCCTATCCATCAGCTCTCTAATATGTGCTTCTTTATCAGCACGTACTTTAGGGATGACTTGATTCAGTCTGTGCACTTCATCTCTTGCAGCAACCAATTCCCTTTGAAGATGTGTATTATCTTCAACCAAGTGTCTATTCTCTGAAAGAATCTTCTGCATTTCCCTATGTTGGAATTCAATTTCATCCTCCAAGATAATAGGATGGGGCAGTTGTGGTCCCGGCCCTCGGTGGTGCACGATATGTCGTGGGTCTTCACGGTATCCTCCTCGCATATCACCTTGGCGTACACCGCGATTCCTACCTGCCATGCCTAATTTCCTATAGAGATGATGAGGTCACGTTCAGCCACAACCAAGCAGAAATGTAATATTTTGCAGCAACAGATGCTTTCCAAAAGTGCTCAGAATGCCTTTAAGGGACTTTTTTCAGAACTTCTTTGGCGTAAACATGGAATTCTAAAGAGCTGGGCAAAATTATTGTTCCTAAGCTTAAATTGATAATAAAAACACCAACTATTCACTAGCAAGTCTCACAAAAAGTCCATTCATTGCGAAAGATTAAACCACCCACTAAACCATGCTCTGTGCACATGCTAGTAATCTGCCGTGAAGAACCCCTCATCAGTTGCTCAAACTCGTCTAATTCATGGTTTCCTATATCATCTTTTGAAATCTCATTTTCCAAGGGTTCTAATTTTCAGGATTAAAACTATGTTTTGTTCTCTAGTAAGGCTCACCTAAAGTTCCCTCAATCCAGAAGATACAAGAACCTACTCCCCCATTTTCCACACATACTAAATGATCTGGACCAGGAAGTACCTCCCAGTTGCTCAAACTACTCTAACCCCTTGGTTTTGGATCATTTTTTCATAGCGGTTTTGAAGGGATTGTTTTCGATGTATAAAACCACGTCTAAGTTCTGACTTCTAACCAGTTAATGTCAGCGTCACCACAAAGAACCCACTGCAACTATTCGTTAGTATGAAAAGCCAAACTAATAAAATAACAAGACAAGCTACAATGAATGTCCAAACATCATAAATGATGGCAGTCAGAACAGATATACTGGTCCAGATGTCAAAACACACCCAAAAATATGCATTTTCAGGAACAATTTCAGAAGAGGTACTACGTAAGCTTCAACCGTCCCCTAACATTAAAAAAAGTTACAAACAAATTGGCAAATGGTTAGGGATAGAACATTAATGATAAGACATAAGTTATCGAATTCAAAAAGTAGCAGCCTCCATATAAAAGCTAAGCAGAGCGAATTGGGGCAAACCCTTTATGGAAATTCCACTTCTAACAAAGAGCACCCATTCTCATCTTCCATGCTAAATCCTAAAATCTTTCAACCAAAACGGAACGGTGATCCCAATCATTGGCCATTTACTAACAGAATCTCTGAAAACTTCTCTATCATGCAACAGATACTTGAACTTCCTCTGTTTCTGTAAATTAGACATGGGAAGAAACTGATCCCAGGATCACTACCAAGGAGACTGTTCACAGTAAAAATCATCTAAAAGCATGCACTATTTCACCAATGGCAACTTCAATGCATTGTATCGTTGTAAGAAAGACAGCTAACCAGATCATATCATCTCCCAACTAGCATAACATTGAAATATCCACTGAATATCCATTCCCTTATCAAGATGGCAGTAGTTGAGAGTAAAACATTGACAAAAGAATTTGTATCTTCAACTTCTTAGCGCCCCAGAACTTAGGTCTAGTGGCACAACTTGACTCATAATATTTGATTACACTAAGGCCCATTATCTGCATTTGGTCTAATGGTCTAAAATGGTTAATCCAACTTACTAAGACCATTATGTTTCAACCTTTATGTCTTTTCTACCGCATTTCCGGAGTGGGATACTACATTTTCCCTCTCTAAAGAAACATGCGTCTTCGTCAGGACCATACCACAAAATACTAGAGATGGCCATACCATGAAGCAGTTTATCCTGTCCGTGGAATCAAGTGGTTGCTCCCAAGGTAATATGCTTCTATATTTACCGTTCTGACATGTGGACATATTATCTGGATCATTTAAAGGCTAAACAATTCCTCTTTCATATAGCCAGGTGCCCAAGGGCTCAAGACATCATGGAAGCACAAAGAAGCCACCGTAGGTTAGGGCTCCACGTCTCAAACATGCTAACCATAAAAGGCTTGAGAACTCAAGGAGCAGCCAGGTGGAGGATTAAAGACACCCTCACTATCAAGTAAGGGACTTCAACACCACAAACCTCTGGAAAAGCTCATGCCCCTATTATTATTAAAGCCTGTAACATGACTGTGTCTAAGACTCTAAGGTTAAGCAAACTGCACATCCTCATATCTCTACAACAGCATATGCATCTCAAGATTACTTGTTGTCTGCTCTCATATTCATACAGCAAATCTTTTGACAAGACAACAATTCTATTATTCATACATCATGCTCACATCTACACTAATATATAAACCTCCATTTTGGAGGTGGCAAAGGAACGCTCACTTAATTTGTGAAATACGCCAACTTGAACCCACTAAAGATATGAAGGCAATCACAGCAAAGGTGCAACTGTTTTCAGTATTTTCCCCTTCCTGCTTTACTAACTTGCAGGTGGCTCAAAGCCACTACTCCGCCGTGGAATGGCTTAAAGTTCATCCAAGTCATACCAGTTCAGATCTATTCTAAGTGACTTAAGCATCATCACACGGCAAGACAATTCTTTTTGTCTAATAGCCTGTTTTGATACCACCTGTGACGCCACAGAACTTGGGTCTGACGGTGCTAATTGAGTCAACATAGATGCATTAACTACTTAAACTAATTGTTCCTGAAATGGTTAAGCCAAGTACTAGTACTTTTACTCCCACTTTTCCAATATACGTACCTATATTGGCTTTTGATCGTAGTAGAATACCATAGAATGCCGTCAGATAAATATCTTTATTCAAACAAGTCTACCCTCTTCATTAACATCCAAATTTTGCCTTGCTACTTGAATGTCCTCAAGAAACCCACAGACAGATTCCTTCGATGCCTTGAGTAGAGACCTTCTAATATACGTTGGAAACTTCCTTCGAATCAAAAACTTGTCTGGCATATAACATCTCTCACGACGTAATCTGGATTAGGCAAGGTTTGGCACTTGCATGCTTTACCTTCAAACCACTAAAGAACCAACCTCTATCAAAACTACCTTGACGAGCACTAAACTATTTTCGGAATAACGCTTCACCACGGATCAATATATCAACATGAAATCGACCGTTGTCAATCGCATTGGTTCTGCGTGACATCGTGTACGCAAAAATCTTGAGAAAAGAAGATGCCATAACGAAACCAATAATACCTTACAAGATGCTACCATACCAACTTTCGGTAAAAATTTAACTAGCATATCTTACAACACGGCTATTCAAACTAGTGAACGCTATTATCAGGATTTTGAACGCCTTTGTTATCTATCCTCAAAGCCCCTACAATACCTTCACCCACTATTTTTAATTTTTATCCAGTTCTTGTGATGCCCTCAAGGAATTCAAGGACCATTTTTGCCACTATCTTGTGTACTGAACTCCCAACTTTGCACTCAAGCATTGCAGGTAACCTAACCAATAGCAGATTGCCTTTTATTGAACATCTTGCTCGAGAACTAATTCGTGATGGGAGGGACATACGTCCATGATGTTCTACCTCAATTGATAAACCAAAATCCAATATCAGAAAGAAATTTCAAATAAGTGTCAAATCCAAGGTCACTTACAGAGCTAAAATCTGTGTTTTCATCAGCCCGTATAAGGCCTACAAACAAATCCAATTCACATACCTACATTTTGTGTGCCTTGTGCATCTGTCTTCAAGAATCAGTCCACGTATATGTTTCATTAATCCCCATGCAAGGGAAAAGGTAATGAAGCATGGCATTAGAGGTTAGGATGAAAACTATTCCATATCATTGCTGAATATTAATCAGGAGGAACCTTTTCTTGTCTGGAGACAAGCCAGACTTAAGTTCACCATCGTGAGAGAGGGTAGGATTTAAAAGGAACGCCTACAACCAATTTTTCCTCTCTCGGACTGCGGTAAGTAGAATGAATGCATTCTCATATAGAGCTTTCCAAGATAGTACTAGAACTAGAGAGGATTCAGCAAGCGTCAGTGAGCTCATCAAACATACGGTTAGACATTCAATACCTCTCCACTGCTAGAGTACTTGTTTGAATGCATTTCATAATGAAGAAGATTAGGAGACAAATGCAGGAGGTAAAGAAGCAGAATGCATAAGCTTAGTGTGAAAATCTGAAAACATAAACTTTAACACAATCATAAACCAAACAGAGAATTATGCTCACGTTTCCAGTCCCTTGATTCAGCATTCACCGGAAGTGTTCAAGGCTTGCTTTCAATCAACAAAACAGCTCTATTATAGTAAATACAAACGACTTTCAACATCGAATGATACAGCACAAATTCACCAAAATTACACATCCCAGCCCCCCGAACCATGAAGCTGAACAATATCAAACAGATTGTTTCAACCACTAAGAACAGATTTAAAATTCAATTAGAAGGTTAATTCTTCGAGAAAAAAAAATATATTTTCGCAAACAAATAGTGAAAAATAAGAGAAATTTCAGAACAAGTGTAGCTAAAATCATTCCAACTTGTTCGAGGCCATAAAAAACAAACCGATCAGACAGAAATCTAGGTAGAATACTAATTCAACGACGGAAAATACTATAAATGAAAGTAGGTTTACAAAAACAACGAATTTTACGAATCCATATCCCGATAACATCAAATAAAACTCAATAGATTGAAACGGAAATTGTTAGGGCAGGAGTACCTTTGATCTCGAAAAAGTTGAGAGGGATTCAGCCTTGACGACGTCGATAATGAAATTCCCTGGCCGCATGATGTAGCTTATACTAATGGTGACGAGAAATTACCTTCGGGCTTTAAGGCCCACTTGTTGATGGGCTTAAAATTTTAAAAAAGAGCGGTATGGGCTGAGAGTCTTCGGTGGGACATTTTATGAGAAAAATGAATGGATCAAGTGGAGACAAGAGCGGTAGGGTGTCTCGAGTGTAAACGAACCGAACCGTGCTCGTCTTTTAAATTGTTCACTCATATCTATAATTTAACCGAACTCGACCAGTTCGTTAAGGTTAATGAGACAAACTGAACCATTTTCTTGTTTGACTCGAAATACTCATGAGGCTTATCGAGCAATATTATATCAAGTGGTACTGCTCGAGCATAATCGAGCCATATCAAAACTTAATTGAGCCGATCATAAATATCATTTTCTTGATTAAAACAATATCGATCCAAACTCAAATATCATTATTTTGAGTGGTTGTTTAACTCGATAAGTCAATGTTTAAGTTGACTCCAGTGTAACTGCCACTCTCGAGTATCCTCTAGGACTTGAAATTGATAAAATGTCATTTTTAATGCTCTTTTATTATAATATACTTTTATTCTTTCTATGTGGAGTACGTTGTTTTTTTCATCGTTTGCCTCTTTCGGCGAAGTTCATTGTTCCCTTCGATTTAATTTAATACTCCCCACGTCTTATTTTATTAGTCTTGTTTGATGATGATGCTAAATAATGCACCACCGGATTAACAGGGCCACGTGTAATCTAATAATGAGCTGTGAAGGAATCGAACGGCTAGAAATGTAATAAAGATGGTGTTTTGGTGTTTTGTGGCTGAGTCCAAGAATGTACTTTGGATTGCCTACGTATCCTGTGTAGTGTCCAGGAATCAAGCCTTACGTAGTTCCTGGAGTTGTGTATTTATAGGCACATGTCCTTCTTCTGCCCTAAACTTAAGGCGGTTTGGTCTATTGACATAAATAACCCTTACTGGGTCTTGCCCCTTGCCCAAGTAACCCTATGGATGTTGGGCTTAGGAATCTGGGCTGGGACCCTGGTCCCGACTCGTAGAACACCGACATGGTGTTCGAGATGGGACACTTGCAGAATCCGTCGGTTGTTGCGGACTTCACTGACTCGTCTCGTATTCGACTCGATGTAGGTAATGAACTTAGATTTTTCCACATGCCAGTTGGACCAATTAGATAATTCCATGTGGAGGGGTGGAATCCCGTATCGTCATTTGACTTTTCAAAGAGATTTAAAAAAGTGTAGTTAATGTTTTGAATCTAATTAAATAATCTAATATTTTTATATTTATGTCCTTTAAGTAATACTTTGTCATAAATGTAAAAATATTAGATCATTTAATGAGATTCAAAACATTAACTACACTTTCTTCATCTGTATGAAAAGCCAAACAGAACTAATAAAATGAGACGGGGGAGTAATAATAAATCATGTTGAGGCGTTGTCTTTTCAATTGGATTATTCGAAAGGTGAATTTAATTATACAATTATTCAGCTACAACAAAAGATAAAACCTTACATTAATTAATTAATCTTATTCAAATGATCTTTGTATTGTTTTAATATTTGATATTAATAAATTTTCCCTCCAAAAAAAAAATACATCTCATATAATGTCTCAAAGTAAACATTATCAATAAAACAGAGCTAAACTATAATAGTCGTAAAGGGAAATTTTTGGGCGGTATCTCCATATGCATCAAAATGACGGAAGGATTGATCTGGACCACATAATTTGAATCTAGTTTAAAAATAATTTGTTCTCTCATGTGTCAAACGCTGTGTCACACACACAAGAGACACCATCCAAAAATCTCCCAGTTGTAAATGGTGGAAGATAAAGGGAAAGTCAATTAGATTCCAAATCCAAATCACTAAAAACAAAACAAAATTAACTTATTAACAGCATCCTCGTCAGCTTTATTAACCTTGTGCCGCATATTACGTGTCATTTTCTTACATCGATTTCTCAGCCTAGCTACTAATTAATTATTATAATTGTCTCAAACTTCTTATTTGCAGTACACTTTTTATATGTTTCTGAAAATTATTACATTGAAATTTTGCTGGTATTCTGCAGACTGCAGCCCATCATATTTTGCCTGCATATATGCCCTTTAAGATTCTTTACTTTATACGATCATACGTGTCGTTTATATGTTAAAAACTAGATACATATGCTGTTCTTGGTGTAACAGATATCCGTATAATAATTTTTTGCTTTTAATATAAATACTATATCTGTTCTAAAATATAAATCCGTTTAAATTTTTTGAATTTGTCTCAGAATATAAATCTATTCAGAATAAGTATTTATTAGTAATTTTTTTCTTTTTTTGCCCCTAATTAATTATATATTTACCTACTTTACAACTATTACACTAATGAGATTCAAAGGATATTGTTGATTTTTATCGTTAAAATTAATAAAACTTAATCACTTTCTTAATATTATTATGTGTGAAAAACTCTAAACGAATTTATATTTTAGGAAGTTAATAACAAACGAGACAAATAGTTCAGTGCAAGAGTAGATATTATACTTTTTTAACTTTCTGGCTACTTTTAGGCTTCCTTCTGTTGTTTTTTTTTTTTTTAACTTCTTGTGGGCTTGTGTGCTATGGCAGATAAATGATTTTTTTTTTTCTTTCTAGAAAGATAAATGAAAATTTCAACTCCACTCTTAGACTTTTTACCCGTGTAATCTTTTACCCGTGCAAGCTTGGGTGAAATTTTAGGTGGACCAGCAAAGTGTATTTGAATGATCAGATGGATTAGAATAAGATAATTAATGGGTCATACTAATTTAGTTATATTTTTTTTGAGAAATAATTTAGTTATATTAATTTGTTGTTTTGTTGTAACCCCAAGTCCGTGCGTTAGAACTCATGCTACGAGAAAAATTAAAGCTACTCTACACTTTGTTAATTTTCATAAATTTTAAATGATTATAAAACAAGTATAACTTGACGATACTTCTCAAAAAAGTTTTGAAAACGAGTAACTATTTTATTTGTTATCTATTTATAATGAAGATATGTTACGGTTTCATCAAACATATTAAATGTTAGATTTCTCTAACTTCATATTCACGACTTTGAGAGTTTGATGTTTTCCTTCTTATATTTTCAGAACATGTTTTGCAATGTTCATTAATTAGGGCACAACGAAAACGTGTTATTGCCTCACTTGGTTATTTACTATAGATAGCATTATTGTCGGTGCACTTGTGCTAATGCCAGAAAAAAAATCTTGCTAGCATTAGTAAAAACTAGACAAGGGTACGTGTTATGTTATAATTGTAACAAAAACACTTACAAAACTATGTGTAAAAAAAAAGGATACATCCTTCTTTTTATTTTCCGTTCATTTCTTTTTTCATGTAAAAAAACGAGACAAGGGTATGTGTTACGATAAACATCCCGTTAATTGTCTTATAATTGTATCAAAACACATATATTTGAGTGTTTATTATAATAAAAACAATACATATGGTGTTTTGTTGATTTTTTTAAACATCAGAAATTTATTTATGAAAATCTATAGCAAGACGCTAGATAGCAATACATATGGGTGTTTATCGAAACAATAAAAAAAATAGATCCTAGTTTGTATTTTTATTTTTAGAACAGATAGATGCTGCTTTTGAGAGAAAAAAAAAAACATGGTGACTTAATTATCCCTGATTTTAATCGTAAAAAAGTATAAAAAAATACATTGATATACCCTTGAGGGATTATTGTTTTAACTCATTTGCCCCCTGTGAGAATTTTTTCAACATCCTGTGTATAAAAGGCAATATCTCTTGCCCATGGGCCTTTAATGATGATGAGATTAATAATGGTGACTCAGCGGCCCTTTAGATTGGAGGACCAGGACTTGGTGCTCACAAAGAGTCACCCTGAATTCATAGCCAACTCCCACGCTGCGGGAGCCAGGATTCGATCATACATTCATTTGTGTAATCTGCCACCCGAAAACCAATTGAGCTACCCATGCGAGTACTTTTTCAGCATCCGTTATTACTCATTTCGTTCCAAAATAACTGAAGCAATTGCCAAAAAAATTTGTTCCAAAATAATTGAAGCGCAGAATATTTTCTAAAACAACATTTATTGCTAATTTTCCTAATCTACCTTTATTTAATACCAGGTAAGAAGCTAAAAAGAATACCACATTAAAGTCATTGTATCCATAGCATTAAATCACATTCTTAATGAGTGTTGTTATTATCATTATTATTATTTTTACAAAATATGTAATTCTATCTTTATCTGGTAAGACGCATCAATATAAAGCGCACTCTTTTCATGATGGTTCTGGCGTAAGTTTTAAACCACTTTGTCATTAATTTTAAGAAATTTAATTGATGGTTTTTTTAGAGAGGAAGATGCCCATTTTACATCTAATAATGATTACATTATTTGTTTTAATTTTTAATACACCACGTAAGATTTGATCCATAAAATTTATGTATCAAGCGCCCCACTTTTCACTTACCGAATGCTGATATGTTGGGGATTGGGGAATCAGAAGATTTGTATGCAGGGGACCGGCAAAAATCTTAAGGATAGTAGAGAAAAAAAAGACGGATTACATTTTGCCTATTCTGGGACGTTAAGGTACACCTCACAACGTCAAAACAAAAAGAAAAGTAGGTCTTACCCTAGCTCAAAAGTTACCATGGTAAGCAAAATTCATCCAAATATTCTAATCTATCCGTTTCTAATTATATATCGTGTTTGAAAAAAAAACACAGATTAAGAAAAAGAATATTCTAAAAAAAAAGTCTTAGAAAGTGTAGTGGTGTAATGAATATGAAAGATTGATTGGTTTAATGAACCTAGAAAGTTGAAAAGTAGTATTGAAAAGCGGAAAATGTATTAAAATATGTATTGAAAATATAACTACGATAAATAAAAAGAAAATTTTGATTTTGGCAACTGCGACATATAATTAAAAAACGAGGGAGTAGCAAATTAATAGATCATTATTTCAATTTAGATTCGAGTGCCGGTTCAAATGCTGTGAAATTGAATAAAGATGCATTTATTTCCCATTATAGAGAGATAGGGTCGTCCCTATATAATAAGGGTCACTAAGTCAATATTCTCTTTTAAGGCATTTGATTGTGGAAAAAATTACGGCGTAATGGTTATTTTTGTGCTATACTATCTCTAAAAATGATATTATAAGTTGATTAAATTTTATTTTAGTAAGATAATAATATGTTTATCTATTATTCAATTATTTACAAGATTTTATGGTTTATCTATTGTATTGTATTCACACTGTAATTTCAACTATAAATATCTATTGATACCAAAGAGGACGGACCCAAACAAAATAGGGTGCTTGTCCCGATGACATCCGAAAATCAACGTGTTTTTATAGGTAAAAAATGTAAAAACACTATTGATGCCCCACTCGTCTTTCGAATTTATTCCGGTGCCCCCACTGAGATTTTTTTCTGGGTCCGTCACTGGATACCAGTGAAATAAGACACAAACATTTCTATTTTCTCTTCAGTACTTTGTTCATTTTCTTTCTTTTATTAGTTTCATAACACGTTATCAGTACGAGACTCTACCAATGGAGTATTCCAACTAGATCTACTGATGGAGTAATGGAGTATTACAACCAGATCAACCAATGAAGTATTCCAAGCAGAGAATCACATCTATCGATGGAGTATTCCAAGCCAGAGGTAAAATTTTATTGGATTAATCCATTATTAATCCTATAAGAGGTAAGAATTTATTTTTGCATTCTTCTAGTTTTTTTTAATGGCTAACATTATCAAACAATATTTCACACCCCGATATCGGGGATAAATTATTTATCATGTGCCATGAACGTTAAAATGCATTTGGAACCTATCGGTTTTGATAGATAAATCAAGACAATGCAAAGGCCATGATATTTCTCCGTCATCATCTTGATGAGGGATTGAAACATGAATATTAGTGAAAGATCCGTATGAGTTATGGATCCATATGAATTATGGAAACGTTTGAAAAAGGGTTCAACTATGATTATTTGACGGTGAAAGATCCGTATGAATTATGCAACCATTTGAAAGAATGGTTCGACCACTTGAGGTTGGTCGTTTTAATGAAAGCCATACATTATTGGCTCAACCTGCGAATGCAGGATTTTAAATCTGTTAATTCAGGCATTTTTATTACACCATGATTGAAATAATATGGTGTAAAATTGACAGTGTTGCGGCAGCTGCAATATCCCGAGAAAGGTCTCAAGAGATATCTGATCTCATTGTATGCATATTGCTGGCTGTTGAGTTGATCTCACTACATGTCCATTGTTGGCTGTGAAAAAAAATAATTTGTTAATGAAAATCAATATTGGTGCCAGTCCATTCACTGAAGTGAATGCGACACTATATTCGAATTTTGGCCACGGCATAATATTCCAATTTTGTCCGTGGCTGTGGTCGCGGTGTAGTTCGTTGTAGAGGCCGTGGTCGTGGACGCGGTCATGGAAAATATGTTTCCTATAACAATGACAATCATGACATAGTTGAGAAAAAGCATAAAAGGCCGGCTATTAATTGAGACAGGGCCTGTTTTGGTTGATATGTCACTATCACAAATAGAGGCAATAGAGGTAATGCCTTTTCTATTATCACAAATAGAAAATGCATATGCAAGCTGCCAGATATTAGAGTAATGAATTTTCTATTATCATAAATAGAAAATGCAGATGCAAGCTGCCAGATATTAATTGAGACAAGCCAGATAGGCCAGATAAATACATTGCATCATACAACAGGCCAGATAGGCCAGATAAAGTAATGCATCATAGAAAATGTCAGATAGGCTAGACAAATTTACTTGATCATAAGACAATTTTTTTTGATCATAAGAATTACTATGATCAGTTGATTTTGATATGTCACCGATTTCACAACTATAAATTGTGGATCTTCTTGATCATAAGAATTACATGATCATTTGATTTTGATATGTCACTGTTTTCACAATTATAAATTGTGGATTCCTTTAATAACACGCTAATGACATCGATTGATTAAAATTGTTGGGTAATATTGAAACATAAACAATGGATATTTTTCATTAATTGAATCATGGTTACAATGAGTTGTTTATATAGATACATATAAGGGTAAAACTGGAACACGAAAATAATACACAAGAAACCCTAAACTTGAGTTACAAGTTGCGACTGTTGGGCTTCATCAGAGGTGCCGTCAATACCCCCCCGCAATCCCATAGGAATGGAGTGGACATGGAGATTGGCTTTAAGATTCGTGAAACGAGCAGTGCTGAGCAGCTTCGTAAGGATGTCAACTAACTGATCTTTGGACGAGATAAACGCAACTTGGAGTTTCTTCATGGCAACAAGTTCACGAACATTATGGAAGTCAATTTCAATATGCTTGGTACGAGCGTGGAAAACAGGATTGGCCGTGAGGTAAGTAGCACCAATGTTGAAGAGAGTTTGAGAATGTGATAAACACAAGAGTAAACTTCAACTTAGTTTATTCATTGATATGAGAGGTGTATAAATAGATACAATTGAGAGAGACTAGCAAGCTAGCTTGGGCGGCCACTTGAGTATGTAGATGTGGGCGGCAAGCATGCAAAAGTAAAAGTAAAAGCTATGTCTATGACATAAAGTAAATTAGAGTTTGACATATTAATTGTTTATATGTATCGAAATTAATATGTCTATGACATAAAGTAAACTAGAGTTTGACATATTAATTGTTTATATGTATCACAATTAATATGTCTTTTACAATTAAATAAAGTGTACAAAATATCTGTCACGAACTCCACGAGGTCATCTTGGGCACCTCTTTGAACTTGAAAGATCTCTTTGAAGTAATCTTGTAATATTTCCACACCCGAGTCTGTGAAGTAATCTTGTAATATTTCCACACACCCTCAAATCTGGTCAGATATATGTTGATGCAACCAAGTTTGCTACTAAGTCTCTTTGAACATAAGAGGTGGAATAGCCTTGGTAAGAATATCGATTCGATCCGCCGAGGAACATCTTGGAGTTGAATAATTTTAGCATCAATCTTTTCCTTCGTAAAGTGTCATCAATGTCCACATGCTTGGTTTTATCATGATGGGCGGGATCTTGACCATGCATAAAGTGAATTATTATCACAAAGCAGAGTGTGATAGGTTCTTTGAGAGGTTCTTTGAAGTTCGATCGATGCCTTTTTTAGCCATAGAGCTTCACAAATGCCAAGTACAAGTGCCCTGAGTTCGACTTGACCTTCTTTCTTGACACAATGAGTTGTTTCTTGCTTCTCCAAGTAACCAGGTTCCCAGTACACACGAGCAATAGCTGTGGTAGATCGTCTGTCAATGTGACATCCAAATTTCAATCAATCGACGCGGTGTACCTTGATTGATCTATCGGTAGACTTGGTGAAGTGCGTGCCTTGGCCAGGAGTGGACTTTAAATATCTCAAGATCTATTCAAAGCATCCCAATGTTGCTCAAGTAGGGCGGTGCATGAACCGACCGACGAGTAACCCATATGCAATATCGGGCCTTGTGTGAGAAAGGTAGATGAGTTTACCTACAAGCCTTTGATATTGTTCTTTTACTCGGCGCTTTTGTCACCATGCGATGGTGTTCTTGGGTCTACTGGGGATACAACAGTTTGCATCCCAAAGATGCCGATTTTCTTGATAGATCCAATACATACTTCCTTTGGGAGACTGAAATGCCTTTGGTGTTTCTAGCCACTTCCATACCAAGAAAGTACTTGAGGTAGCCCAGATCCTTAACTTGGAACACCTTTGCCAGTAGAGTCTTTAAATTTTGAATCTCAGTAGAGTCATCTCCAGTAAGGATGATATCATCCACATATACAATAAGAATAGACCTTCTCTGGTTGGTTGTCTTGATGAACATAGTGTGATCTGAGTTGCATTGATGATATCCAGCAGCTTTGACCACAGTAGCAAGTTTCCCAAACCAGGCTCTTGGGGATTGCTTCAGGCCATATAGAGATTTTCTGAGTTTGCATACCTTGCCCTGAGTGTGAGGATTGACAAAACCAGGAGGTACATTCATATAGACTTCCTCAGTGAGATCACCATTGAGAAAAGCATTTTTGATATCTAATTGGTGTAGAGGCCAGTCCAGTTGGACAGCTAGAGAGATCAGAACCCTGGCGGTGTTGAGTTTTGCCACTGGTGCAAAAGTTTCCTTATAGTCAATACCATAAGTTTGAGTGAATCCCTTGCTACCAATCGGCTTTGTACTTGTCAATTGTACCGTCAAGATTGTATTTGATAGTGAATAACCATCTGCAGCTAAACTGTCCTTTTGCCTTTTGGAAGAGTTGTGAGATCCCAAGTATGATTATCCAGGAGGCGATCATCTCTGTTTTAACGGCACCTTCCACTTATCATTTTGAAGGGCCTCACGAATATTTTTAGGAATAGAGTGAGAGTCCAGTCTGTGTAAACATAGCAAATTTAGGAGACAACCGGTCATAAGATAAATAAGTATGAATAGAATGATCGGTGCATGATCTTTTCCCTTCGCTTAGAGCAATAGATCTGTCATCAATGTCGGTAGGTCTTGTGGTTCAGCGATCTGAGTCGATGGGTGTGTTGAGGCTCGGCCAGTCGAGTTCGCAGCTCTGGGTCGATGGGATCTTGAGGTCCAGCAGCTCGAGGTCGATAAGTCTTGAGGTTCGATCTGCTTTGAGTCTTAGTAGATTCTTGAGGTTAAGAGTTTGTTGAGGGAGCAGATTTAGATCAATTTCAATAAGATTTCCATCGTTGGATCGCTTGATGGACTTGCTTTGTAGTAGGGAGTCCTTTCAAAGAATTTTACATCCATAGAGTTGTAAAATTTCTTTTGATAGAGTGAATAGCATTTGTAACCTTTCCTGTCCTTAGCATACCCAGGAAAATGCACTTGTGAGCTTTGGGATCAAGTTTGCTTCATGTTGGGCATGGATATTAACAAACACAGACAACCAAAGATTTTTGGAGGCAATTGGGCAATAAGATGAGGGCGGGAGTGTGTGGTCGCGAGGTTTGGATAGGAGTCTTGAAACCTAACACTCTGCTTGGAAGCTTTGTTGATTAAGTATGTGGCGATCAATATAGCTTCACCCCACATATATTTTGGAACATTTGTAGTGAACATGATTGATCTGGCCATCTCCAGCAGGTGCCTATTCTTTCTCTCAGCAACTCCATTTTGCTGAGGTGTCTCAACACAACTACTGATATGGACAATTCCTTTATTCATCAAGAAATTACTGAGATTAGACTCATAATATTCAAGAGCATTGTCAGTCTTCAAAATTTTAATCTTAATGTCAAACTGAGTAGAGACCATGTTGTAAAACTCTTGAAAGATGGATCCAACTTCAGATTTATCCTTCATTAAAAATAACCAAGTGGTTCTGGTGTGGTCATCTATGAAGGTTACAAACCACCTTTTGCCTGTTATACTTTTCACTCTTGAGGGTCCCCATACATCACTGTGAATTAAGGTGAAAGGTGTGGATGGGAAGTGAGGTAATTTAGTATACACAGATTTGGCGAGTTTGGCAAATTGACAAATATCACATTGAAGATCATTAAGATTACAACCTTTAAACAATTCTGGAATTAAAGACTTTAAATAACCAAAACTTGGATGTCCTAGTCTATAATGCCATAACATGATATTGTCTAGGTTTTGAGTGCAGTTTGGCTGAGGCGATTCAGTCTTGATCTTACTGTCTTGACGAGGTTGATCACAAATAGTCTGAGCGGTGGTTTAGCTTGACCAATCACTTCCTATGAAGAAAGATCCTGAATGTGCACCGATCCTTATCAAAAACAACAGTCCAATTCAGATCTTTAGTGAGTTTACTTGTGAGATATAAGGTTACAATCTAACTTTGGAACAAATAAGACCCTTGTAGATATATCCTGATTAGTAAGTTTAACCTTCCCAACACCTTTTGCATAAAAACAGAACCATCGCTAGCTTTTAATTACAGTGAATTTGGGTGCATGGCATATAGTGGGTAATGAGGTTTTTATTACCAGTCATGTGGGAAGAAGCCCTAATCAACAATCCAAGTCTCATTACTAAGAGGTGAGCGGAATATACCATTTTAGCATAGAGTGGCCATTTCGGTAGAGGAGCTACCTTCACGATCTTTGAGCAATAAGGGCTTTAAAGGCGACAAAGCGAGCATTCGGATGGCTTGTCATTCTCTCAAATCCACTGGCAAGTCTCGCTTTGATTTTCCTGGTTGGTTTTGAGGTTTTAGAGGATTAGGCTTGCCATGAAGCTTCCAAAGAATTGTCCTTGGTGTGATTTGTGCGTTTGCGGTGATCACGAACAACCTTCCAGCTTTCTCAAGAGGCTTCTGTAAGTCCCAAGAACTCTCGATGCCTTCCCGACATTCAAGTGAGGCGCACCTTCGATAGGGTTATCGGCAGGGTGTTCAAAGCAAGCATGACTTTCCTCACGCTTTCTTCATGTTTGACCTCGGCAAACATGGATTTGAGATTTGGGAGAGGTTTTGTGGCAAGAATTCTCCTCTAACATCATCAAGAGTAGGATTCATCCGGTGAGGAACTTGAATACTCTCTTCTTTTCTATGATGTCTTTATATATAAGCGACATCCTTGACATCATTCCAGTGTGAGTTTCCAACATATCTAGGTGTTGCCATGCCTTAGATAGTTGATTGAAATATTGAGTTCTGAGACATATCTCCTTGTCTACGCTTTGAATCGAGCTTGAGTTCATAGACTTGGATGTATTGTCCTTTTTGAGTAAAGGTCTCTGGCATTATCCTGCATTTCCTTAGCGGTGTCATACATCATGAAGTTCTCATCGATCTCTTTTGTCATAGACCTCGTGAGGATGGTCATGACTTGGTTATTTTCTGTGTCCCATGCTTCAAACTTGGGGTCGGTTTAGTGAGGCGAGTTTGGAACTGACGGATATCCCATCTTGCCCTGGCCGGAGATATACATTTTCATAGACCTTGACCATAGCAAGTAATTGTTACCATCAAGTTTATGATTTGTAAAAGAAGAGTGTTCGATTATCCCATCTGCTTGAGGCAAATTGTGAGTCTACCGAGGAAGATGAAACTTCATATAATGTTGACATTTTTCTGAAAAGAATCGAGTTTTGCAAATGGATTTTAGAACTCGATGAGGCTCTGCTACCATGAAGAGAGTTTGAGAATGTGATAAACACAAGAGTAAACTTCAACTTAGTTTATTCATTGATATGAGAGGTGTATAAATAGATACAATTGAGAGAGACTAGCAAGCTAGCTTGGCGGCCACTGAGTATGTAGATGTGGGCGCGCAAGCATGCAAAAGTAAAAGTAAAAGCTATGTCTATGACATAAAGTAAACTAGAGTTTGACATATTAATTGTTTATATGTATCACAATTAATATGTCTATGACATAAAGTAAACTAGAGTTTGACATATTAATTGTTTATATGTATCACAATTAATATGTCTTTACAATTAAATAAAGTGTACAAAATATCTGTATGAACTCCTCGAGGTCATTGGGCACCTGCTTGAACTTCAAGATCTCTGTGAAGTAATGCTGTAATATTTCCACACCCAGTCTGCTGAAGTAATGCTGTAATATTTCCACAAATTTTGTCGCACCAGAGAACGGGAGGTTGAGACAACGAAACATACATCTCGGCAAGCAATGTAGTGATCCACTGAACTTCGGCTGCTGCATGCAAAAGGGCCTTATATTCGGCCTCAGTGATACTCTTGGCAATAGTGAGTTGCTGCTTAGAGCGCCAACTAATAAGATTCGGCCCCAGAAAAATACAGTAATCACCAATAGAGCGACGATCATCAGGATCGGAGGCCCAGTCAGCATCAGAAAATGCATGGAGCATAGTGGAAGGCCCTGAGCGAATGAGAAGACCATCAGATATTGTATATTTTAAATAACAAAGAATACGTTTGACAGCAACCCAATGAGTGTCCCGAGGAGCATGCATAAATTTGCAAACTTTGTGAACCGCAAAAGCAATGTCAGGTTGCATGAAGCTGAGGTACTGAAGGCCCCCAACAATGCTGCGATATAAAGTAGGGTCGGTAAAGGGAGAACCATTCGTAGAACTGAGGCGAAGATTAGACGCCATAGGTGTAAGACACGGCTTGAATTTGTCCAAGCCAGCACGCCGCAATAGGGACAAAATATACTTCCGTTAAGATAAAAGAAGACCATCAGGAGTAGTAAGGGCCTCTATACCAAGAAAGAAGGATAGAGGACCTAGGTCCTTAACCGGAAAATGAGTAGAAAGATGCGTGATAGTATCCGTGACCAGCTGCCCGAAGTACCTGTAATCAAAATATCATCAACATAAATCAAAACATCGACAAACTGAGTGCCTTGTGAGTAGATATATATGGAAGTGTCCGCCTTGGAAGGACGGAAGCCTAAAGTCCGTAATACGTCAGTGAACCGAGAGAACCAAGCGCGGGGAGCCTGATGAAGACCATAAAGACTCAGTTTGAGCTTGCAAACATATTGAGGATAATCCTGATGCAGAAAACCCTGGGGTTGTTTCATATAGACATCCTCCGCAAGAAAACCATGTAAGAAAGCATTCTGGACATCAACCTGTCGAATAGTCCAATTACGAGAAACAACAAGAGATAATAGAAGTCAAATAGTGACCGGTTTAACAACGGAACTAAATGTCTCTGAAAAATCAACACCTGCTTCCTGATGATAGCCCTTAGCAACAAGGCGGGCTTTATACCGTTCAATAGTACCAATAGCGTGCCTTTTGATGCAGAAGACCCATATATTACCGAGGACATTCATATGAGGTGAATAAGGGACTAAGTCCCACGTATCATTATGAACCAAAGCGTTAAACTCATCTCTCATGGCATCCCTCCATTCACGGGATTTTGGGGCTTCGGTGACGGAGGTAGGTTCAGTTGGTTCAGTAGTGGTAAGAAGCGCTTTCGGAAGTGGGTAGCGAATGAAGTCATCGGACCATTGCTTGGGCCGAGGGTTATGAGTTTTGGAACGGGTTTGCATCGGATGGGAGGTGGCGGAGGCGGTGAAGGATCACTCGGGGAGGAAGAAGATGAAGTGTCCGATTGGTGTGAATGAGGTGGGGAGGGAGAGGATGGAGTGGCCGATTGATGTGAAGAGGATGGCGGACTAGAGAGGGTAGGGGCCGAGGGTACGGGGAGGGGACTTCCGGAGGTGGGAGTAAACTGGTAGGAAGAGTAATGAGGGACTGGTCGGTGGAAGATGACGGAGTTTGAGGGGAGGTGTAAGGAAAGCATGACTCGTCAAAGATAACATGCCGAGATATGTAGATACGACCAGTGGCGAGATCAAGACATTTGTAGCCATGGTGTTGAGGACTGTAGCCGAGGAAGATGCATGTTTTAGAGCGGAAGTCAGTTTTGTGAGCATTATAAGGACGGAGGTGCGGCCAGCAGGCACAACCGAAGACACAAAAAAAGGAGTAGTCCGGGGAGCGATGGTAGACCATTTCATAAGGGGATTTGAAGTTCAGAACACGAGTGGGGAGTCGATTAATAATGTAAGTGGCCGTTTGGAAGGCATCTTCCCAATAAGGAAGAGGGAGATGGGAATGGGAAAGTAAGGCTAAACCAGTTTCAACAATTTGGCGGTGACGTCGCTCAACAGCACCCATTTGTTCAGAAGTGTGGGGACAGGAAAGGCGGTGTTCAATGCCTAAGGAGGTGAAAAAGTGAAGTAAATGACGATATTCGCAACCCCAGTCAGTTTGGACAACTTTTATTTTTGTATTAAATTGACGTTCAACATAAGCACAGAACTGAATAAAGGTAGACTCAACATCAGACTTAAGTCGCAATGGATAAAGCCACAAAAACTTAGTATGATCATCCAAAAAACTGACATAATATTTAGAACCAAAAATCGAGTCTTCGGCACAAGGGCCCCAGACATCAGAATAAATTAAATCTAAAGGACGTGCAGAAGTAAAAGAAGACAAAGGTAAATGTTGACGATGGCTTTTGGCCATTTGACAAGCAACACAAACTGATGTAGGGGCGACGGATGAGGCCGCTATGTTATTTTGACGCAACGTATGACGAAGGACATGATAAGAGCAGTGACCAAGACGCTGGTGCCATTGAGCGACAGACGAACGGTGGGAAACGTGTGCTTGAGTTGGTAACTGGTGGAAAGTCTTGGAGAAGTGGTATAGGCCATCCTTAAAGAAGCCGCGATGGTGGATATGACCCGAGTAATCCTTCACAAGAAAATAATTATGGTGATACTCAAAATAAACATTATTATCCTTAGCAAATTGGGATACAAAAAGCAGATTAGTATAGAGGGAAGGGGAAACGATAACATTATTAAGGACATAAGAATGATGTGGCGTATCAAAAGTAAAAGAACCAAAGTGCGTAATGGGTAAACCTGTACCATCGCCAATATGGAGTTTTTCTGGACCATCATAAGCATCAACAGATAAATTGAGATTGCGATAATTATTCATGGTGTGGTGAGATGCACCGGTATCCGCAATCCAATCATTATTGACAGCATGCCCTGTATGTGAATAATTCACACGAGGGGGTGGGGGAGGTGCAAAGTTTGAGTCGAACCTGTACCAACAAGTGTGAACCATGTGGCCAATTCGGTTGCACAACTGACATGAAAGCTGCATGGAAGGAGGGCGGCAGGAAGAGTTCGGGCCGGACGAGCGCTGGGAAGGAGGATAGGGCGGAGCAGGAGAGTAACCGGACTGAGGTGGGTAACCTGCTTGGTAATTTCCACGACCACAACCACGATTATTGCGCCCCCGACCTCGATTATTAGATGAACCATGGCCTCTGTTAGGGTGACCAGCCTGCTGTGCGGATGTGGTCAAGTTCGCCGTCGGAGTGGCTGAATTAGAAGCTGGGACGTGCTGAATTTGCTGGGAGGATTGATTATGGTTTATACGCGCTTCGGTTGTGAGCATCATAGAGTAAATTTCATCAAGGGAATAATCTGATCTGGTAGACAAAATCGTAGTCTGAACCGAGCCCGGCTAAGAGATATGCAATAACATCGTCCGGCGAAAGTGGATGTCCGGCGAGGCTGAGTTCATCCACAATATTTTTGATTTTCAAAAAATAATCAGTAGCCGAGAAAGAACCCTTGCTGGCCGATGCTAATTGGGTTCGAAGATGAACAATTTTCGCGCGTCTCTGAGATGAGAAGCTGGTATTCAGTGTGGTCTAGATTTTGGCGGAGGTGGCGGCGCTATACACCTGAGAAAGAACATCCTCCGATAGGGAGGAGGTGATCATACTTAATATCAAGCTATCTTGCTTCAACCAATGCTGATAGTCCGGATTCGGTTTGGTGATGCCTTCTTCCACAATCGTTTTAGCAGGTGGGGTGATCGTTCCATCAACATACCCCAAGACGCCTTGTCCACGCAAATATGGAAGAATTTGTGCCTTCCATAACGGAAAATTCTGACGAGTAAGCTTGATAATTTGAATAGAAGACGAAGGTGTGAAGGTCGGATAGAGAGAGGATAGTTTAGAACTAGATTCAGCGAGAGCAGAGGTGGGAGTTGTATCACCGGACGCCATGGTTACCGGCAAGAAGGTTGCTGTAAGTCGGTTTTTTTTGTTGTTTGGGAGGGGGAGCAGGAATTTGTGTAGAGAAGAAAAGGAGATATAGATCTAACCGGAGTATTTTTTTTATTTATTTTTTTTGAAGAAGAAAGAAGAACGAGCAGGTAGGTTTTTTTTGTTGGGAGGAAGAGAAGGGGCGATTATGGGAGGGAGGGAGAAACCACGAGGGACGAGTAGTACGGCTCTGATACCATATTGAAACGTAAACAATGGATATTTTTCATTAATTGAATCATGGTTACAATGAGTTGTTTATATAGATACATATAAGGGTAAAACTGGAACACGAAAATAATACACAAGAAACCCTAAACTTGAGTAACAAGTTGCGGCTGCTGGGCTTCATCAGAGGTGCCGTCAATAGGTAATTTTTTAGGTTGACTTAATGTTAATTTTCTTTTATATCAATGATGCAATTTTGAATTTTTACCAAAGAGTAAATAAAGTGGTGATTTTCATATATGATGGATGGTAATGAGTATGAGTATGTATCTGTCCCAGACATATAGCAACATTGAACGAAGTAACATATTATTTACATAGAAAAAGGTTAATGTAGGTTCATGTTTAAATGTTTTATAACAATAGATTATAGATCTAATTACCATAAGATAAATTTTCTTTTAAATTGTTCTACGTGAACGGGTTATTCTTCATGTTATTTCGACCTTAAGCATGCCACTATTTATTGTACATAGTACTTCACGTTATGGTCCTTCGAATAAGAATTAAAGATATTAAGAACCATTTATTTTCATGATTGTTTTAGTTTTGTATGTGGTTGAATTTAAATGTGTTTTTCAATGCCAATTTTCTATGGGAAATAAACATCCATAACAATGTGTTTGCATAAAGATAGTTCTACAACAATTTCAATTGATATTCTCAATTTTTTTGAAAAATGATGATACTGGAATTCTTGTAATTCTAACACAATTCTATAAACAGTTAGCTAAGATTATTTATGTTTCATCAATATGATTGAGACTTGTTTAAATTAAGATATAAAAATCTGATTTATGATCATTTCTTTTAAATCAGCTTAACGATCTGCTTGTGATATATATACTCTTGAATAAGATTGTGTTCATTGACTTGACCATTTTACATATGTGATAATTGAATAATGTGACAATTCAAGTTTTTTTCCTTTCTATATTATACTTGAGACGGTGAATCTGAGTTTTTGTTCACTCTATTGATTTTGCACTTGTTAACGAGTTTGACACTTTGATTGCAAATTCAAATGTCAAAGTTTGTTGCAGTAATGAATCTCCCTAAGTGATTTTATCGTGTAGTGCCTTGAATTAGTGAACTAAAATATTATCTATTTGACTTCCTATTTTATTATGAGATTACTACTGAGCTTGGTTATACTTGGTTTTACAACCTATTTGAATCTTAATTATATTGTGTGTAAAAACCTGCTTGACTGAAGTTGCAATATGCTATACTTATACTGAAAGCTTTTTTTAGAACATTTAAGTGATAAATTGTTTTACTTCCACGATTCAATTTATACTAGATCCCTTTGAATATGATCATACATTAAATACTTGAATATGATCATATATTGAATAATGATTATGAATATATTGGTTATTATGGTTGTAACCATTCTTCATGTGAGAATCTCACTAGAATTGGGTTAGCTATTCATGAACATTGGCATAACCGGATATAGTGTATCCATAATTGTTAGAATTGATATAATATCTCTCTAAAGGAGATAATATTTCTCCCTAAATCGGAAAATATTAAAGAAGTTTGTTGATACCCGCATAAGAGGATATCTAACAATAAAATGTTGAATCCGTCACGGGTTATTGCAAATTTTCTAGCTACATATTGTAAAAAAGTGTTGCCTGAGAATAAGGGAGAAACATCCATTATGAATTATATCTCGTGACAAACATTGACGTATATGAACCATGAGTTCATATATTATTCATTGACATAAAACCCACGAAGGGTAGATTTTATGCATATTTGAATACATCAAATATTTTTCTAAGAAAATGGATAAATGAACCAAAAGTTCAATGTCTCTGACGATACAGGGTTTCACCCCTCCACGTGTCGTCTATCGATTGGTCCTCACATTTTGAATTAATGCCAAGGTATTTATGTCGATGCCCAGACTCGGGGCTACGACGATCGACAATCGAGCAGTGTAGGACAATGAGTCCCAGAGTCGAGTACCGCAGGTCGGCAATATCGATATGGAGGACAGAGTCCGCACCAGCTGTCCAGGCCCATTAACAGTGATAACTTGGGCAAGGGTTAAGGCCCATTAAGGGTAAATATGACATTAACTCACACCGACCTAGTATTAGGGTTAGGGCATGTGTTGTCATTATAAATCCCACAATCCAGGAACTACGTAAGGCTTGATTCCTGGAACCTAACAGGATACGTAGGCAATCTAAGATAAATTCTTAGACTCAGCCGCAAACACCAAAAACGACATCATCTCACTCTTTAGGCATTAGGGTTTTTGTGTGTGTTCATCACTAGATTCAATTAGGACCCGGATTATCTAGGTGACATTATTTGTCATCGTCATTGGCGCTAGAAGGAGGGCCTTATACGGTTGAATACACCAAGATCACGATGCCTCCCAAGGAAAAGAACGCCAAGAAAACCACATCCAGAGCCGCTGATCAAGGCTCGCAGATTAACGACCAGACAGACCCAGTGGTGCAAGGAGGGAAAGATCCAGCCTTGGATCTTGTCCATGAAGATCCTCAAAAAGAAAAGCAAGGCCTTGCTCCGGAACACCGAGCGCTTGTGGATCAGTTGGCAGGGGCAGATCTTGAATTAATGTCCAGGATTATAGCAGAGGCGGTTATGGCGCAAAAACAAGCAGCCGGCGGCCAGAAAGACGCCGCGGCAGACGGCGGTCTGAAAGACGCTGTAGAAAAGCCTAAACAAACTCCCAGAGACGAAGTCAGTGCGTCTGCTAGCTCTGTGGAGAGAAAGAGGCGTGAGATCCAATAGAAGCATCAGAAAATGGACGAAGACAGCGTCAGGGAGGAACTGGATGTTATTCTAGGAACGAATCAGGTTTCGCTATGGTTGGAGTCACCCTTCACGAAGGAGATCAAGAGTTTTCCTAAACCCAAGGGGTTTAAGATACCGAAGATTGAGCCCTACGATGGTACCACTGACCCAGAGGACCAACTACACAGGTATCTGTCTCAGATGAGGTTGGACGGCGCACCTGATGCGATGCGATGTCGGGCGTTTGAGACGCTGCTCGTAGGTCGAGCTAGGGAATGGTTTACCAAGCTACGACCCGGGTCGATCTCCAGTTTTTCCATGCTAGCCCGCAAGTTTCGGGACGCTTTCATCGTCAACAAGAAGTTTCATTTAAGTGCCACGCACCTTATGAACATGAGGCAGCAAAAGGATGAAGTAGTACTAGATTATCTGAAGAGATTTAATCTCGAGGCCATGCCAGTCAAAGATGCAGATGATCGACTTTTGATCACGTCGTTCGTGGGGGGACTGCGTAATACGAAACTATATATGAAGTTGAGCAGGGATGTTCCTCACACCATGGCCGAGTGTGTTAACGTGGTGCACATATTCTGTCAAGGGGAAGAGGCAGTGCGTAGGCACACCCAATCCGACTGGATGGATTCGAAGAAGGACAATCGAGGTCCGAACAAGAATCAATCCAAGAGACAGGATGCCGAGAGTAAACCTTCAGTCTGGGACCGTATAGAGACACCCGCCTCAGACCGCGGGGAGAAATAAGGGACCCACGCGTGATAAGGATTTCATTCCGCTTAATCGGTCTCGAGCCGAGGTGTTATCGATCATGCTTTCGAAGAACATAGCGAGAAGACCACCACCATTGAAGAAACCTCGAGAAAAGAGGAATTCAAGCAAGTATTGCGAGTTTCATGAAAACATAGGTCACACAACAGAGGATTGTCACGACCTGAAAAAAGACATCGACATCTGCATTCAGGAAGGGAAGCTAGATGAAGTGGTCGATAGATCTCGGTGTGATAGGCCCAGGGGGCGTGGAAAGTATAAAAGGAAAAACCCCGATCAAGATAGGGGTCAAGGCCGAGATGCCCAAAGAAGGAGAGATCGATCACCTCAGCGGAATCGCTCTCCAGATCGTGATAGAAATAACAGGGATAACTTTGGTCGAGACAGATACGACGATAATCGACCAAACAGCTATGTTAATAAGATCTTTGGGCCTGGGGAGAGTGACAAAGACCAAGCCAGTCGAGAGCCAACTGATAGCTCGAGAGAGCGTAAGCAGCTCAGATTTACGACAGAAGTCAGGTACGGACCCCGCGATGATATCCCCAAGTCTAGGAGTCACAGTGAAGGGTTGGTTATCGAGGCTGTGATTAGTCGAGCCCGTGTATCGAGAGTCTGCATCGATAACGGTAGCGCAGTAAACATCTTGTATTACTCGTTTTTCAAGCGATGAAGTTAAATGAGAAGGACATAGCTCCTATAGCATCTCCTTTGTTTGGGTTCACAGGGCAAGCAGTTCATCCTATGGGATCAATAAAACTACTCACTACGGTCGGAGATGGCGAGAAAGGAAGGACCCTCGAGTTGAGCTATGTAGTGGTCAAAGCTCCTCTCGCTTACAAATGTTATTTTAGGGCGACTGCGCTCTCTTCGACCAAGCGCTATCATTTCAACATTCCATAACAAACATGAAGTTTCCTACAAGGAACGGTTCCCACGAGGTAAAGGGAGATGTTGAAGCCGCGCGGAGTTGTAACTCCGTTGTCATAAATGGGAAAATGTCAGTTCAACAAATCTTGGTCGAGGAGCTGATTCGAGTGGAAGAAGAGAGAGAACAATTTGGGTCTCCGTGATGTGTTCGGCGTCCGCCTGCGGGAAGGAGAAGGCGATCGGTGTGTGCGGTCGAGTGCGGATCCCACCCAGGAAAAAGCGATCGCTCATCGATTTGTTGATCGAGTTCGAGAGATGTCTTCGCTGGAAGGCTACTGACATGCCGGGGTTATCTACAGACATCGCGGTCCATAAGCTAGAGATAGATCAAGCAAAGAAGCCAATTAAGCAAAAGAAGAGAAACTTTGCGTCAGATCGACTTGAAGCCATAGAGTTGGAAGTCGGTAAGCTATTGTCGGCCCAGATCGTAAGAGAAGTATTCTATCCAGAGTGGCTAGCCAACCCAGTATTGGTGAAGAAACCCGATGGCAGTTGGCGTATGTGCGTGGATTTTACCGACTTGAACAAAGCATGTCCTAAAGATTCATACCCATTGCAAAAAATCGACAGGTTAGTAGATTCCACCGCGATTTTGAAGTGTTTGGTTTTTTGGATGCGTATAAGGGATACCACCAGATTCTAATGGATCCTCGAGACACTGAAAAACGGCTTTTATCACGGAATTCGGCACTTTCTGTTACGTAACCATGCCATTCGGATTGAAAAATGCTGGGGCTACGATCGAGAAGCGATCAACAAGATCTTCGCTAAAACAGTTGGTAGATGCATGGAAGTATACGTAGACGATTTGCTCATCAAGAGTCGGTCTATGAAGCAATATTTGGTTGACGCTCGAGAGGTATTTGAAGTGTTGAGGGATACGTAGATGAGGTTAAACCCAAAGAAGTGCACCTTTTGGGTCAGGTCGGGTAAGTTCTTGGGATATATGATTTCGAAGGACAGGATTCGAGCGAACCCGGAAAAAATTGACACCTTGAAGAATATGCCTGCCCCTCAGAATACAAAGGAAGTATAAAGACTTACCGGTCGAATGGCCGCCCTTAATAGATTCTTATCGAGATCCGCACTACCATTTTTCAAGATTCTCCGCAAGGCCAGTCCTTTTCATTGGGATGATGAATGTCAGACAGCCTTCGAGGAGTTGAAAGCTTACTTATCAGAGTTACCCACCCTCACTTCACCTCGAGAAGGGGAGAGGTTCTTAGTCTACTTGGCAGTATGCAAGGAGGCAGTAAGCGCGGTCCTAGTTTGAGAGGGGGTACATGGTCAGGTGCCTATCTATTTTGTCAGTAAAGCATTACATGGCCCCGAGATCCGGTACTCACCAGCTGAGAAGCTAGCATTATGTCTTGTTCATGGCTCAAGAAAGCTGAGGCCCTATTTCCAATCCCATCCTATTGTGGTAGTCACTGATCAACCACTGAAGCAGATCTTAGCAAAGCCCGATACCTCAGGTCGATTGGCGAAATGGGTAGTAGAAATGGCATAGTACGACATCGAGTTTGTCCCTCGAACAACGATAAAAGCTCAGGCCTTGGCAGATTTCTTAGCTCCTGCCCCCTCCTTACTCGACGCTCCAACTACCTGGAGGGTCCATCTTTCTTCTGGACTTTGCTTCTCTTGGTCGAGTTGAATGGAAATCCCTTACGAGGCGAGGAATTTGCTTCTCTAGTTAGCCCAAAAGGCGAGGAATTCCCCTACGCCCTTCGGTTTGATTTCAAAGTGACGAACAATGAGTCCGAGTACGAAGCTATGATCACTGGTCTGAAACTTGCTCTGAAGATAGGTGTCGAGGATTTGTTGGTTTACAGTGACTCACAGTTGGTGGTAAATCACGTGAAAGGGGAGTATAAGGCTAAGGAGTAAACCATGAGGAACTATTTAGCAGTGGTGCAAGGCCTCATACCTAAGTTCAAGACAGTTCAATTCGAGCAGGTTCCTCTAAGTCAGAATAAGAGGGCCGATCCATTATCCAAGCTCGCGTCAAACTTTATCTCGAGTAAGAAAGTTCTAGTCGAGCTATTGACTGACAGGAGTTACAATGAAGCGGAGGCCCAGCCGATCACTCAGCAGGCCACGTGAATGGACCCTATCGCTCTTTACCTCAAGGATGGAATTCTACCATCCGATAAGGTACAATCAAGGAAGGTCCGACTTCAATCAGCACGATACGTGTTCTTCGACGATGTCCTTTACCGGAAATCTTTTGTGAGCCCATGGTTGAGGTGTGTTTCCGAGGCGGAAGGCGAGTATCTCCTGGAAGAAATCCACAGAGGAGCTTGTGGGAATCATTGTGGGGCCAGGATGTTGGCTCGAAAGTGCAAGTTAGCTGGTTATTTTTTGCCGTCGATGCAACGAGATGCGAACAACCTCGTTCAGAGATGCAAACCTTGTCAGATCCATGATAACATCTCTCATCAACAGGCCTAAGAAATGAATGTCATCTCGTCAGCCTGGACTTTCGATCAGTGGGGAGTCGATATAATTGGACCTCTACCCCGAGCCCCGGGGAATAATCAATATGTGGTCGTTGCCATGGATTACTTCACCAAATGGGTGGAAGCCAAGGCTTTGCCAGACATCAGAGCCGCGACCATCAAAAAATTCCTGTAGGTCGATATTTTGTACAGGTACGGCATCCTAAAGGCTCTGATCTCAGATAATGGCACCCAGTTCGAAGACCGAGGAGTTAGAGAATGGTGCAATGAGTATCACATCAGTCAACACTTCACCTCGGTAGCACACCCACATGCAAACGGTCAAGTCGAGCAGACAAATCGACAGATCAAGCTTGGGTTGAAAAAGAGGCTAGAGGCAGAAGGTCGAGATTGGGTAGTACAACGTCCGAGCATCCTGTGGTCATATAGGACAGCTCCTAATTCCTCGACAGGAGAGACACCTTTCTCTCTAGTGTACGGATGCGAAGCGGTTATACCCGCGGAGATCGGTGTTCCTTCTTCTCGAGTTTTGGCTTATAATGTTGAAACAAATTCAACCGACCTTCAACATGAAAAAGATGGCGTGGAGGAACGCAGAGAGGTAGCCTCAGCCAGAATGGCAAGGTACAAGCAGAAGATCTCTCAGTATTACAACTCGAGGGTTAAGCACAGATATTTCAAGGTCGGGGATCTGGTACTCAGAAAGAACGAAGCAAGTCGGCAGGAAGCGATTGGGAAATTGACCCCAAATTGGGAAGGCCCATACCAGATTCTGAAGGTTCACCCCAAAGGGTCCTATCAACTCGGGTGAGCAGATGGAACCACGGTTCCTCGACAATGGCACGCCAACAACTTGAGAAAGTATTATGTTTAAGTTGAGTCCTCTTTTGATCAATTTTTGTTTGCTTTTCGTTTTTTGTAATAAGTCCATGTGACAATTTCACAAGTATTCTTGTTAAGGGTGATTTTATACGATTTGTAACGTTATATTTTATAATGATTTCCTCCATATTTGTATAATTTGCATAGAAATCGAGCTTTATATTGAAGTATTGAGCAAGTGATGTTTTTAATGGGTTAGTTGCAAAATTGTATGATTTATGTGTAAAATTGATGGTTTTATATTGATTTGGAAGATACTACATTTTGCAATGTGTTTGATGTATTGTAGATACTCAATTTCGACCAAGAAGAGGATTAAAAGAGATTAACAATCAGATTAATGAAGAGGAGAAGAGATAAAGATGAAATCGATTGAAGATAAAGATGAGAAGATCGAAGTTTGATCAGGCTGAACGCACGTCTATGCTCCATCCAGGTTGGACGGGCGTCCATCAAAGTAAACGGGCGTCTAGGAGAAGAGAATTGATTCAGAGAGTTTGGACGCTGGGTGGACGAGCGTCTGAAGCAAGTCCAAGGCATCTGGACGGGCGTCCAGATAAGCGGACGGGCGTCCTTAGACCGACTTAGCAGCAGCCGACTTTATTCCCTATAAATAGCAGCGCGTATTTCAACCCTAATCATACATTATTGAGACCTATTGATACACAATCATTAGAGAAAACCCTAAGCGGCTGACCCACTTCTTGGGAGAGGTGGGGTTGCGATTTTTCTTGTTTCTTTTCCGTTTTATTTCTGTTTCTTTCTGCTGCGTTTTATGCTCAACGCTTGAAATGTGAACATGTTCAAACGATTTGAATCTTTTCCATCAGGTTTTTCTATTTCCAATCTGAGTTTATGTTGTGATTTTAATTCAAAGTTGTATCTTTTCCATGATTATTTGTTATGCAATCGATATCGAGAGATGTATTGCTTATTGATGTTTACCGTATGACGAGTCGGTGTAAACCTTAGATCACCATAGGAAAGATGGGATTTTCAACCTTGACATAACGAAAGTTGATAGGTTGAATATCTAGGTTGCTAGATTGAGAGATCTTACACCTTGTTTTGAGAGCGTCAATCTTATATATCGAGAGATGAGAGATTGATAGGCGAATTATCTACGAGTAGAATTCATACCTTTGATAGGTGAACCACATCTTTAATTAAATCATCACGAGATAGCTTTAGAGAGGAAATAGAGGTTGCGGAACGGTGGATTATTGTTTGTTCATTGTTTAATCACCATGATCATCTCTTTGTTTATTGTTTATTTTATAGTTTATAGTTTAGATTTCGTTTTTGCTTTTATCCTTCCTGGCTTTGGACTGACAATCCTCTGTCCAGTTTATTTTATCGTTTTTAGTTTCGTTTTAGTAGTAACAACCTTAGGAAAATTAATGAACTAGATACCCCGATTCCCTGTGACCGACTCCGGTATTAATCGCTATGCTACGATCCCTACACTTGGGGTATACCGGATTTATAAATTTTATTACTTGTTGTTTTGTTAGATAAAATCCGTGACAATTCTAATAAACATGTTTTTCCTCAAGATGTTTTTATGTTTGTTAGGATTTATCGCAATAACATTACAAGGCTAATGATGAAAATATGTGATGTCAAAGGCAATACAGTCGACAACGAATAGAGAAATCCCTAAGTCGGACATCTCAATACAGCCAAAAGCAAAATAAGCCTAGTAGGCAAAAAATTGCAAAGGCAAAAAGACGGTTCGCATGGTCGGGCCAAAGGTCCCAGCTAAGAGCCAAACGAGGAGGCCAAAGCAAAGGACGGTTCGCATAGTCGGGCCAAATGTCCCAGTCGAAAGCCGAACGAGCCCACGTGGCGAAAAAGGCCAAGACAAAGGAAGGTTCGCATAGTCGGGCCAAACGTCCCAATTAAGAGCCAAACTAGCCCAAAGGGTGAAAAAGGCCAAAGCAAAGGGACAGTTCACACAGTCGGACTAAAACACTCAACCTGAGGCCAAGGAAGCCTATGAGGCAAAAAGGCCAAGGCAAACGAGTCGATCTCAGCTAAACTCACAAGTGCAATAAGAACCAGAGGTTCATAATACACTTGGGGGGCAACACGACATTAGCAAAGCGAGTAGCGAACAGAGCCAAGAGCTCGACAAGCGAAAGGCTATAAAACATCGAGACAAGAAAGATAGACAATAAAAACACTACAAAATCGAATCAAAATAAAAAACAAAGTTGATACAAAACAAGGCCAGGTCGAAAAGACCAGCCAAAGTTGATTCAAAGTAATGTATATTATTACATATCAGAGTTCAAATATAAATTCAACAAAAGACAAATTTGAACAATCAAGGCTCGGCTTCAGGGGTCGGCTCAGGGATGGCGGAGGTCGGCTCAGCAGCAGAGGCAGAAGTGGAAGGACCATACTTGGTGGAAAGAGATTCCCCCGCTGGAATTCCTCACTGTATTGGTCGTACAGCTTCTCCGAGTCCGGGTTATAGAACATTGGCATTTCAAGGGTCGATACATCGAACCCTGAATTGACAGCCTTCATCTGAGTAACCGCCAGAGTAAAGCCTCCCATCATTGCAGCACGCATAAGCATATCTAGAACTGCGTCTAGGTCGGCCGACTTCCGATACTCAAGGATCGCAGCTGTCTCGGCCGTCTCGGCTTGCGCACGCACTTGATCCAATTCAGCTTGCAGGGCATCCTTTTCTTTCTCCAGATTGGCTTTTAGAGCATCTCTCTCCTTTCGAGCCTTCGCCACATCATCCAGCGAAGCCTTGTGCGCCTGTTGCACCTTTTCGATGTCCTCGGCCAGCTCGAGTAATTCCCTGCCCTGGTCGTGCCTCTCAGTCTGTAGTCGGGTCACGTCGTCCTGCAGCTTCTTGACCTCGGCAGCCGCCTCGCGCTTCAGCGCCTCGAACTGAGACTCCATACCGGCGATGGCGGCACCCTTTGCAATGTTGTCCTGCAGCAGTCTGCCGTTTTCCGTCCGCAGGTCCTCTTCTGACTTACCCGTTTTGGCCAGACGTCCGGCGGCCTCTCGACTGAGAAGGTTATTCTACAAAAAAGGAAAAGAGATGTTAAATAATTAACAGGGCATAGGCCTCGAAAAATCTACGCTTAGGGAAAAGAAAGACAATCGACTTACGAGGCGGGCCGACTTCCGAAGAGCATAGGATAGAGCCTTGTCCTCCAGGGTCGCGCAATACCAGCAACCCAGTTGACATCGACTTCCGGCTCGGAAGAAGCTTCAGCAACTTTGGCCATCTTTTCTTGCCTGTGTTGCTCCCTCACTAGCTCGGCAGCGGTTGGCCTCTTCTTGGTCGGCGCTGCTTGTTCCTCCACGTTTACTTCAACAGGTGGAGTCAAATCGACTAGCACCTCCTCATCCTCATCCCAAAGCGATCCATAATGGACCGATAAGCTGCTAGAGGCCGGAGGTTGCTTTGATGATCGAGCCGGCACCGTCGACTCGACGGCAGCAGAGGTAGGCTCAGGCTGAGTAGCACCCCTCTCTCTAGAAGAAGAAGGTGCCCTGGTTTCAGCCACGGGCACTTCAGGCGCAGCCCGATCCCCGAGAGGCGGAGCAGCTACGACCACCGATGGTGGAAGGTGTGTAGGATCAGTGATCTTGGAGAACTTTCCCACTGCAAGACAAAAAGAACGGGTTAGTCTTGATCAACAAATGACAAGTTATCAGACTCGACAGAATAACAAATACAAAAGCAAAACAAGGAAAGTCCCTACGATTCTCTTGGTATTGGGCGTGAAGGTTTGCGTATGGGATCGGTCCAGCCTCCTCTAGGTGGGCTAGATTGTAAAGGAGACTCAAGTCTCGAGTGCACACCTCGAAGTTAAAACCACCTAGTAGGCGGGCCTCGGGAGGAACATGAGAATTTCCAAGTTTGTCTTTCTTCACGCCCTTCGACCTCTATTGCCCTACGTAGGGGTTCTCCAGGCCATGTCGAAGAAAGAAAAATCGAGGCTTCCACTCCCCGTGTGATGAAGGCCCCTTGGATACAAACTCATGCCGGTTCGGCCTCTTCTGGAAGGTGTACCACAGCTTGTCGGGTGTGGCAGCGATCTGATAATAATACCGAAAGAGGGGTATCGAGAAGCAGACTCCCGCGACTCGACATGCTATGATAAATCCCATTAGGATCCGGACGGCATTCGGGGCCAATTGGGAGACGCTTATCTCATAATGATCTAGAGCCGTGAGGACGGCCGGACATAGTGGAAAACATAATCCACTCAAGAGTTGGCCCTCGTAGACAGTGCAGAACCCTTCCGAGGGCTCGTCGGCGAATTGGTGATGACCGGAGGGGAGTTGAGTTTCAAATTGAGGGCTAAGGATATTGCATTTCCTGCAGAGCCTGGTGATGTCTCCAGGGGAAAGAGCACTTAGGCAGCCTTTGGGACCCTTACCATCCATCCTGGTCACTAACTTATTGGGTTGGTTGGGAGCAGAAGGAGAGGTGGCCTCTGCTTCACCGGAATCTTGCCGGATAAGATGATCAGAAAGAACAGGCGCCGGAGTTTGGCTATGGGAAGGCGTTTGCTACCCCTATCAGATTCGGTGGCACTACTGGACATGGATAAATTCAAAGAAAAAGATGAAGAACACTAATGAAATTGCTTACTTGGTGTTTGGAGTTTGTGATAAGAAAATGGCAAATTAGCTCTGCTTCAACTTCTGTCTCTCTCTCTCTCCTTTTATGCTTGCTGAGATCTCCAAATGATTTGAAAAGACGTCAAGGGTGGGGAGTTATAACCCCCTAGAGATTGCGAAAATCGAGGAAATGACGCGTTATGATTTGTGGGATACGAGCGTCTGTGTACCGTGACATCACGCCACATGGCTACAGGCAGTTAGGGTTGCAAATGGTGGGCTTTTTCCCGCCCAAAGATGACCCAACTCGGAGACGATTCATGTGATGCACTCGACCTCGGACAACGGAGTCGCCTCTCAAGTCTGGGGGGCTTATGACGATACAGGGTTTCACCCCTCCACGTGTCGTCTATCTATTGGTCCTCACATTTTGAATTAATGCCAATGTATTTATGTCGATGCCTAGACTCGGGGCTAGACAATCGAGTAGTGTAAGACAATGAGTCCCAGAGTCGAGTACCGCAGGTCGGCAATATCGACATGGAGGACATAGTCCGCACCAGTTGTCCAGGCCCATTAACAGTGATAACTTGGGCAAGGGTTAAGGCCCATTAAGGGTAAATATGACATTAACTCACACCGACCTAGTATTAGGGTTAGGGCATGTGTTGTCATTATAAATACCACAATCCAGGAACTACGTAAGGCTTGATTCCTGGAACCTAACAGGATACGTAGGCAATCTAAGATAAATTCTTAGACTCAGCCGCAAACACCAAAAACGACATCATCTCACTCTTTAGGCATTAGGGTTTTTGTGTGTGTTCACCACTAGATTCAATTAGGGCCCGGATTATCTAGGTGACATAATTTGTCATCGTCATATTCTACTGATTTCTCTACATATGATGTATAATTTGAACGATTCTTGAAGAATCCGAAATCACATAGTGGTATATAAAGTATATAAAGCGCAAGAGAGGTAATGTTTTCAAATATCTCATAGAATGAGATATTTAATGAAACCACTATGTTTTAAATGTGTATATCGCTTTAAGCGAATAAAAGAGCATCAAGGTATAGCTAGGTGCAACATGTTTGATGAAGATCGAGTCTCGGCATTAGGGAGAGATACAGAAAACCTCATGTTAGAATAAAAGAATGTCGAGAAATTTTAACAACATAAACGATCTTCCACGCATCAGTTTAACTGAACTGGGAAAATAATTTTACTTGTAGTATTTAGCAAGTAATTTGCCAGATGCCTTAATTAAATAATAAGAGTGACCATTTATAAATACACCAAAAGCATTATTGATAATATTTCTCTACGACTGAAGCGTAGAAAACCGATCGGTGTAAAAGATAAAAAACCGCGGAAAATGAATTCATATTCAGTCACTCATGAAATCTCGTAAAGAGATTCGTCTTGAAGACAAAAACCCCAAAAATAAAACCGCATGTGCATCAAATGATTAAATATTGGGGTTGCGTAACAACCAATCCATACATTGATAAGGAATTGGTTTATGCTAATATCAAATTAGCAATGAATTTTATGGGAGAAATTTATAATAAAATATAATAGTCGTCGACGACATGTTCGCCTGTGTAATTGCTATTATTATATCTGGATCCAATACCTAAGTCATTAGGAGAGTGTCAGAAACACTCAGACTAGGTAAAAATGAAATAAGCAATTGAGGTTGAGTTTGAATTGGAAATATTTGTTTGTTAATGGTCAAATATATTCTCCCATTATAGATAATGTTATGTTCCGCTAACTAATATATCTGACATTAATTTTGAGTTTTCATATGTCATGACCACATATTTATGGGTCGTTTGACATTAATATTGATTTGAAAATCCTTGGTGGATTTCAGAAACGAATTAAGATGACAATCGCAACATGCATACTGTTAAGTTAAAAATGTCGTTAACATTCATGTTGAATGTAATATGGCTATAGTATAGTCCTAATGAGGAATGAATATATATAAGTAACTCAAACATAATGTCATGAATTTATAGCACTACGACGTGTGAGAGTGGAAATATATGCATGCAATTGCGATTGTATTACTTTGCCCATTGTTTTTATGATTATAGTGCTAACTGAGTTCCACGTTCGCATGAATGAGTAGTGGGCATGACAGTATTTAGCCCTTACCTTCAATTATCTAAATAAAGTCTAGAAGAGACAAATATACAAAGTACGCTCTAGTAACAATCTAGAAGAATTGTTCACTAAGATCATTCCTACATCTGTTCTAGAAAAAATATGTTTATAGTACTGGAATGCGTACATTAGAAAGATTGTTGTCGTCAGAGGGAGCGACAACTTCAAAACTATTTTAAGCATTTGGTCTTAAAATCTATGACTGTACTCTTTTTCCCTTTAACCAAGTTTTTCCCACAGGATTTTCTTAGTTAAAGGTTTTTAACGAGGCAGTCAGTGCAACACATAAAAACGCATATGGCATGAACTATTTACCTTGTCTAGTTTTTTCCCACTGAGTTTTTCTAGCAAAGTTAATAGTATATGACATATACGTTATGCATCTTAGATTGAGAAATTAATTCAGCCACATAATAGACTTGCAAAAGAATGGGGAAATTGATGTGCAACATATCCGATCAACCGACAACCTGGCGGATTTATTTACTAAGACATTGTCAACTGCCACATTCGAAAGACTGGTGAAGAGCATTGGGATGCGACGTTTGGAAGACCTTAATTGATGCTTGGTTCAGGGGTAGTAAATCAACATAGATAAAAGATAATAATATGTTTATCTATTATTCAATTAATTACAAGATTTTCTGGTTTATCTATTGTATTGTATTCACACTAATATGTTTCTCAATTATAAATACTTTCAGTGATATCTATCAGATTGTGAAATAAAACATTTCTCTTTTCTCTTCAGTACTTTGTTCATGTTCTTTCTTTTATTAGTTCAATAACAAGCCTTATTAATTTTTATTTTTTTAATTTAAGAAAGATAAAAATGAATATAAAATACACTGTTTAGACATAAAAGCGCAGTTTACAAAATGTCAATTTTAGGGGAAATTTTTGGGTGGTGTGTTCACATGGTGCGGATATACCTATTTGTCTTTAAAACACCCGTGTTTTTCAGAGTGTTTTGAATTTTAGACAATTTACACTTAAAAACACAGGTGTTTTTAAATAAAAATAGGTGTATCCACACCGTGCACACACACCACCCAAAAATTTCCCTAATTTTAGGGGAACCCTAGACCATGCCCTCACAAGTCTACCCTATAGACGCACTTATAAAATATTCATATACATACATCTGAATTTATCATAGTCCTGTATCACTTGACATGTAAAACTACGTCCGAATCAATATTTTTAAAAAAAGTTGGTTATCCAATAAAAAATAGTCTTTTAAAACATAAATTCTATACGATAAATAATAACCGATGCACCTAAATTTATTTGTGATGTAAAATAAATGTTCACCTAAATTTATATATGGGGTTAGGGTTAGTGTAGTAGTTGGGTGACTTGACTTATAATGATTTGCTTTATTATGCTGGATTTAATAAATATATAAAAATCCAGTGATTTAACCCCACAGCCTAACGACCCTAACCCACATCTGTCTTTGTAATACCCTAAAAAAAAGATGTTGGTGGTGGGTAAACGAATCTGGATTACACAGTTTAAATTTAATTTTAAAATATGTTAAAGTATCTCATATTGGAAACTTGTGATTATGTAATCCATCATATTAAGAGATTGACTTCCCTCACCTCATAACCTAGGTTTTGGGGTTGAGACTCATCCTCTTATATGTGTTTGTGCCCAGATTTCTACATAGTATCGGAGACACCCCTTTATTATGCAAGTGTTAGGCATCTTTGTTTTCCTTGAGAGTACCCAGGCCCACACTTGAGGGGCGTGTTAAAGTATGTCACTTGTGATTGTGTAATCCATAATATTAAGAGGTGAACTTCCCTCACCTCATAACCTAGGTTTTGAGGATGAGGTCCCTCATCTTATATGTGTTTGGGCCCAATTTTTTACAAATTAAAGATCCGTATCATGCCACATGGATACACTCCGCATATGACCGATGCATCCAATAACTTCCCCTAAAAATTACTAAATTACTAATATATTGATTCCCAATTATCTATTTTACAGTAAGCATAAACAAGTATTTGATCAAATTACAACAATACAATATAAGGTTTTTTGGTCATTTCACACCGTTTAAGAAAACCTAATAAATTAGTTATTTTTGAACATTTTAATGTAAAAAATTGTATTGTTGTTTGGGACTGACTAATAATATTGCATTGTTTAGTGTGAATGTGAAAACAATGCATCTAATATTGTATTGGAACGTGAGAAAACTTATATTTTGAGATACCACCAAAAGGTTAAAAAGACTTATATTGCGGGACGGAAGAGTATCTTTTATAATTGTGGCGGTTATATTTTTCAAACTAATAAAACCACATGTAACCACATGCATTAATCTATTGGACTGGTAATCACATACATAAAATACTCCATTTTAAGCATAGTGGCTAATTAAAAGATCTAACATGACCAATTTATGCATTTAGACGACAGAAAAATATTATCAAAAAAAAAGAAAAAACATTAACATCTCTATGAAGAAATTAAAAGGGGTGAAGAGTTTAATTTAAAGTATAATAATGGCTGCTATAACAGTGCAAGATTTCTCATCCCCTAATTACACCAACATCATCAAGTTCTTCATAAAAAATATACTGCCAAAAACAAAAACATCTTGATTGACCAAAATACCCACAGTTTACTTTTTTTTTTAAGGCTAAAAAACACAACAAAAGAATGGGTATATTCGGCCTAAAACAAAACAAAAATTATATATATAATGTATATAAGAAAAAAAGAAAGATTTAAGCACCAGTAAAATTCTTGATTCATCTAATTGTGTAGAGGATCTGGGCAGCTGGGAATTTCCCTCTTGATATCTTGCAGAGTACCTTTCCGACTATTAACAAGATCCGAAGCCCTTTTCTTGAAATAATTTCGAAACGTATCCGCCTCCTCCTTCACCGATTTCGACGTCTGTAAATTTGTCTCCGAAGCCCCTCTACTTTCTGGAAATACACGAACAGCCCCAACTTTATTATTTTCGCTCTGCATCAATGATATAATCAGAAGACCCACAAATGAACAATACACAAACAGCCTTCTACTACTGCCGCCGGAAAATGACATCACAGCCGGGAAATCTACATAAAGCGGCGAATGTTTATGAACTCTCCTCCGGCGATCCTTTTGATTTTTTTTCTTTTGGGGGTGGGGGGGGCTTAATTTGTACTAGTATTTTTGTGAGTTATTGAGGGGGGTATGTAACAAAAACTACTACTACTACTACTACTGTGGAGTATTGAATTGAATTGAAGTGACAGCTTATGTTTTCACATACAGAGAAAGGGAAATTATTGGGTAGTACATATAATAATATTACACCAATTTATATAAATTATTAGTACTACTACTAGTACTATATAAAGTTGGGTCCAAATAATATTACAAATAAGTCCTTATTACATTAATTAATGCAAACAGAAAAAGTCGAAAACGAATGCTAAATTTCAGGAGGAATGGTAGTGTTTTGAACTATATATGTCAAGACAATCTTCACCCATGTGAAACAAAAGCTACAAATTACTTACTATAAAAGTGTACCTTTGATTTATATTGGTCATTGTTCTTTTCAAATTTCAATGGTGTGTCAATTAACAAGTTGTTATATATGATGAATGATTTAGAATCAATTAAATACAATTGAAGTATATGAAAGCCCCCTCACACCCCGGGAGTCTGTTCGAGTTAAATGATCGAATCATTTTGTTAGATCCGGCCAATCGCTAGACTGTCAAAAAACGTTTCACACCCCGGTTTCGAGTAAAATCGATGGTTAATTTCGAATTGATAAGATATTTATTTATCACACATGAGCTTCCCCCACAACCAAGTGGTGTCCGAGAGACTCTTTCCTACTGGAGGAATCTAGAGGTGGTCCCCACCGCCTCTCACTGCGTGTGTCGGCTCTCGCTCCAGCAGTAGTGGCTTCTATTACCAATCAGTAACGCCTGCAGACCACAGTGAATCTGAGAGGTGACCTAATGCCTCTCTCTCACGGTGTGTCACTTAGTCTCATATTAAAAGGCTAACCCGACTTGACAATACATTTATTTCTCACACATGCGCTTCCCCCACAACTAATATGGTGTCCAAGACTCGTTCCTACCAAAGGAATGCAGAGGTGGCCCCCCACCATCTCCCAAAGGGTGTGTCACTTAGTCTCGTAGTTATGACTGACCCGAGTTAACAAGACATTTATCTCTCACACATGCGCTTCACCAACAACCAATGTGGTGTCCCAGACTTGTTCCTACTAGAGGAATCTGTATGGGCCCATCGTCTCTCATCGTGTGTCACTTCCCGTCTGGTAGCTATCTATGATACCAATCGTAACGCACCCAGACACCGGGTTTAGTAGCGTTAAGTGAGTTATAAAGAATTCGGTCAACTGTTTAGACCGTCATCCTCACTTGATCAAACAATATTAGCATGAGTTGACAAAATATTTATGTCTCAGATGTATAATGAGGCAATGCATTTCCCCACAATCAATTTTGGATTTTAGAGGTATACATGACACTATCTATTGATGCAATAGGAAATACATCGACTATATAGTGTAGGTCTTGTAAGAGATAGACTAAATACAAGATATATTTTATGATTCGGCGGGTAATTTGATTATTATCATGCATTATAATTACATTTTTATTTTTTTGTATCATGCACACAATTATTAGGTGAATGAAGATAAAAATATATAATTATAAGATATTTCTGTTCCGAAATAATTGAGATAGTTGCTAAAAACACGCATATTAAAAATATGTGAGTTAATTTTTAATTTGAATGCCAAAATAACTACAAAAACTCGTAGTCTATAATTAATGTAATGTTGTATTTATTTTCTCACTCTTTAATAAATAAGGGTAGATGTAGGAAAAACACAATAAATACTGTATTTGGAATATAACTGCCTCAGTTATTTTAAAACAAATATTTTTAACAATGTCTCAGCTATTTTGGAATGGATGGTCTATAAGCAAACTAAAGGGAAGTTATTGGGTGCACCCACAATATACGGAGTGCACTAATATGACAAAATATAGATTTTTATTTTTAAACTAAAATCAAACAATGTTATTCAGACTTATTTAAATGTCAAGTCGATGCAACTGGTCATAGCACCCAATAACTTTCCCAAAGTGAGATGGAGAGGGTCAATGGAGAGGGTCAATGGAGAGGTCGGATAAAATTTGTTATAAATACAAGGGTCAATGGAGAGGTCGGATCGGGTGGAACTTTGACCGACAAAGTGCGCAAAACTTTCAAATGTTGGAAATTGGAACATGGATTAAGCCTTTCAGCCTAAGTTTCGTCAAAAAAGGCTATCAAAAACAAAAAGGTTTTATCCTCAAAAAAATAAAACAAAAAGGTTTCTTCCAAAAGGTTTTTAGTACGTCATACTCCTTCGGTCTCTTTATTTTTTATATCTAATTCTCATAAGTGACGGATTCAGAGATTTTGTTCATCGGGATCCGTAAATAATTAATAAAGTAAATAAATTTTTTTAGAGGGTCCGAAATATTTTTCTATATATAAAATGTAAAGTCTTTTTTTTAGCGGGGTCCGTGGACCCATTGTTGTTAAGATAGATCCGTCTCTGATTCTACTCATACAATAATTTACGTGTAACGAGTAACATAATATGATTTTATATTATTAATCATCATTATCAATAAGTTATACTACATCCGCCTCAAAATATAAGTCATCCTAGACTTTTAGATTTGTCTAATAAAATAAGACATTCTACGTTACTAATGCAATATTTAGTACACTTTTCTATATCTTACCCCTAATTTATTATGAATCCAACTATATTTCATTACTTAACAACTATTACATTGATGATAATCGAGGGGTATTTTAGACATTTACTATTAAATTTATGATATTCAACCATTTACTATTAGTCGCGAACGGAGGTAGTGGTTCAATGTCGTAAATTTGAAGGTTAATTCTCTAAAATACCTCTTAACTATCATTAATGCAATAATATTTTTTTGGGGGAAATGCAATAGTTATTAAATAATGAAAAGTAGTTAGATTCGTAATAAATTAAGGATAAGATAGAGAAATTGACAAAAAAATATGCATTGGTAATGTAGATTGACTTATATAGTGGGAGAAACCTAAAAGTCTAGGAAGACTTATATTTTCGGACGGGTGTAGTATCATTCTGAGTTGTTGTGCAAGTAATATTACTTTTTAACTACTAGTATCACTTCAATTTATTTTATTCAAATTTATCTAGTATTAATTTAGAAAATGAATTGAACATTTGATATTCTTTTTCTGTAACGCACCGCTCCTAGATATCGAGAACAGATCTACATCTATAAAGCGGAAGAGTCATACCCTAAAAAACGAGCATAGATCCTCCCCAGATCACTCCCTAGGTGGCGAATCCGTCGGATCCGTGACTAGCATTCATAGAAAATATAAAAGAAAGAAAGAACAAACTTATCCAGAAATGAAACGGTCGCCACATGACTTTTAGAGAATACCTTAAAACCTACGTAAATATGACGTCATATCATAGTATTAAAAAAGACACGGAGGAAAGAAACATGCAGAGACGTGGGAAACATACCATCAAGATCTTCCATCAAACACCATCAACAAAAGCACCACTGCTCTCAAACGAGAATCATGAATATCTGAAACAAATACTAGAATCCAAAAAAGAAAACTTCCAACTACTTGGGACACACGTCTTTTTCAAGGGATATAATTACTAAAAACAATCTACAAAAACATAAAAGACTTCATATCTTCACTCAACTGCATATCTTCTTATTTCAAATAAATTAGTAAGTTCATGCATGAGTTTGGTAAGCATAAAAGAAGAAAAAAATAGATTCATGTTTGTCAAATGTCGGGAGACATGACATGAATTTACTATGCCTAGTTTATAAGACAAGTTGAAAGCATATACTTGATACATAAGGAAAACTACTTTAAAAACACAACTTGAACGATGCATGGAATACATGCCTATTAACCAGGGACGGCCCTATAGTGAAGCGAAGGAGGCGACTGTCTTAGGCCCAACGATACCGGAAAGCCCAACATTACATGTTTCGTTAAAAGAAAAAAAATCGTGTATATCCACTCCGATCCAACCTAATATAATGTGTTAAAATTTTATTTTATTTGAATTGATAAAGACCCAAAAAAATTTACTCGAACCAATAAAGACCCAAAAAAATTAGACATACAACAGGGCCAGACCGGCCTTAGGCCCTAAAAAGGCCAGGCTGCTATTAACTACTTCCATGTTCATCTTGCACATACTTGTTCGGTTTCATTAACTATTTACTTACCATGTTCATGTTTTGTCATGTTACATATCATGTTCATGTTTCTTGTCATGTTCAAGCTTAACACATAAAATCAGTTATTTCAGGGTACAACGCAACAATGAAAACCCACCATGAAGGCCATGGTGCAACTTGGGTAATATGAATAGCAACAATATCCCATGCGACATATGCGATCATGATATTCTTGTAATATATTGAGTTCAACAGGGGTAATTAACACTAGTCGACATCCAATACGATCCGTGGGTCGATCGAAGTACTTTTTTAATACATTGCGGGTAAGTAACTGCACCGCATCAAGACTATCCGAGAAACATATAAAGCACATAGGAGCACATAAGGCATATCGGATCATGTTTAAGCCATATTCTAACTTATGTGATCCTTCAAAGGCCAAAAAAAATTACCAAACTACCAACCTATCTTCACTACTCGTGAACAAAAACAATTTTCTGAAAATTCCAGAAAACAAAGCATACTTGAAAGTACAACGTGTAGCACATAATAGTCACATAAACGGAATCAATAGCTGATCCTGGATGCTTCTTGGCTCACTGCAGCGGGGGTTAAGGCCGCTGATGCATACCTGGAAACATTTTGGGTTCAGCTTCTTCTTTTTCTGCATCCAGCATAATGTAGTACAAAATCCTAAACTACCAGCACATTCTCCAGAAAAATGAGAAAAACAACAGCTTTAACATAAAAATAGGTTCCAGTTTTTTATAAGAAGATCTCTTTACCTTGAAGATGAACCGAGCTACAAATAGACAACAACTAACCCTCGCTTTCACGAGAATCTACAAACAAGTTGCATATTCTAACACGAAAACTATGATAAATCAAGATTAAAACTAAGATCCTAATAAAAGTCCGACTTTTACCTTCAAAAGACGCTTCTAGATTTGAACCTGCTTCCGGGACCGAATTGAACTCAGCATTATGATCTACGAAAGCAGAAACGGCAATGTCAGACAATCCTGTCGAACATCGAAGGTGCAGCCGAGGCGGGTATGCCCAACCCTCCAAACACGAAAACGCAAACCTTAACGACGAAACAACAAAAACTTGACAGAGCCTTAACTCCCTGAGACGGAACCCTACCTCGCATAGGTGGACGACTCGAACTTCAAAAAACCAGGAAGAACACAAAACTCACAAAAACCGAGAAGGGTATCTAGGAGCCCTTTTATAGACTCTTAACGACCTTATGTCAGTTTTCCAATTATATTGGGAAAAGAAAACCTAGAATAAAAGAAACAGAAAAAGCTATTTCGAAAAGGCTAAACTACCGTTGCTAAGATGTAATAGATTTTAAATTTTCCGTTTTTACTCTCATTCTATTTAAAAAATTTAGACATTTTTTACATTACAATATACATAATGAATAAAGAAAGAAAATTGAAAAGTAATTTGACTTAAGTGGTAAGTGCCTTAAAAATGTCTAGGGAGTTCATAGGTTAGATTTTCTTTTGAGGCGATAAGTTGAAAGATCTCTAGGCTAGACCTTACCTCTCTGATTTTACCCATGAGTAAGAGTCAGATTTCGAAGGCACGACCCGTGTTGAACTCTTGATTAGTCGAGTTAGTTGGTCCCGGATTCCGAGGCTTTATAATTTTATTATTATTTTAGTTTTCTTTTGCATATTTGAATATCATTTCAAAAGTCATCTTGACATATAAAGTCAATATTGTATTCCTTTTATACTTGTACATATAATTGTGACATGTTACAGATTTATACAATCTTCATGCATGAAAAGAATTGATATTTTGAACTCATTCCCATATTAACTTTATTACTTTAAATATTCTAGAGTTGTTAATCCGGATAAGGCAATTTAATAATCAGAACATATTATTTCAGCTATGGACTTCAAATAATTTAAAACAAATTTAATACTGAGAATAACATTTTGTGTGATGTGATAAATACAGTTGACGATTCTGGATATCGTTCAATATCAATTCCGGGTCGTGATTACTTTTATTGCAACTAATTCAAGAATAATTCGACAGAGGGATAGTGTTTGGGAGTATATTTAGACTGAGTCTGGGTTATTTTCTCAAGTTGCCTACGTATCATGTTAATCAATTAGGAATCATGTCGACCGTAGTTCTTAGGATTGTTTATATAGAGGGCCTTACGCCCTAGGCATGCCTGTGCCGAATCCTTCAAGGACTCAATGTTAGTTTTGGTGACTTGATCTCTAAACTGATGAATAAACTGGTGGAACTAATCTGGAAAACTGAGACTGAGAATGATGGCCAGTTCAGTTAAGTATATTTAATTCTGTGAAAGTCAGTTTGATGAAGTGCAACTGAGTTCCTTCTGAAGTCAGCAGTCAGTTTTGGTCTGCTGGGTTTTGCTTGAGAATAGCTGAGTTCTACCTCTGGGCAGTTGATTACAAGTCTGGTGGATAACATCTGAAGTTGGGGTCCACATCTGGGGTATTTATGACAATTCCGACAAAGATATTTGGCGGTTAGGGTTTGGGATTTGTGCCTATAAATATCAATGTTGTAAACAATACAAGAGTGTGTCTTTCACTTTGTGAGGAATACCTTGTAACTTTGTGCATAATAATATATCTCCTTTTCTGTCAGTGGAGTAGTCGGCACAACGCCGGAAACCACGTTAAATCACTGTGTTCACTTTGTTTCTGTGTTTTATCAATTCCGCTATCCTTTACGTTTGCATTGCTTCTGTTTTAGTCTTTCTTAAACTGCAAGCTTCTTATCTGTGGTTTAACAAACTGGTATCAGAGCTTCAAGTTCAAGATTCAGAGAGTTGCAGGTTGAACATAGTTGATCTTCACCAACACCGGTGACCGGTGCTAGGATTTTGTGATCAAAGGTTTGTTCTTTAATTAGAATGATGTCAGCAATGAACGTGAAGATTGATAAATTTACTGGGAGGAACAGTTTTAGTTTGTGGCAAATCAAGATACGGGCCTTGTTAAAGCAATAAGGATTGTGGACTCATTTATCTGATAAAGAGGATGCCAGTTCTGCAGATTATGCCAGTCTGGAGGAGAAAGCACATTCTACCATCATGTTGTGCTTGTCTGGTGATGTTATCACAAAAGTTGCCGATGAAGACACCGCTGCCAAGTTATGCTTAAAGCTTGAAAGCCTGTATATGACTAAGTCATTGACCAACAAGTTGTTGCTGAAGCAGAGGCTATTCAGCCTGAGGATGCATGATGGGACTCAACTGAGAGATCATCTTGATCAGTTGAACACAATATTACTTGATCTCAGGAATATTGATGTTAAGATTGAGGATGAAGATGCTGCTTTGATTTTGCTGGTATCAATACCAGCTTCCTATGAGAACTTTGTGCAGTCCTTCATAGTTGGGAAGGATACAGTTGCTTTAAAGGATGTAAGTTCATCTTTGCATGCCAGGGAGTTGAGACATAAGGCAGCTGGGGCAGACAATCAGGATGCTTGACTGATAGTCAGTAGCAACAGTGGAAATGAGCATGGCCAGTCTAGGAAGAAAAGTTCCAAGAAGACAAAGTCCAAAGGCCCTAAATCCACAGATGTTTGCAATTACTATAAGGAGCAGGGACATTGGAAGTCCAATTGTCCAAAGAGAAAGAAACAGCAGGAGAACAGTTATGGCACAGCTGTTGTGGCAACTGAGCATGATTCAGATGAGGACATAGTTCTAGTGGCAGGAGAGTCAGCACATCAAATTGATGTGTGGATTCTGGACTCTGGAGCATCCTTTCATATTTGCCCTCACAGAGAGTGGTTTTCAAGTTATCAGCAGATGGATCGTGGTCACATATCTATGGCTAACAACAACGTCTGCAAGGTAGTTGAGATTGGCTAAGTTCAGTTAAGGACAGAGGATGGAAGATTATGTAAACTGAGTGAAGTTACACATGTTCCACAAATGACCAAAAACTTGGTATCCCTCAGTTCTTTGGACAGCAGGGGATTCATTTTTAAGAGGGAAAGAGGTATGCCGAGTGTCTACAAAAACTCAGTTGAGGTTCTCAAGAGAATCAAGAAAGAGAATCTGTATATATTACAAGGGTCAGTTGTTGCCGGTTCTGTTGTTATGGCATCTGCTGAGATTCATCAGTCATAGCTTACAAAACTATGGCACATGAGACTTGGCGATGGGTGAAAAGAGGATGCAGATTCTTTCTCAGAAAGATCTTCTTGAGGGCTGTAAGGTCAAGAATCTGGACTTTTGTGAGTATTATGTGTTTGGGAAGCTTCATAGGAGCAAGTTCTCAACAACCCAAAGTCATCACTTGATTACATTCATTTTGATTGTTGGGGGCAATCAAAGGTGGAGTCATTCGGTGGTCACAGATATTTTGTGTCCTTTATTTATGACTATTCAAGGATGACTTGGGTGGTGATGATGAACACAAAAGTGAGACATTCAAGAGCTTCATGCAATGGAAAGCTCTAGTTGAAAATCAATTGGGGAAGAAGATCAAGAAGCTTCGTACAAATAATGGTTTGGAATTCTGCTGGATTAAGTTTGGTGAGTTGTGCAGAAATGAGGGTATTGCCAGACATCGCACAGTCAGGAATACTCCTCAGCAGAACGGGGTAGCTGAGAGGCTAAATCAAACTATTCTAAAGAGGGCAAGATGCATGCTCTCTCATGCTGGTTTGTCAATGAGATTTTGGGCAGAGGCTGTAACCACAGCTTGTTACTTAATCAACAGGAGTCCTCACACATGGATCAGTCTCGAAATACCAGTTATGAAGATGTGGTCAGGCAAGCCTGCTGACTACTCATTACTAAGGGTATTCGGAAGCACAGTTTACAATCATGTCAATGAAAGGAAACCGGAACCAAGAGTCAATAAAGGAGTGTTTGTGAGGTATGGAGATGGAGTTAAGGGTTATAGAAATTTGTCATCAGTAGAAAACAAAGTTATTCTCAGCAGAGTTACAGTTTTTGATGAAAATTCTATGCTCAGTTCATCAGTGAGGAGGATAATCAAATCAAAACCAAGCAATAAACCGAGAAAACGATGTAGGTGGAGCTTCATGTGGAGTTAGTTGGAATGCAACAATCAACTGATCGAAGTCAGTTTTCATCTGATCTGGTTGCTGAACCAAAGCTGAATCAAAGTCCAAGCCACCCAGCTAAGCAAATATCAGTTGAGCGTCAAACTTAGAACGTGGGTCAGCAGAGTATAGCTGTCAGCAGAGCTATAAGATCCAATGTTGGGGTACCTCCCAAGAGGTATGGGTTTGATGATATGGTTGGATACGTATTTAGTGGATGGTTTTGAACCTTCTACTTACAGGGAAGTAGTGACATGTTCTGAAGCATCTCAAAGGCTTGCTGCCAAAGGAGATGAGATTGAGTCATTACTGAAGAATCAGACTTGGGATCTAGTTAAACATCCAACTGATAGGAGAGTTGTTACTGTTAAGAAATCACTAGTTTAACGCAACGGAATTTAAATTTTGATTTCCTTTTCTTGATCTTTCTTCGTTTAATGCAATAAACACGTTAAGTAGTGTGACGGAATATACCTTTGATGATCTATAAGATCGTCGCTTTGACCGTCAACGGAGAGTAGTACAGTGCGCAAGCCATCCACGCGTCCGGCCTCTATTGATAATCCACCCAAACTCCTCGCCGGAATTCTCCTTGGATTGCTATTGGAAAACTCCGGTTGATAAACCGGCCTTTTTCTTCCCTCACAAACTCTCTATAGGATGCTCTGTATTTTACACAAGAACTATAAGCTCTTGCAATTGTGATGTACAAAAGAGCTTGTCACCCACTTCCTTTTTATAGGCAAAGTGGCGCCCCCTATTGTGTGGAGGAGAAGAAAACATTTTTCCCAATAAAATAAGGAAAATCTCCTACATTGATTTATCTCATTAATTATAATTAATTTTGCCAATATCTTATATTGAATATAATTATATTATTACCATAAATCTATTTTTCTAAAATCAATCAATATCCAATATTAATATTATGGTAATCTTATCAATTAAAGTGCACAATCCAAGTGTATCTTATCCACATCAATTGTGGCTCCCCTATAGTCAATAAATTGACTTCCGGAATATTCTTTAATTAATATAATTTGTATATAATTAATATCTTGTATTTTATTTATTCATAATAAATAAATACCACCATATTAATTTACCACTATAACCTTTATAGTCTAGAGATAAACTTTCTTTATTTGGTTATCGACTATAACCGCATTTTAATCCGACTCAATGTTCATATGTGTGTGACCCGATAGGCTTCCGAATATGTTGGTCGTAGACACAAAGTGCAAATTACGAAAATGCCCTTCATGCCTAACGATCACGGGATAGCGTCTAACAACACACCGTGACCCCCAATCATCGGAAGAGTCAAAAGCAATGACTACTACCTTTCATGTGAAACAGTTATCGTGTAACTTACAATCCTATCGTTGTAATATTATCCATACGATCGTATCTCGAGTGTCAATACATTCACAATCGTATCTTATAATAGGGATATCATGCTCTCTCGGAATAACACATTTACACCCACTTTGCAAAGATTCTCAAGAGCTAGACATTCCTTATAAGAAGGCCATTTCGGATATTCGATCCTAATTATAGGATACGCGATTCCCGGACGACCAATCATGTATACTCCACATGCTTCAATATCACACCCAATCACTACCGCATGATCGCCCCGTGGCTAGGGGAAATCTCAATTGTGTCAAAGCATGACAATCCACACCGTGATGCCATGAAGACTCAGGTCTAAAGAATAATGTAAGTGGGCCAGTCTAACGTACGCATGCCATATAGTGTCACACGTGCCACATAGTGTCACACGTGCCATATAGTGTGACACTTAATGTAAGTGGGCCAGTCTAACGTACGCATTCTCTAATACACGTCAACGTACAGTCCAAGTGTCTCTACATTTCGATAGACGAGATCCATCCCTACCTTCTATAAGATAGAAGACATCCAATACGTGCTAGTCTGGTTATACTATCAATGTCCCATTTGACAGTACATAAGACTAGAGACATTTAAGTACCAAACTTGTTAGAGTGATTAGAGATCTCATCAACCATAATCACTATCATGGTTTCTCTATCACAGTTTGACATTAGGGACGTTACTATATATATACATCAAATAATATGAAGATAAACAATATATAATAACATAAGTGCTTTTATTAATCATAATAATGTTATTACATGAACTAAATAGATTGTAAACGACCCGACCCGGTCGGATCCGGTCTAACCCGATTGGGTTTAGGACACATTTCCAACAATCTCCCACTTGGCATAAAGCCAATCACCCATATGCCAAAGCCCGTCCAAGTGAACATGTTTCTCATGTTTTGCTTGAGACAATGCCTTGGTTAACAGATCAGCTATGTTATCATCCGTGTGGACTTTCTCTATCTTTACATCTCATCTATCTACTATCTCTCTAATCAAGTGATAGCGCCGTAGCACATGTTTGGACTTCTGATGAGACCTTGGTTCCTTTGATTGAGATATCACCCCATTGTTATCACAGTACAGAGGCACTGGACCTTCAATAGAGGGAACCACACCAAAGTTCAGTAATGAACTTCTTCATCCAAACTGCTTCCTTTGCCGCCTCCGAGGCTTCTATGTATTCGGCTTCCGTTGTTGAGTCTGCAGTAGTCTCCTGCTTGGAACTCTTTCAGCTCACTGCTCCGTCGTTAAGCGTGAAAACAAATCCAGACTGACTTAAAGTCATCCTTGTCAGTTTGGAAACTGGCATCTGTGTAACCTCGTAATACTAAATCATCACTCCCAAAAACCTGGAACATATCCCTAGTCCTAGTACGCCTTAAGTACTTGAGGATATTCTTGACAGCAATCCAGTGACCGTCACCTGGATTAGACTGGTACCTACTGATGAGCTAAAATCTACCCACTCAAAAATACAATTTATAAAGACTCGCAACTGTGGGTAAACTAACTCTCTAACCAGCAGAGTACCGGGTCGATTGTTAGAATAGCTACAGGAGTACGAGGTCGATCCCAAGAGAAATGTGGTTATGAGTACCAAAGCGAACGTAGAACTTAGTCTAGGCGATCAAAGTTTAGGTGGAGTGTTTATAACTAATGCAAAAAGTAAAGTTTAACTAACAAGTTTAAAAAGCATAGTCAAACTATGATCCAACAGGTTGTCACCTCAGGAATGACTTGACAAGGAGTGTGTTTTAACTGATTCAGTTTATATGACATTCACGGGTGTCAACTTTTTATTCTTGAGTTAAGGTCTGAACAACTCTCACTTAACCCCTATACTAGGCTTATTATCCCTCCCTTTAGAGAGCTAACTTACCTAATAAGGTTGACCAGAATAAAAAGCCGCTGAAAAAACCTCACAAAAGCATAGTTTTAACGTGTCACTTAGGTTGTCAATCTAACTATTAAAGCTATGTTTTAGTGATACTAATACTGCTTCCTTCATCTCGTAAGAATAAGAATCTCACATAGGCATAGTCCTCGACTGTCACTTGATTGTCAATCTGACAATCAAGACTATGATTAGTGATACTCATATCCCACATCTCACCGCAAAATACATTTATAAGCTCGATGTAACAATGAACAAAGTTGTCAATCTCATTCAAAGCTATTAAAATGATCAAAACAAGTTTTAAAACATGAGTTTATCATACTGAACGCTTAATTTAAGAGCTACACAACTCCCGACTCATCTCCTATATGCTTTCACCCGTTTTCACATATTTCGGCTATAAAAAAGGTTTAGCTACTCATATATATATATATATATATATATATATATATATATATATATATATATATATATATATATTACAAGTAATCGACTCTGTTAAAATGTCATGGATTAAACGTATGGAAGTTTTACATAATAGCCTTCACAATGCCAAAATTCTATTAAAACCAAATTAAAACCTTAATCCAATCATTTGCCGATTCTCATTACTTATATATATATATATATATATATATATATATATATATATATATATATATATATATAACAAAATGAAAGAAAACAAGAAAGAAAGAACGAAAAACGGAAACTATATTATAACGATAATTATTCGAAATTATAACGAAATTACAACTATATATATATATATATATATATATATATATATATAGGCCCCAAAATGAAAGAAAAATGAAGGGAAAAGATGAAGAAGGGATGGGGGAAGAAGGGGCAAGAAATGAAGGTGAAATGGAGGCCTATTTATAGATAAAACTGGACAAGCCGGATCGATCCGGGAAAGGGCCGGATCGATCCGGGAACAATAAAAAATATTATCCCAGGCTTATCCTCTGCAAAACCATGTGGCACACTCTTATATCCCTAAAAATACCTATTTTAGGCCTCAAAACGTGTCATTACTCGGGATTTTGGTCAACCTATAATTCTGCAATAAACCACCAAAATACCAAACGTAAATCCGACACGACATTCCGGTTACTAAACCGGTACAAAAACTAATAAAAACACATAAAAACACGATATTTTATAAAATATTCATGACTTATATATTTTTATGAAATTTAGGAATTAAAGACTCGAAATGATACAAAAGTGCTCAAAATGATATCAGAAACAGGGTGAAAAGTTATAAAAATAACAGTGAATTTTTCCGTCATCACAACCCCCCACTTAGCTTTTGGTCGTCCTCGAACAAAATAAGCGATAAAATAAAATGAATGAGGAAAAATTCATGAAGATATAAGATGTAAGGGACAACCCGATGATGAAACCATTCGAATCATAACCACACGTTAACCTCAATATAAATGTATAACAGAGTGTGTGTGACAAGCCTTTTCAATTTCCACTATCCTCGCACAAGTATCCATTCAGACAGTCCTAATGACTTTCCTAGGTATAGCAAAGAATGCCCACACAAAGTCCTCCCTGCACTTATTAGGATAATCCCTAAAGCATATCATTCGGTTTATACTTTGGGGATAGTCGAAAGATAACTATGTTTTCAACCATGCTTAATTCATTCCCAAAGAATAGGATGTTTCGTGATAACACCCTAGTGGACTTAATTTCACATGTGTAGCATATGCCTTCATTCCCAAAGCAATAGGATGTTTCGTGATAACACCCTAGCCGGACTACTATCATCGAGCAATGGGAGCTTTTAAACCTCATAGTGATATAGGACGCTTCGTGATAACGCCCTCCGCACTCAAATCATTGGTAGCTACAACCGACATATATGTAGTTCATCTTAATTTGGTATTTTTCTTTTCATTCCACTCAAATTATATCCTTTCTATCACATTCAAACCTTCAGATATTCACGATACATGTTCAAAAAATTATGTACTAAGTTACTGCAATTATCTCTAGAATAACCACTAGATATCTTGAATGGATACAGTTTAAAATTTTCGCTTCAAAATCAAAGGCTTACGTGAACAATGAATTCATGTTACACAAATAAATTTGGGGTTAAAATGCACTTACGGTTCACTTTGGTTATATACATCCAAATCGATCATTACATCATCAAATCCATGAAATATATACCTTATACAATTTATTTTAATCAACTAAATAATGCTCAAAAAAAATCAAAACTAAGGGATTTTCTCGATACAAAATAAATACTTAATGCCATTACTAGACCAACCTCGACTCTACCCCCCACTTACGATTTTGCATTATTCTCAGAGTGTAAATGAGATAGAGAGGAAGACTTAGCTTATAAACCTGGCAGAAAGATGCTATCGAATCCGTAATGACCATGAGAAAACACGATCCGAATCCCTATACAAAAACAAAACAACCAAAACAAAGCAAACACGGGACATGGTCCTCGTACAAAATATGCAAAAGGGATATGGGAATAATAAGATAATGGCCCTGTTACGTCGTAAAATTCGATAGGCGTGATATATATAGCTTTAGATGGAAAAATAACCCACACGGGTAAAGCACGTAACATCTAAGCATATATGTATCACATGAGCAAATATCATAGTCAAGTCACTATTCCTAAATTCATTTTTATTACACACGCTTTATTAAGGTGGGAATACTCACCACTATACTACAACGACTGAGAAATTTGAAACAGACTAGATCATAAAATGAAATGTGTGAAAGAGTATTGAGTCTTTTATACCCGTATCCTCAAGGGTTCTCACAAACAGTCCAACAACCTAAGTCCAAGAAATGATGCATTTGATTTTTTTTTCCTTTCTGTATTCTACGTAGAGATTTTCGGATAACCACCTAATCATTCTCTTTTAATTACATTCAAACACTCATCCAGAGACTTGATTGTGCTTTGTGTTCAACTTCCATTATGATCATACTTTCCACAGATTCTACATTTCATTAAGACTAGTCTTATCCAAATTATTATTATTATTAATAACGGGCTGCCTCCCGGTAGCGCTTTTGTTTAACGTCGTTTGCTCGACAGGGTGACTCTATACAGAACTCAATCAACCAAAATCCGAACTTAAGAAGATCAACACTTAAGAAAAGTGATCAAAGCGAGAACCATCGAAATTAAATTGTCTAAAACGCACTTCGCTTGGTTCTCGATGTCACCTCCTCCCAAATGGAGAATCTTCTCATTATCACTGTCGAACCATCTTCTTTACTATTCCATAAAGTTCATCCATCGGGGAGTACACAAACTGGACCGCAGAAAATTCATCCTCACAGAGTGGACGAATGTAGTAATCCGGGACCGTTATATTAAACACTACCAACTCTCCCAAAGGGCTTTACTAAAGATGGCCAATCAATCTCCCGCTCCTCTAACTCTCAAATCTCATTATAGCAAACCGAATCATCAACCTCACTCAACTCGAACTTCTTCAATGGTTACATCATCATCCTTAACCACCTCTATTGCACGCTTTCCCCGCTCCAAACCCCATTATTTCAATCAATAGCACCACCTCTCTTGAAGATTTCTTAGGGCGGAGTCAAGATTTATCTTGAACTCTTGCATGTCCAAAGCATCGCTCTTTGCAAGATCTCGTCCAATCGCTCCATTTGTTCCATTTGACTGCCGGTAAAACTTTCTTGTGGCTCGGGAACAAACCGATCATAATCGACTTTGATTCATCGGAGGTGGGTAGCAAGTTTCTTGCCATTCCAAACACCGATCGTGTGGTGAATATGGGTGAAGTTATCAACATGCCGAGTATGATCGCCGTAATCCTGATAAGCACTAGGGGTTCAAGAACCTCTCATAATATTGTGGCTCATAACTCGAATAACCATAATTCTCGGTCCTGGTTACTCTGCTGATATTGAGGCCGAGGCACATCTGTTGTTGATAGTATTGCTCAGTGCCCGAGAGGTAGGTAGAGTATTGTTGTTCGTGAGTAATATTGATTGAAAAATCCATCCATTTAAGCTCAATCTGCAAGATCTTCAGAAAACAACAAGAAAACAATAAAAATTTTCTTTTTTTGTTTTTTTGTTTTTTTGTTTTTACACACACACACACACGAAATCTAAATAAGACGAAGAAAATAAAAACCTAGGCCCAAGCCTTCGGTTCACTTACAAGATATCACAACAATATCACACATTTCCCCGGCAACGGCGCCAATTTTTGATGAGCTAAAATCTACCCACTCAAAAATACAATTTATAAAGACTCGCAACTGTGGGTAAACTAACTCTCTAACCAGCAGAGTACCGGGTCGATTGTTAGAATAGCTACATGAGTACGAGGTCGATCCCAAGAGAAATGTGGTTATGAGTACCAAAGCGAACGTAGAACTTAGTCTAGGTGATCAAAGTTTAGGTGGAGTGTTTATAACTAATGCAAAAAGTAAAGTTTAACTAACAAGATTAAAAAGCATAGCCAAACTATGATCCAACAGGTTGTCACCTCAGGAATGACTTGACAAGGAGTGTGTTTTAACCGATTCAGCTTTATATGACATTCACGGGTGTCAACTCTTTATTCTTGCGTTAAGGTCTCGAACAACTCTCACTTAACCCCATACTAGGCTTATTAACCCTCCCTTGTAGAGAGCTAACTTACCTAATAAGGTTGACCGTAATAAAAGCCATTGAAAAACCTCACAAAAGCATAGTTTTAACGTGTCACTTAGGTTGTCAATCTAACTATTAAAGCTATGTTTTAGTGATACTAATACCTGTTTCCTTCATCTCGTAAGAATAAGAATCTCACATAGGCATAGTCCTGACCTGTCACTCAGATTGTCAATCTGACAATCAAGACTATGATTAGTGATACTCATATCCCACATCTCACCGCAAAATACATTTATAAGCTCGATGTAACAATGAACAAAGTTGTCAATCTCATTCAAAGCTATTAAAATGATCAAAACAAGTTTTAAAACATGAGTTTATCATACGAACGTTTAATTTAAGAGCTACACAACTCCCCGACTCATCTCCCAAGGGCGCTTTCACCCGTTTTCACATATTTCGCTATAAAAAGGTTTAGCTACTCACATATATATATATATTACAAGTAATCGATCATTTAAATGTCATGGATTAAACGGCGGGAAGTTTTACATAATAGCCTTCACAATGCCGTAATTCTATTAAAACCAAATTAAAACCTTAATCCAATCATTTGCCGATTCTCGATACTTATATATATATATATATATATATATATATATATATATATATATATATATATATATATATATATATATATAACAAAATGAAAGAAAACAAGAAAGAAAGAACTAAAACGGAAACTATATTATAACGATAATTATTCAAATTATAACGAAATTACAACTATATATATATATATATATATATATATATATATATATATATATATATATATATATATATATAGGCCCCAAAATGAAAGAAAAAATGAAGGGAAAAGATGTAGAAGGGATGGGGAAGAAGGGGCAAGAAATGAAGGTGAAATGGAGGCCTATTTATAGATAAAATCGGATAGTCGGATCGATCCGGAAAGGGCGGATCGATCCGGGAACAATAAAAATATTATCCCAGGCTTATCATCTGCAAAACCATGTGCAAAATCATCATTATGTCTATTTTCGCCATACGCCGATCGATCCGGAAAGGGCCGGATCGATCCGGATCGTAAAAACATCGCTTTGAGCTGAAACTTGAAAAATTCATATCTTGAGTTGTAGACCTCCGATTGACGTGATTCAAAATGCATTGGAAATCTCTTTCAAAGATCTACAACTTTCATGAAGGACACGTCTTCAGAAAATGCCGTTTTAATGAGCCATTTGTTCGTCGAAGATATAATTCGTTAGTGGTACTCACATCAACCACCGAGCCACTTGACCACTTAAGTTAGTGGCACACTCTTATATCCCTAAAAATACCTATTTTAGGCCTCAAAACGTGTCATTACTCGGGATTTTGGTCAACCTATAATTCTCGCAATAAACCACCAAAATACCAAACGTAAATCCGACATTTACATTCCGGTTACTAAACCGGTATAAAAACTAATAAAACACATAAAAACACGATATTTTATAAAATATTCATGACTTATATATTTTTATGAAATTTAGGAATTAAAGACTCGAAATGATACAAAAGTGCTCAAAATGATATCGAAAATGGGTGAAAAGTTATAAAATAATAAATGAATTTTTCCGTCATCACCTACTAGTCATACTAAGAGGTATAGACATCCGGTCTAAAGGCGCAACATGGCATACATGATAGACCCGATTCCCGAAGCATAAGGGATCTTACTCATTTGTGCCCTATCCTCCTCTCTGCCTTAGGACTCATTCCTTTCGATGTAGACCCCTATGTGACATGGGCAAAGAATCCTTTCTTGGACTGCTCCATGCCGAATCTCTTTAACATCTTGTCTATATAGGTGGATTACGCATGCACCAAGCAACCTTCTGATCTATATCTCAGAGATCTTAATTCCTAGAATATAGGCTGCTTCACCCAAGTCCTTCATTGAGAAGTTCTTGGATAACCAAGCTTTGACCGATTGTAACATAGGCACATCATTCCCTATTAGCAATATGTCGTCTACATAAAGCACTAAGAACACAATGGCACTCCCACTAACCTTCTTGTAAACACCGGGCTCATCTTCGTTCTTGATGAAATCAAACTGTTTGATTATCTCATCAATGCGAAGATTCCAACTCCGAGAAGCTTGCTTTAATCCATAAATGGATCTTTGCAGTTTACACACCATCCTGGCGTCATTGGTTGTGAAATCCTCAGGCTGTGTCAATGCACTTCCTCAGATGTGTTCCCGTTAAGGAAAGCCGCTTTCACATCCATCCGCCGATTTCGTAATCATGGTATGCCAAAGAAGAGCGAGCAAAATTCTATTGATTTTAACATGGCAACAAAGTAAAAGGTTTCGTCGTAGTCAACTCCTTGTCTTTGCTTATAACCTTTGCCACTAACCTAGCTTTGTAGGTAGTCACGTTACCGTCCATGTCGGCCTTTCTCTTAAAGACCCATTTGCACCCTATAGGACTATTCCTTCAAGGCGGATCAACTAAGTTCCAAACTTGGTTGTCTTTCATGGATTCCATTTCAGAATTCATGGCTTCTAGCCATTTCTCTTTGTCATGCCTTAATAGCACTTCCTCATAAGTTCTAGGGTCCTCATTTTTCATGAGATACACGCCAGTGTACCTTTCGGGTTCACGGCGTTCCCTGGTGGATCTTCGAGGTGCTAGTGTGTCCACGGTAGGGGTTGGCATCACATATGTATGTGGTGTCTCCTCTACTTCCATTAACTGACTGTTATCCGTAAGTGGTTCTCGAATTTCTTCAAGATCAATATTACTCCAACCGACCCTATCCGTAATAAACTCTTTCTCCGTAAAGGCCGATCCCCTGCAACAAACACCTTTTGTTCCTCGGGATGGTAAAATTGGTACCCTTTGGTTTCCTTAGGATATCCCACAAAAATAGACATTTGTCAGACCTGGGCTCTAAATTGTCAGGCATCATCCACTTCACGTAAGTCGGACAACCCTAATGTTTTAGATGACCTAGGCTCAGGGTTCTCTTAGTCCATACCTCATATGGCGTAGAATCAACCGTCTTTGATGGAACTCGGTTCAGTGTATAGGATGCGGTTTCTAGAGCATACCCCCAAAATGATTTTGGGAGAACTGCATAGCTCATCATGGATCGCACCATGTCTAACAAGGTGCGGTTCCTCATCTCAGACACGCCATTCATCTGAGGCATCCCGGGAGGGGTCCATTCAGATAGAATCCTATTCTCCTTCAAATAGTCTTGAAACTCTCCATCTAGGTATTCTCTGCCTCGATCGGATCGAAGTGTTTTGATTTCTTTACCTAGTTGTATCTCCACTTCACTTCTGAATTCTTTGAACTTTTCAAAGGCCTCGGACTTATACTTCATTAATTATATATAACCATAACGAGAATGGTCATCAGTGAAAGTGATAAAATAATAGTATCCTCCTTTGGCTTGAATTGACATTGGGCCGCATACATCAATATGTTTGAGCTCAAGCAACTCATTGGATCTTATCCCTTTGCCACTAAAAGGTGACTTTGTCATCTTACCAAGTAAACAAGCTTCACATGTGTCAAACGATTCGTAATCGAATTGATCCAACATTCCATCTTTATGGAGTTTGGAAATGCGATTCTTATTTATATGGCCAAGTCTACAATGCCATAAGTAGGATTCATTCAAGTCATTTGTCTTGGCTTTCTTGTTATTTATATTAAGTACGTCAACATTCATATCTAATATGTAGAGACCATTGCTAAGTATGCCAAGATTATAAAAAAATTCCATCACGTGAAAAAGAACAACATTTATTCTCAAACGTAAATGAAAATCCATCAACATCTAATGCGGAACATTTATTCTCAAACGTAAATGAAAATCCATCAACATCTAATGCGGATATAGAAATAATGCTCTTCGTAAGAGTAGGAACAAAATAACAGTTATTAAGTTCAAGTACTAGCCAACTGGGCAATGAAAGAAAATAAACTCATACGGCTAGTGCAGCAACACTTGCTCCATTCCCAACGCGTAGGTCCACCTCTCCTTTCCTTAGATCTCTAGTTCTTCTTAGTGCCTGCATATTCGTACAAATATGAGAACCACAACTAGTATCTAATACACAATGGTTAGACTTAGAAGAAGTAATCTTGATCTCAATCATAAATATACCTGAAGTCGAATCATCAGAATGCTTATTCTTAGTACTCAAGAAGCCTTTGCAGTTTCTCCTCCAATGTCCGGTCTCACCGCAATGGAAGCAATCATCCTTGGATTTGTCTTTCGCTATTTTAGGCGTTGGCTTATGTGCAGCTAGGCCTGTAAACGAGCCGAACCCTACCGAACCCTGGCAGGGTTCGAGCTCGGCTCGGTGTGTTCGAACCTTAGGCTCGGCTCGGCTCGAAATGGCCGAGCCTTATATTTTCATTATCCGGCTCGGGTTTGGCCTGGTATTTGGGGGAAAAAGCTCGGCTCGGTTCGGCTTGAACATGTCAATATATTTGGGGAAAAAAGCTCGGCTCGGTTCGGCTCGAATAAAAAATTAACATATGATTCATAAAATATATGATATCAATATATGGCAAGGTATAATTCCTATTTCCTAAACACTTCGAACTGTATATGAATTTATGATATCCGAGCCGAACATGTTCGGCTCCACCACCGAATATCTAATTTGTAAGGTTCGGCTCGAAGTTTGAACCCACAAACCGAGCCCGAATCGAGCTTTTTCCAGCCGAATACTCCGAATCGAATCGAATACTTAGGTTCATTTACAGCCCTAGGTGCAGCCTTCGCCTTCTTGGACTTCTTTTAGGCTTTTGCCTTGCCCTTGCTAGAAGTGACCAGCAACACTTGATTTCCCTTTCCAACAGTGCCCTCAGCAGTTTTCACCATGTTCAATAACTCCGCAAGGGAGCAATCTATCTTGTTCATATGATAATTCATCACGAACAGCGAGTATGAATCAGGCATATGTAGGATGCAATATCGCCGGATGGATCATATATCCACCCGATTATGCAGCGGAAAGTATAAGATCTAGATCTAGTCAACCAAAATAGATAAAATAATAGATCTAAACCTACGAGGGGGTTTAGATTACCAACCTTTTTATGGTGCAATTACTCCAAGAACAAAGGTCAATCCAAGATCCAAGCCAGATGAGAAACCACAGTCTTCCAATGTGTGTCTCCAAGCAAAACCAGGTGGATGGTGTTTCACGCCGCCGGATGTTGGAAGGATTTTGCATCATTAAAACAAAAGAAAATTTATAAAACCTATACTCTACCATGCAAAACTACCTCCTAACCGGCCGAATACCGGGTAGTTGCTAGTAAAGTTGGATAAGTACGGGTATCGATCCTCAGGGAAAAGAAATGTTAAATCTAATCTTATTAATCCTTAAATTGTTACTTATTCAAAACGGAACTGAAAACGAAAAACGAAAAGTAAATCGACAGAGGATTGTTAATCCAAAGCCGTGAAGGATAAAAGCGATAAAAACTAAATCTAAACTACTAACTATAAAAGGAAATAAACAAGAAGATGAACATGGAGATTAACAATGAACAAACAAAATCATCCAATCCTTCAAACCTCTATCTCTATCTAAGGTTATCTTGTGATGATTAACTAAAGATGTGGTTCACCTAATTAAAAGTATGAATCCTACTCCGTAGATAATTCGCCTATCAATCAAAACAAGGTGTAAGATTTATTCAAATCTAGCAACCTAGATAATCAACCTATCAACTTCCGTTATGTCAAGGTTAAAAATCCAATCTTTCCTATGGTGATCTAAGTCTAACATGACTTCCATCAAAATCAAACATCGATAAGCAACCATCTTCCGATATACGCTGCATAACAAATAATCGCATAGGAAAAGATACAACTTTGAGATAAAATCATAAAACAAACTTAAATAAAATTAGATAAAACCTCGAATGAAAAAGGATTCAAACTGTTCGAACAATTGCAAATTTCTGCCACGGAGTACATCGCAAAGAAAGAAACAGAAAAGCAAAATAAAAACCTAATCTATCTTGCCACCCCAGCCCTCCCCAAAAGTGGGGGCATAGGTTTGCCTCTTATGATGGTGTATCAATGAGATCGAATAATGTATGTACTAGGGTTGAAATCGCGGTCGTATTTATAGAGTTTTAAGTCGGTCCACATTAAGTCGGCGCTGACGCTCGTCTCTTCTCTCGACGCCGTCCAACATTCTCAACGCTAGAGCAGACGCTCGCTCATACCACGCCCAAACTCTCTCGTATGTAAAACCCTCTTGGACGCCATCTGCAAAGAATGGACGGGACTTGGACTCCACCCAAAGATGCCTGGACTAGATATCATCATCTTTATCTCATTCTTCTCATCTCTATCTCTTCTCTTCTTCATATAACTCTTCCTTATCTCTTGTATGTCAAATAAATCCGACTTGTATCATCTTTTGATCCCTTTTCACTTCGAAATATGCACATCTACAAACATCAAAACCATTGCAAAGTGTAACATCATCCAAATGATCATAAAACCACCAATTAAACACATAATTTAATCACTTTTGCGATTAGACCCTTAAAACATCACTTGCTTAATATTTCAATATAAAGGCCAATTCTTATGCAAATAATATAAATATGGGGAAAATCATCGTAAAATATATCGTTATAAAACGTACAAAATCACCCTTAACACCGGACCTCCTCGATATACTACCTTAGAAAATCCTGAAGTTTACTAAAACTAGAACCCTTAGTATAATGGCCGAAATCTCTAAGCCAATATACTACCCAATAACTCGAAAATTACTTGTGTCAACAGGCTTGAGAGAACTCTCTTTATATAGGAGAGTAATACTTGTCCTCCAAGGATTTAATTGTTGGAATAGTGTCCTAAACCCAATCGGGTTGGACCGGATCCGACCGGGTCAGATCATTTCTACTATTTCTTTATGTTTATACATATATTAAATGGCTTTTCTATTGTCATATATATGTTCTTTTAGAGAACCAATTGTGAATTGTTATATGATAACGTCCTTAGTATTATACTGTGGTAGAGAAACCATGATAAGCGATTGGTTGATGAGATCTCTAATCACTTTAATAAGTTTGATACTTAAATGTCTCTAGGCTGATGTACTATTAAACAGGGCATTGATAGTATGAATAGACTAGCATGTATTAGATGTCTTCTGTCTTTAGGGCAGTGATAGATCTCGTCTATCGAAGTGTAGAGACACTTGGACTGTACGTGGACGTGTATTAGAGAATGCGTACGTTAGACTGACCCACTTACACGGTTAAGTGTCACACTATGTGGCGGTTGTGTAATTATCCTTTGGACCGGAGTCTTCATGGAATCACGGTGTGGATTGTCATGCTTTGACACTATTGAGGTTTCCCCTAGCCATGGGGCGATCATGCGGTAGTGATTGGGTGTGATACTGAAACATGCGGAGTATACATGATTGGTCGTCCGGGAATCGCGTATCCTATGATTGAGATCGAATATCCGAAATGGCCTTCTTATAAGGAATGTCTTACTCTCGTGAATCTTTGCAAAGTGGGAGTAAATGAGTTACTTCGAGAGAGCATGATATCCAGATTATAAGATATGGTCGTTGATGTTTTGACACTCGACTAACAACCGTATGGATATTATTACAGCGATAGGATTGTAAGTTACACGGTAACTGTTTCACATGAAATGTAGTAGACATTGCATTTGACTCTTCTGATGATTGGGGGTCACGGTGTATTGCTAGACGCTATCCCGTGATTGTTAGGCATGGAGGGCATTTTCGTAATTTGTACTTTGTGTCTACGGCCAACATATTCGGAAGCCTATCGGGTCACACACATATGAACATCTAGTCGGATTAAAATGCGGTTATAGATGATAACCAAATAAGGAAAGGATTTATCTCGAGACTATAAAGGTTATAGTGGTAAATTAATATGGTGGTATTTATTTATTATGAATAAATTAAATACAAGATATTAATAATATTAAATTAATTATAGAATATTCCGGATGCCAATTTATTGGCTAAGGTGGCGCAATTTGTGTGTGTATAAGATACACTTGGATTGTGCAATTTAATTAATAGTATTACCATATATTAATATTAGATATTTATATATATATATATATATATATATATATATATATATATATATATAAAATAATACTTATGTGCGTGTGTGCAATAGTGCAAGTTGGTGCTGCATGCGCATGTATGTGTGATATATATATAAATGGATTTATATGTGTAATAATATATATGTGATATATATACATTTGTAAATTGATTTATGGTAATATAATAAAGGAAAGACAAGAGAGAGAAAGAAGACAGTAGATCAGCATACTTAATCTATTTTATCTTTGCTGTATCTAGATTGTAATATTGTGAACAAATGTTTATAATGAAAGATCACTGAAATTTGTTCTGTTTTTGTTTCAATCTTTTTGCTTTGCTGTTAGGTGAGGGTAGTGGCATCATCACCAAAAATGAGGAAATTGTTGGACTTATTTCTATGTTTTGATGATGAGTGCCGAGACTACCCATTATAATATAGTCCAGCGAAAGGATGTCTAGATCAAATGTATAGGTTTATTAGAGTTTGATTTTTGACTAGGTTTGATCAAACAAACACTGTAAAGGTCAGCTGACTTGTCTCAGTGACGGACTTTTTCTAGGCTATCAATCCTTACCGGCAGTGTACCGGGTCAAATTGTAGTGCTAGTCTGGTGAGTCAGGTCGTATCCTCAGGGAAATGAAGGCATAATTCAAAGTGTGGAAAACACCAAGAAGCTATTATTAACTCGATCTAAGTCGCAGTTTTTTCAGTTTTATCGGGTTAGATCGTTAGATTAGTTAGATGTTAGTAAAACAGTAAATATAATATATATATATAAGTACAGATATATATAGATATTTTTGAGATCTAGCCAAGAATACGTTATCAATTACGATCTCTTTTAGTAGAAATAAATGAGATGCATCTTTCCTTGATGCAAGGAGGTCAATTATATATGAACCGGTGTAATCCTAAGCTAGACAACTCCTCCTCACACGAGCGTATGAAATTGTCATACGCCTAGTCATCTCGTCCAATGTCATCTTAAGCATGGGTCACTCCCGCTTTTGTCATTCGGCCAATTTTAAGATTGATTCATTAAACAGTGATTTTAACGTAATAATATCGTGAGCACAATTTTAATAAGATTTATCTCTCCCAAGACAAATCTGCCCCGGGTAGGAAATCGGATTCCGTTGTCACGTTTTCACTCGGTCAATTTTACCCTCCGGTCTTTCTATCCGTACATTTAAGTGTAAATAGAAAGAGATTCATTATAATTGGTTTTAATCATTATTATCAGAGTCGATCATCCATTTTACCAAAAAGATTAACTAATTCGATTTCATATCTTGGCTAGATATATTTTTAGCTTAACATAGTTGTAATATATAAATAGAAATAGAAATAGTAAACATAATAATATTAGAATATATTACCATGTTACAATCAAGTTGAATCGAGTCATTTCCGCTTGAGATCAACAATCTTCGATCATTATAACGATATTATAACTACTTTATTTATATATATATATATATATATATATATATATATATATATATATATATATATATATAAACAACAAACATAATATTTGATAAAATTACCTGCTTATTGCAAATCTAAGTCGTATCCTCCGACAATAGCAACTTCTTCAATACAACTTTCTTGGATAATCCTCTCTAGCATTACAACGGTACTACTTTTTTATTTATTCAAACATAAACACATATATATACATACATCGACATATGTATACATACATGGGCCCAAAATAAGAAGAAAAGATGGAGAGAAGCTTGCATATATGCATATATATATATATATATACTTAGACATATATGTATATATACATACATACTACTTCGAGAAGAGAAGAAACGGACATAGATTAACATAGAAGAGGGGAAATGGGAAAGGTAGAGCTTGGCCATGGAAGAGTGTGGCCAAGAGGGGCAAAGAATTCTGTTGAGAATGCGCCTATTTATAGGCAAAATAGTCACGGCCGGATCGATCCGGGAAAGGGCCGGATCGATCCGGGAATAAAAAAACTTTATCCCAAGCTCATCCTCTGCAGCCCCATGTGCAAAATCATCATTATGTCGATTTTCTGTTACGCCGGATCGATCCGGGACTGTAAAAAACATCCAGTTTTGAGCTGAAACTTGAAAAATTCATATCTTGAGTTGTAGACCTCCGATTGACGTGATTCAAAATGCGTTGGAAAGCTCTTTCAAAGATCTACAACTTTCATGAAGGACTATTCTTCAGAAAATGCCTTTTTGATGGGCCATTTATTCGTCGAAGATATAATTCGATAATAGCATTACGAAACGTTGATCCACTTGAACTTTTAAGCTTGTGGCACATTCTTACACCCTTCAAAAGATATGTTTTGACTTCAAAAGTGTCGCCACTGGGGTTTTGGTTTATCATAAATCGCAATAAAAATACCACAAATACCCGTGTAAATCTGACACGACACTCCGGTTACTAAACCGGTACAAAACTTATAAAAACTTATAAAAATACGATAATTTATATAATAACCACTATTTATATATTTGGATAAAATTAAGTAATTATTGACTTAAATTGGTACAATAATGCTCAATGTGGTATCAATATTGGGGTAAAATGTCATAATAATGACCATTAATTTGTCTCTCATCACAACTCCCCACTTAGCTTTTGGTCGTCCTCGAGCAAAACAAGCGATAAAAGAAAATGAATGAGAGATAAATTAATGAAAATATAAGATATAAGGGACAACCAGATGCTGCAACCATTAGAATTACAACCAGGCGTTAACCTCAATATAAATGTATAACAGAGTGTGTGTGACAAGCCTTTTCAATTTCCACTATCCTCTCTTGAATAATTCAAGCAAACGCACAAATATCTATTCAGATAAATCCTAATGACTTTCCTAGGTATAAAGCGAGAACATTTCCACACAAAGTCCTTCCGTACTTATTAGGATAATCCCTAAAGCATATCATTCAGCTTTATACTGAGGATAGTCAGAAGATAACTAAGTTTTCAACCATATTTCCATTTTTTATTATTATTTTTTTTTCTTCACATTTGTAGCATATGCCTTAATTCCCAACAATAGGACGTTTAAATGATAACACCCTAGTGGACTACTATCATCAGCAATGGGAGCTTTTAAACCTCATAGTGATATAGGACGCTTCGTGATAACGCCATCGCACTCAAATCATTTGTAGCTACAACCAACATATAGATAGTTCATCTTAATTTGGTATTCTTCTTTAACTTATATCCTTCCTATCACATTCAAACCTTCGATATTCACAAAGACACATTCAAAAGTTAGGTACTAAGTTACCGCAATTATCTATAGAATAACCACTAGGATAATTGAATGGATACGCTTTTAAATTTTCCGCTTCAATATCAAAGGCTTTACGTGAAGGAATTCATGTTACACAAATATATTTGGAATTACAATGCACTTACGGTTCACGTTGGTTATACACATCCAAATTGATCATTATATCTTCAAATCCATGAAATATATACCTTATACAATTTATTTTAATCAACTAAATAATGCTTGAAAAAATTCAAAACTAAGTGGATTTATTGATACAAAATAAACATTAATTCCATTGCTTAGACCAACGACTCCACTCCCCACTTACATTTAACTTACATTGTCCTCAATGTAAATTGAGTGTAAATAAGTTGTTGGGAAAGCAATGGTGCACTAAAACAAGTCAAAACAAATACTCGGATGATATTAAAGGGTGGGTGGGTGGGTTAAAGTTATGACCTCCTCAATCCCATAGTTTTTGAACTAATACATGTCACACGTTATTTGAAATTTAAAATGCAGACTAGATCATGAAATGTAACGTATGGCAAAGTATTAACTCAGTCTTTATACCCGTGATCCTCAAAGGTTATTTCAAATCGTTCGAACAACTAAGTCCAAGAAATGACGATTTGAATTTTCTCTTTTTTCTCCATCGGATTTTCGGAAAACCACCTAATCATTCCCTTTTTTAATGACATTCAAACATTCATCCTAAGACTTGGTGAAACAAAATGAAAATCAATCCAAGTATTCGCAAAGTATCATCCAAAGTATGAGTAATTATTATATTTAACATTTTTGCGGTCGCCTCCCGTAGCGCTTTTAGTTAACGTCGTTTGCTCGACAAACTTAAACAACCTAAATGATGATGATTAACTAATATACTAAAATAAAATAGGATACTTCTAACATTTACTCACAAAAGCATGTAATAATTAATTTCGTGAACTAACTAGAAAAAAATGCTTAAGGAGTAAATAGGAAGGATAGTACCATGTTTTTACTATATTTATAGTCTATAGCTAGACTTTCTCGCTCCGGTTTTCTAATGTACTGTGGTGAGTCATCCTCATGCACCACATCCTTCTTCAATACCGGTTTCCAACAGAGGTTAGACAATTTCCACCAATCCAAACAATTCTTGACCTTTTCCTTTGATTTTCGAGCCTTCGGTTTGTGAGCTTTTACATTATTGCTGAAGTCATCTTCTTCAATTACCCGTGTGTTAGTACGATCCAAAACAAGGGAACACAAATTGTCCATACAAGAACATGGTTCTAGTGTAGTGCATGGATATTTCAATGAATTGTAAATGTTAAAGACAACGCGCTCATCATTAATTCCCAAACTAAGCTCTCCCTTATAAACATCGATGAAAGGGCTATTAATTTGTTAAGTGCCGAAAAAGTGTCAAGAAAACGTGCATACTTCTTATCCAACTTCATCTTTTCATTTCCTCTTTCGGGAATGGGGGAGTAATTCAAGATCAATTAAAGTAGGGTTAGAATGTATACCTCCCTTACCCTTGTCGTTAAACGAAGATGGTAAAGCTTCGTGGAATGATTGTGCCTTTTGAGGACACTGTGTGTCATCATTCTGTACCTTTTTCTTCAAAATATGCACTGGATATGGTGTCGCCTATCGATTGAATCGAGGTGAATTTGGGTTGAGCCGGATAAGGTTCGGTTTGAATTGGCCTTTCCAAACTTGATTCATTCTCAACATGATCATTGGTCAAGGTCCTACTCATTCTTGGATTTTTCAATATTCTAGAACCTTGACCCATTCCTCATTCTCACTTTCAGTTTAATATATCTGCTTTTGTCTTAGAAATCTTCAATAATGTCCTCTTCCTCTTTGGTGAATTCAGGTTCATCTTTAGATTCCACATTCTTTTCAAATTTACCATCTAAATCATTCTCTACTTCATTACTTCCGATGTTTTCTAATCCATTACTTCCATAGATCCTTCCACTTCTAGTAATAACAGCATTTACCCCACTCAGATCTCTTTCAGTATTACTTGGTAGTCCTCCTGGGTCTCTCACTGCTTTTACGTTCCTCTTCTCTACTCAAATGATATTCCAAATTCCGTAATGAATCTTCTACAATTCTCATTCTGGTATCATGTCCACTTATAGAAGTTTTCAACGTACTCATATCCTTAGTGACTGTACCTATAGAAGTCATCATGGTTTCCATATTTTGAGCTTGAGTTGACATCATACCCATCATATTTTCCATTAATTTCTCCCATTTATCAACTCCTTCAAAGTTGAGTTGAACTTTGGGTGACCGGTATGCTTTGAGTGGTATGTTGTGGATACGGTCCCAGTAATGATTGTAGGTTCTGATTCGAGGTATCTCCTTGATAAACCTTATTAGTATATGGATTCTTATATTGAATCGATACGGTGGTTGTCCTTGCTTACTAGGGTTTTCAGGACACTCAACGAAAAGTAGGGTGATCTCTTCTAATAGCATTAAACGAGTTTGAATACGCGTTGTTCAAATTCCTATGCTGTTGTAAAAAACTCACCTTTTCCCTTGAATAACCTTTTGGTTCTTCCATCCCTAATGACACATTATCATGATTTGAGTAGTCATTTGGTATGACATTTTCTGAGTTTAAATTTTTCCTGGCTAATAAGCCGTCAAATTTCCTACTCAAATTCTCCAAGTGTGCTAGGACTTCCGTATTCGATGTATATTCTCCTGCAAATGCTACTTTTCTTGTGTTAGAACCGGTTTCCCACATTCTGTTATTTTTGGAAATCTTTTCTATAGCATCGTAAACTATTTGGGCTTCACTCATCATTAATCGAACCACCACATGCATGATCTACATCTCGCACGTGAGTCTCTCCTTAATTTACGACGTAAAGTTGGATTTGCATATCTAAGGAATAACCATGATCGGGACAAGCTCTTAATAGCTTTTTAAATCTTCCCAAGCATTCCCAAGCGCTTTCTTCGATCCTTGTCTAAAGTTAGCAATTTCACTATTAATTCCAATTTTCTACCAGGAGTAAAATATCGCTTTAAGAACTCGGTTTGAATATCCTCCCAACTTGTCAATGAATGATGTGGGAGTGACGAGAATGAATCCAATCTCGTGCTCTTCCTTTTAAAGAAAAAAGGAAACATAGACATCCTTGTTAATTCATAATGAGCACCTTGACTTTTGGTCAGATTACACAATTCTTCTAAAAGATAAAGGTGATGATGTGGATCCTCATCATCTTTTCCTAGAAATTGGGCTCTTGTGTCAATTAAACCAAAAGATGAGATTTTATTTCAAAATTATTTGCTCCTTTATTGGGTAAACGAATTGGATTATTAATCTGGTACTTTCTTACGGTCTCGATCACATATAGGTCTCGGTTAGGGTTGGTTTCACGATGAGTATGCTTATTCCGATTCTGATTATTGCTATTATTCGATTCGTTATTAGGTTGAGGTAAATTCGATTAAGGTTTTGGCCATGCTCTTGAGCATGAGCAATCCCTTGTTCAGTGTTTTACTAACGGTTTCGACCATTTTCAGAATCGATTTGACAATTCTTGTGGAATAGAAAATATCGAATAGAAAATAACACGAAATCGATAAAAAAACCACATTTTTTTTTCTCGGTAATTACCGACTCCACTCGGTATTTACCGAGTGTAAATTTTTTTTTTTTTATTTAAATTTTTTTAATTGGTATCTTACCAATAGGTAGGTACCAAAAAAAAAATAAACGAACCGCGTTTACTTTCTACTATCGAAAATAGAAAATAACTCAAAATTTGTAGAAGAAGAAAATTGGTAACTAAAAGAAGGTAGATACCAACGGAAAATAAAAATAGAAATGTGATAAGAAGAGTGTTGACTTATCCTCGAGAATTTTGAGCTAATACAAGTAGTAACCATAGACACAATGAATTAGCGTCGTTTCCCCGGCAACGGCGCCGTAAAAGTCGACGTGGCCTTTTCTAGGCTATCAATCCTTACCGCAAAGTACCGGGTCAAATTGTAGTGCTAGTCCGGTGAGTCAGTCGTATCCTCGTGGAAATGAAGGCATAATTCAAAGTGTGGTTAAACACCAAGAAGCTATTATTAACTCGATCTAAGTCGCAGCTTTTTTTTGAGCTTTATCGGGTTAGATCGTTAGATTAGTTAGATGTTAGTAAAACAAAGAAATATAATATATATATATAAGTACAGTATATATATAGATATTTTTGAGATCTAGCCAAGAATACGTTATCGAATTACGATCTCTTTTAGTAGAAATAAATGAGATGATCTTTCCTTGATGCAAGGAGGTCAATTATATATGAACCGGTGTACTCTCTGCTGATAACTCCTCCTCACACGAAAGCGTATGAAATTGTCATACGCCTAGTCATCCGTCCAATGTCATCTTAAGCATGGGTCACTCCTGTTTTGTCATTCGGCCAATTTTAAGATTGATTCATTAAACAGTGATTTTAACGTAATAATATCGTGAGCACAATTTTAATAAGATTTATCTCTCCCAAGACAAATCGCCCCGGGTAGGAAATCGGATTCCGCTTGTCACGCTTTCACTCGGTCAATTTTACCCTCCGGTCTTTCTATCCGTATATTTAAGTGTAAATAGAAAGAGATTCATTATAATTGGTTTTAATCATTATTATCGTAGTCGATCATCCATTTTACCAAAAAGATTAACTAATTCGATTCATATCTTGGCAAGATATATTTTTAGCTTAACATAGTTGTAATATATAAATAGAAATAGAAATAGTAAACATAATAATATTAGAATATATTACCGTTACAACCATTGAATCGGGTCATTTCCACATGAGATCAACAATCTTCGATAATTATTCGATCATTATAACGATACTATAACTACTTTATTTATATATATATATATATATATATATATATATATATATATATATATATATATATATATATATATATAAAACAACAAACATAATACTTGATAAAATTACCCGTTTATTGCAAATCTAAGTCGTATCCTCTGACAATAGCAACTTCTTCAATACAACTTTCTTGGATAATCCTCTCGAGCATTACAACGGTACTACTTTTTATTTATTCAAACATAAACACATATATATACATACATCGACATATGTATACATACATGGGCCCAAAATAAGAAGAAAAGATGGAGAGAAGCTTGCATATATGCATATATATATATACTTAGACATATATGTATATATACATACATACTACTTCGAGAAGAGAAGAAACGGACATAGATTAACATAGAAGAGGGGAAATGGGAAAGGTAGAGCTTGGCCATGGAAGAGTGTGGCCAAGAGGGGGCAAAGAATTCTGTTGAGAATGCGCCTATTTATAGGCAAAATAGTCACGGCCGGATCGATCCGGGAAAGGGCCGGATCGATCCGGGAATAAAAAACTTTATCCCAAGCTCATCCTCTGCAGCCCCATGTGCAAAATCATCATTATATCGATTTTCTGTTACGCCGGATCGATCCGGGAAAAGGCCGGATCGATCCGGGACTGTAAAAAATATCCAGTTTTGAGCTGAAACTTGAAAAATTCATATCTTGAGTTGTAGACCTCCGATTGACGTGATTCAAAATGCGTTGGAAAGCTCTTTCAAAGATCTACAACTTTCATTAAGGACTCTTTTTCAGAAAATGTCTTTTTAATGGGCCATTTGTTCGTCGAAGATATAATTCGATAATAGCATTACGAAACGTTGATCCACTTGAACTTTTAAGCTTGTGGCACATTCTTACACCCTTCAAAAGATATGTTTTGACTTCAAAAAGTGTCGTCACTCGGGGTTTTGGTTTATCATAAATCTGCAATAAAAATACCACAAAGACCCGTGTAAATCGACACGACACTCGGTTACTAAACCGTACAAAACTTATAAAACTTATAAAAATACGATAATTTATATAATAACCACTATTTATATATTTGGATAAAATTAAGTAATTATTGACTTAAATTGGTACAATAATGCTCAAAGTGGTATCAATATTGGGGTAAAATGTCATAATAATAATCATTAATTTGTCTCTCATCACTCTCAAAGCAGACTAGTCTAGGTCAAGAGGTAGTTAGGTCGATGACTTATCAGAACCTCTTTGAAGACCTCGAAGTTTGAGGCTCAAACTCGCTTAATGAAGGCTAAGGGATCAAACTTAGTAATTAAAGTCAAGGATATGGAATCGAAATTTAGGCAAGTCTGTGATGACCTAAACTGATTTCATATACCTTGTGTGAAAGGTCTAAGTTCCATAAGTTGGATGATGTTTGGAACTTGGTTATAATTAAAAGGTGTAATCTAACTTCACGGATAAAAGTTAGATAAAAGTAATCAGCTTCATTGTATTTGATACACAGAAAATTGTTGTTCAATAGATCGATAGGTATTACAAACAGATCGATGAACCAAATTGATAATATACCTCGGTTAATTCAAGATTACATTGGAAGATTACATGGATAAGACATGACCAACTACCTCGATTTATCAAACAAATCAAGGGCTGAGATTAAAAGGACGTTGGGATGATTCGTGACTTTATCCAATGGTTATAAGTCAAAGGGTGGACAGATCGCGATCATTGTCAAAAGGATTACGACGTTGTCATCCTATGAATAGTGACAAAAAGCATGTCAAATGGGACAAAAGCAGGAACGGCTATATTTGAATTTCAAATACAAGTCACATGCCATCCTACCTATAAATAGAGGACTTCCAACTCGTAAAAAGATGATGATTGATGAATTTTAAGAGAAAAATATAAGAGATAATTACAGTGCAAGAACACCCTACGAACCTACATGAGCTTAACCTTATCGATCCAGAAAATCTTCAAGTGTTTTCAGATTCAAAGTCGCATCAAGCTTACACACTTGAAGACCGCAAGTGCGATTATATCATCCTAATCAAGCTCGCAATTGAATCATTTACTTGATTCAATCTTTATCTTACAAAGAACTCCTCTTGAAGACAATGAAGCATCTGTTGGGTGTGAAAGATCATTGTTTGTGGTGGAGCCGGTGAAGAGGCAATCCTACCCTTCAAGGACCAAGTGGAAGACTTTGGAGCATGAATTCTACCTTCTCTTAGTTTTCGGTTTGTGAAGCCATAGTTATTGGTGAAGGACAAGCAACTTAGGAATCTTTGTAATGACTACATCAAAGATCTCTAGTGAATTACCTCCAACATCACAGGAGAAGAGTGGACTGATGTGATTACACCACCTGGAACCACTATAAAATCTGCCTACTTACTTTATACACTTACATTCTGCATTTAGTTTACTATACACATCAACCTACTGAATCTAGCAACTGAAATCACACACATGCACTACTGAGTATCCAATACTTAGTATCATATTTAACAACAAGTAATAAGACTTAATTTTTGACATAATTCCATTTGCACAAATTCAAGAAAACTTAATGTCACATGAACTATCATACATCAAGAAAGTTATCAAGCATCAACAGAGACTACTAAGGTATCGCAGGTCATTGAAGTTCTTGAGTTTGTCAACTCCAAAAAGTTTTAAGTGTTAAGTTTATTCACCCCCTCTAAACTTAACCAAAGCCTTTTCAAGGGACCAACATTAGTCGAGTGTCAAAACATCAACGACCGTATCTTATAATCTGGATATCATGCTCTCTCGAAGTAACTCATTTACTCCCACTTTGCAAAGATTCACGAGAGTAAGACATTCCTTATAAGAAGGCCATTTCGGATATTCGATCCCAATCATAGGATACGTTATTCCCGGATGACCAATCATGTATACTCCGCAAGTTTCAGTATCACACCCAATCACTACCGCATGATCGCCCCATGGCTAGGGGAAACCTCAATAGTGTCAAAGCATGACAATCCACACCGTGATTCCATGAAGACTCCGGTCCAAAGGATAATTACACAACCTCCACATAATGTGACACTTAACCGTGTAAGTGGGTCAGTCTAACGTACGCATTCTCTAATACACGTCCACGTACAGTCCAAGTGTCTCTACACTTCGATAGACGAGATCTATCTCTGCCTTCTATAAGATAGAAGACATCCAATACGTGCTAGTCTGGTTATACTATCAATGTCCTATTTGACAGTACATAAGACTAGAGACATTTAAGTACCAAACTTGTTAGAGTGATTAGAGATCTCATCAACCATAATCACTATCATGGTTTCTCTATCATAGTTTGACACTAGGGACGTTACTATATATATACAACAAATAATATGAAGATAAACAATATATAATAACATAAGTGCTTTTATTAATCATAATAAAGTTATTACATGAACTAAATAGACTGTAAACGACCCGACCCGGTCGGATCCGGTCCAACCCGATTGGGTTTAGGACACATTTCCAACAGTTACTTGCAAATTGATCTTCAAGAAAAAGGAAGGAATAACTGAGGCAAAATGAGTTAAGTATAAAGCATGTTTGGTTGCAAGAGGGTTCATTCAGAAATTAGGGGTGGACTTTGATGAGATATTCTCACCAGTAGTTAGACATACTTCAATCAAAGTATTACTAGCAATGGTGGCACAGCAGGACTTTGATTTTGTGCAGTTAGATGTGAAGACATCTTTTCTACATGGTGAGGTAGACAAAGAGATATACATGACTAAGCCAGAGGATTTCCAAGTTCCTGGTAAGGAAGATCTTGTGTGTAAGTTGAAGAAGTCCTTGTATGGACTGAAACAAGCTCCTAGACAATGGTATAAAAAGTTTGACAGTTACATGATCCAGTTGGGTTACAACAGAAGTCCTTATGATTGTTGTTTTTACAACAGTCAATTGGAAGATGGATCATACATCTATCTTGTTTATATGTGGATGGCATGCTGATAGCTGCAAGAAAGAAGTCTGATGTTCAGTATCTGAAAGACCTTCTCAGTGCTGAGTTTGAAATGATGGATTTGGGTGCAGCCAAGAAAATTTTGGGGTTGGAGATCTGGAGAGATAGAAGTAAAAAAAAACTATTTTTATCTCAGCAAGGCTATATACAGAAGATTTTATCAAAGTTTGGAATGTCAGCTGCCATGCCAATAGATACTCCTATGGCATCAAATGTTCATTTGTCAATTTTTTCTTCACAGTCATCAGAGGAGAAGGAGTACATGTCAAGAGTTCCCTATGCTAGTGCAGTTGGCAGTTTGATGTATGCCACGGTGTTCACTAGGCCTGATCTGGCTCAAGCAGTCAGTGTTGTCAGCAGGTTTATGGCTCAACCTGGAAAGGAACACTGGAAAGCTATGAAAAGAATGTTCTGGTACCTTAGAGGTACATCTGATGTTGGTCTCATTTATGGAGGTGATACTCAAGAACTGATCTCAGGATACTGTGATGCTGATTATGCAGGTGATGTGGACAATAGAAAATCTATGACTGATTATGTTTTCACTTTGAGGAATTCAGTGGTCAGCTGGAAAGCAACTCTTCAGGCAACGGTGCCTTTATGAACTACTGAAGCTGAGTTTATGGCTCTTACTAAAGCAGCCAAGGAGGGTATCTGGTTGAAGGGACTAGTCAGTGATTTGGGGATACATCAGGATCAAGCTAAGATTTATTGGGACGGTTTGAGTGCAATTTTTCTAGCTAAGGAACAGGTTCATCATGAGAGAACCAAGCTTATTGATGCGAGGTATCATTTTCTGAGAAATGAGAAGAGGGTTGTAGTGAAGAAGATCAGCACCAAGGATAATCCTGCTATTATGTTCACTGAACCTATTCAGCAGAGCAAGTTTCAGTTGTGTCTGGACTTGCTGAATATTCAAAGCTTATAAACTGAAATGTGGATACTCAGTTGAGGGCAAATCAACGGAGTGGATTCTGAGGAGAAGTCTGGTACTGTACATCCTGGCATTGACGAATGCATCTGGTATAAGTACATCTGGTTATGCAATCTGGTTGACTGTGAATGAGAGTTCAAGTAAAGGTGGAGATTTGTCAGTTTTGGTGACTTGTTCTCTAAACTGATGAATAAACTGGTGGAACTAATCCGGAAAACTGAGAATGAGAATGATGGTCAGTTAAGTTAAGTATATTCAGTTCTGTGAAAGTCAGTTTGATGAAGTGCAACTAAGTTTCCTCTGAAGTCGCCGATCGATTTTGGTCTCTTTGAGTTTCTTGAGTATAGAGAGTTCCACATCTCGGGCGATTGATTACAAGTCCGGAAAGTCATTTTGAAGTCGAGTTTAGTCTCAGTGGATAACAAATGGTCTTGCGATCCACACATCTGGGTATTTATGACAATTCCGACAAAGATCTTTGGCGGTTAGGGTTTGGGATTTGTGCCTATAAATACCAATGTTGTAATCAACGCAAGAATGTGTTCTTTCAAGAGTGTCTTTCACTTTGTGAGGAATACCTTATACCTTTGTGTGTAAAAAAATAATGCTGCTAGTGGGTTTCCGAACATGCAGCTCTGAAAATAAAAAAAAGATTCAATCTGCACTTAAACCACTACGCCCGCTAACATTCTTCCAAATAATTACACACGTTTTGTACATAACTACTACAAAATAGGATATATGTCACACTTAAGATAAGATAACAATCACAGTTTCAATAAAACCGAGACAACGAAAATATATATATCACACTTACAATTTTCTATCACACTTATTGAAAAACTGAGATAAGTTATATTAATCAATCTCATTTTTAAAGTGTGACTTAATTGATATGATTTTTCTTCATATCATTATTGAAAAATCGAGATAAATTATTTCAATCAATCTCATTTTTAAACTGTGATTGAATTGATATGATATTTCAGTCACGGTTTCTAAAAAGCGAGATAAATTATATCAATCAATCTCACAAAAATTGACAGAATTGATATGATATTTTTATCACAGTTATTCAAAAACGAGATAAATTATACCGATCAGTCACACTTTTAATCTGTGACTAAATTGGTCTGATATTTTTGTCACGGTTATTAAAAAAATGAGATAAATTATATCAATTAATCTCATTTTTAAACTGTGACTGAATTCATGATATTTTTGTCACAACTATAGAAAAAGTGAGACACATTATATCCACTAACAAGAAAAGAGACATACATCACACTTATCTAAAGATAAGGATCACACTTTTAAAAACCGAGACAAGTAAAATGTATATTTATCACACTTAATTTTTTTATCACAGTTATTAGGTGTGAAAAAAAATGATCAAACTTTTTTAGGTGTGATAGAAATAATAATAGATCTCGGCTTTTAAATGTGCTAACAACTACTAAAATAGATCACAGTTTTTAAATGTGTTGAAATTATAATCGATCTCGGTTTTTAAGTGTGATAACAACTATAATAGATCACGATTTTAAAGTGTGATAACAACTATAATAAATCACAGTTTTTAAATGTGTTGAATTATAATAGATCTCGGTTTTTAAGTGTGATAACAACTAAAATATATCACAATTTTTATTATCACGGTTTTTAAGAAAACTGAGACAAGAACATCAATCAATCACGGTTTTTAACTGTGATTAAAATAATATGATATTTTATAATGATATTTTAGATTAGTGTGGCCGAAAATGATAATAAAGTAGGCATCGCCCAAAGAAGAATTAGTGTGGTTCCTTAATCTGTAGATATCCTGGGTTCGAGCCCAAAGTGGCAACAAAAAATATGTGTGCGTTTATTTTGTTTTTGTAAAAAAGAATGATCACACTTTTTTTAGTGTGATTGAAATTATAATATATCTCGATTTTTAAGTGTGATAATAACTACTAAAATAGATCACGCTTTTTAAATGTGTTGAAATTATAATAGATCACACTTTTTAGGTGTGATTGAAATTATAATATATCTCGGTTTTTAAGTGTGATAACAATCAAGTAAATTAGATCACATTTTTAAATGTGTTGAAATTTTAATAGATCTCGGTTTTAAGAGTGATAACAACTATAATAGATCACGGTTTTTAAGTGTGATAACAATTAAAATAAATCACGCTTTTAAATGTGTTGAAATTATAGTAGATCTCGGTTTTTAAGTGTGATAACAACTAAAATATATCATAATTTTTATTATCACGGTTTCTAGAAAAAATGAGACAAAAACATCAATCAATCACAGTTTTTGACTGTGATTAAAATAATATGGTATTTTATAATGAGATCTTAGTTAAGTGTGGTCGAAAATTAGAAGAAAGAAAGCATCGGCCTAATGGTAAATAGTGTGGCTCGTTAATCCAGAGTATCCTGGTTGAATTCCCACAAAGAAAAAAAAATATATGTGTGCTTATATATTGTTTTTGAAAAAAACACTTTTATTGGTGTTATTTAAATTATAATAAATCACAGTTTTTAAGTGTGATAACAACTAAAATAGATCACAGTTTTTAAATAGGACACGCCAGACCTCTCACTTGGGGTTCCGGTCTGTTCTGTAGTTCGATATCGGGCTCCTGATATTTAGTTTTCTCTTCCTTCATTTATTATGTAGTCATTCTATGAATGATACGTGGCAAGGATTAGTCCGACTCTCATCAACGGTGAATTAGCATTACATGTGACGTAAGATGGACACTTTTATTACAAGTTCAGAGTTTGAATAAATAATTAGGCTGCTAATTAGTTGGCTAACCGGGAATCGCGCTTCGGTGTTCAACTGCGGAATTGAATTACTTATCATTTTAAGTTAAGAAATTGTACCATCATTATCATTCTTCAAATTTTATAATACAATTGTTTTATTTTTTAACTCATACATTATATTTGTTATACGAAGATTGTCCAAATTGACAAAAATAATAAATTCTAATTTTTAATTTCTCACACTTATTTTTGTCTTATGATAAAATATATTATATTTGTTATACGAAGATTGTCCAAATTGACAAAAATAATAAATTCTAATTTTTAATTTCTCACACGCGATAAAATATATTATATTAGGATCTAATATATATATTCCTTATAAGACTAAGAGAGGTCCTATTACTTTTTTTTTTTTTTTTTGGTTTGGGGTTAAGTGGGCGTGTTATAAAATATCTTTTTATTATTCAAGTAATGTCAATATTTTCAAGATATTTAAGGGGATTTTTTTTGTTGTGTTTTTCGAGAAATTCAAGATATAATCAAAAGAATTCGGAGTAATTTACATTCAAATCCTGAGGCGGAAATTGAAACACTAAAAAAAAATTGATTAAACTCTAACCACAAAAATCTCCACTATCCCTATATATCCCACAGAATTAGTAGATATATTAATCACGTAACCTAATGACACTGAGTCATGAACTTGCTATTACACCAAAGAACTGAAAAAAGTCCACATTCAAGAGGTTTGAACCTCTATACTTCAGCTTAAGGTTCAGTTGTGTTATTTTAAAGCATCCAAATTCTTTACTACTATGCCATGTCCCGGGACCGGAAATTGAAATACTAGTTCCTCTAGCTCTTCGTAGGTTATACAAATATAATGCAAGTGATGTACTCCGAAGGTAACATATGAAATGATGAAATGAGATCACCTCGCATACATATATATATATACGTGAGATAGTTGATTAAATTACATTATATCCGTCTATTTGATATGATAAGTTGTTATGAAATATAAATATTAGAGAATTCTTTAATAAGACAATTAAGTTTTTCATAAAGATAGTCATCGATATATTTAAATTCTCTACAGGGATGTCAAGTCGTCATTCATTCCATGGGAGTTTGAATCCCTTCTTCTTGTACGTAGGAGGGGCTGTGGTCTTCACACTTAGGATGTGTATGCAGAAATTTAATTTTTATTCGGCATTAGGTAAGATATGTTTACTTCCAACTCTTAGAGGAGCGTAAGATAGGCTTGATCACACATAATCATGACACGCAGACAACTTTTAGAAGAGCGTTTACCCATTTTCACGAGTTAATAAACTCATGTTATCCATATTTTGCACTTTATTATTCTTGAGTTTGCCGTGATCTGTTTCAGGATATCTTCAAGGGTATTTCTTGAGCAACATCAAATGTAATAACTCGAGTCAATTTTACCCATTGATCTGTATTTGAACCGAAATCGAGTTTCAACATGCATATGATCTACAACCCAAATAAATTGAAATTTCTTTTATTCGAAGGAAATGTATTAAATAATGACCAATGTATCCCACACGTTGCTACTTGAGAAAGAACACCTAAAACACCTTAAGGAATTAGAAAAATCATCACTTCTCCATTCTAGTCTCTCTTTAGGGGCGGTTTTAGGAATTTTGCGAAACGGGTTGGGAATCGAGAGCTTGTATTACAAGTTTATAAATAGTAATTTTAAAAATCTAAGTATGATGTGGGTTAAGGGTTAATATTTCAAAAAATTATAGGGTTAGATAGTAGACATTAGTGTATAAAAATTTTAAATGTAAAAAATACATATAATTTTTTTTTAATATTTTAAGGGGTTATTGGCGTCGCTCTTATCTTTTTTTTCTTTTTTTTTTCCGAAACGAAAGATTTTAACACACACTTTGTCCAAACGGGACTCGAACCCTAGTCTTCATCCCCGATTATAGTCTAGTGCACTACTAGACCGATACAACTAGTGCGCGCCGCTTCTGTCTCTCTTAGCTTTTCTCTCCAAAAAATATCAACAATATTAGGTAGCAATCCAAGGAGATATTTATGCTTGTTTTTTCCTTAAAAAAAACATTTATATGTTTTTTCCTTTAGTAGCGTTAACAAGAGGACATAATCCGTGGATATTATCATCTAAAAGAAAAGAAAATTATTAAGAAAGAGTAGGGCTGTGGGCGGCGTCATGTTGGAAGAAAAAATAGTGTTGCCTCATAATTATTTTTTTGGACTGTTTTGTGACGTGCCTGATGCATGGAAGACCCCTAATACCCGTGAATATGACGTCTACCAGAATAATAATAAAATTAAAATAAAAAAAAGGTATAGGAAAATACGAGGGTAATTTTTTTCTAAAAAAAATTATTTGCATTATAGAGATTTTATCAATATATTACGTCATATTAATCAACCTTTTGAAAGTCAGTTTTGAAATCAAAAACGGATTTTTTGAATGCGGATTTTCACAATAAACGTAGAGGCACGCATAGAAATTGAAAAACCGAACTAACCGATTAGACTGGGCCAAACCGGATTGAAAATCATAAATCGTAGTTATTCAATTGTTTTTTAATTGAATAATAACCGAACCATGAATTCAATCCAGTTTTCAGTTTTATCAGGAAAAACCGGTATAAACTGAACCGAACCGGTTAAAATATTATATTTATTATATATATATATATATATTATATTTAAATATTCTTTATTCCCTATATATAAGCACTACACGCTCTAACCCTAAGCTCCAACCTCCAAACATATCCGCCGGTCTCCATGTTCCCTCGATTCTCTCCGGACCTATCCACTCTTCCACCACATTCAACTTAAGGGACTTGAACTTTCAACTTTCATCGCCTTCAAAGACTTGAACTTTCAACTTTCCCCAGTCCCCTTCAGTCTTCGCTCCTCTTTCAAGAAAGAAAAAAACTGCCACCAAACCATGGCACCACCACCAGCCTTAGTTGTCAATCAACGTTAATGTCTTTTCCATCTTCGTTAGAATCAGTTTGCGCAACGGTGTAAGATCTTTGGAATCGAAGAAAGAAAGCTAAAATATTATCAACGTATCATTTTGATTTAGGCGAGTTATTGTTTGGTGTATTTGGTTGTTTGGTGTATTCGTGTATTCATTACTTTGAATATGCATCTCTTGCTGATTTAAACTCCTCATTTACAGGGAATTGGACAAAAAAAATCGTTGCTTAAATAAAACTAAAACACAGTTTAAAAACCGAAACCGGACCAAACCAAACTGGGTTGTTGAGTTGGTTTCATAGGTGAGTTTAATCCAGATTGGTTCTGAAAATTTCAAAACCGTCTAAACAGTTTGGTTCAAAAATAAGTGAAGAACTGACCAGACTGAACTATTTATACCCTTAAATAAACCTATGAGCAGGGCCGGCCCAACCAAACCCGAGGCTTAAGGCGAATCGGTACGGTGGCCTTTGCAGTTAAATTTTTTTTTTCTCTTGAACACATACTTACAAAATATATCAACATTGTATTTATAATATCCGTAAATACAAAATTCGAGTTCATTAATAGCCTCGAAACATACCTAGAAGTAATAATTCAAATTCATATCATCATATGCATAAACAAAAGTACAAAACATACTTGATACTTGTTGGAGAAAATGTGGAATTGAATTAAAAATGAATTTATAATCATTTTATTCAGTGACTTTGTAAGCGTATTTCAGATATATTCTTGTATAGAATATATGTAATGTTTTATTAATTCTGAAAACTAAGTGAGTCGTAGATGAATTCAGGATTTGGAATCATTCAATTCGGATAACGAGTGAATGAGAAATTAACGCTTAAAGTCGGTTTGTTGGAAAATTGATGATATGTCATATTTATTCGCCTATTGAGCTTAAGTGTGTGTTATGAAAAGGAAAAATGGGAAGAAACTTTTCTCCCACATTGGTTGGAAGAAGGAAAAAGAAGCAATATTTATATGATATTGTTTTAGTGTAGTTGGAATTGCACCACCTCGTTTTTTAAGTGTTTTTCCGAATGACCCATTTAGTGATTTTAATCTTTCTCAATCCCGTGGGGACTATGAAGATGGTTTGGAATGGAGATCTATCTTTAGAGTACTCGTATCCGTGTTTCTTAACAAATTCTTTTTTTAAGTTTTACCCGTTTTATAGAATCTTTATCGATGGTCAACTGAAGAAAAGATATAACATTAAACAAAAGATCATTTACCATCGGGAAATGAAAAAAGAAAGAGAAAGAAAGAAGAAGAGTCCAGAGCCAAAAGGTAAAACAATTGGGGAGGGAAATAAAATTGCAGCCGTACATATCGTATCTTCATGCGGTAATCCAGTGCAATACGTACAGGATTTGAGAGCTTCAAATCCATCCTACAGATTTTAGTGCATCGCTATTTAGGTAAATCTGAAGTGTTAAATCTTTAAAAAAAAAACCACAAATTTAACATTATTTAGAGACATGCACTACTGCAAGTGCTCTTAGATAAACTGTTTCTTGTGCTTGATTCTGGCGCAAGAAGTGGATTTTAGCTAATATGGAAGATCTTCCCTGAAGATATTGAAGTAATTTGAAGTTCTTCATACAAAATAATGAAGAACACAAGAACAAATTTGAAAAATAAAAGTGCGAGAAAAAGGAAACAAAACCAGAATTTGAGATTTCATTGATTTGCAAAACTTGAAGTTACATGAATGTTTTACTAGTATATATAGTTGTATTCTCTAACTTAACTACATGAAAAGCGGATACAACTAACTTAATTAACTACAACCACTTCCAACCGTTTTAGGTTGAAAATGTTTGATAAAATGTCTCTGAGTGACTGATGATGTTGCTTGCTTGCTGCTGGACCTTTATTCATTTCACCCCCCTTCAAGCCGGAGTAGGAGTGGAGAAAATGTTTGAAATAGACCACTTGCTTAGGATGTGTTTGAATACAGGTCCATCTAATGCTTTTGTTAGTATGTCTGCAAGTTGGTTATGTGTTGAGACAGACAAGAGCTTGACTACGCCGGATTGGACCTTTTCTCCCACCACATGACAATCAATTTCTATGTGCTTTGTCCTCTCATGAAAAACTGGATTGTGAACTATGTGCATTTCACTCTCATTATCACAGTACATAGAAATTGGTGTAGGAACTGAAATCTGTATGTCTTGAAGGATGTAAAGTAACCATTGTAACTCACACACTCCTAAGGCCATGGCTCTGTATTCAGCCTCTGCTGAACTTCTACTGACAGTTGGTTGTTTCTTGGATTTCCAAGACACAAGAGCAGATCCCAAAAACATGCAGTAACCTGTTATTGATTTTCTTGTATCATGACAGCCCCCTCAATCAGAGTCAGTAAAAGCTGTTAATTTGAGATCATTATTGCTAGGAAAGAATAAGCCTTGAGCTGGTGCTGCTTTAATATACCTTAGAAGTCTGTTAGCAGTTTGTAAGTGATTTATGGTAGGGGCAGCTAAGAACTGACTTAACTGGTGGACAGCAAAGGACAGATCTGGTCTGGAAATAGTTAAGTAGAGGAGCTTTCCAATCAGGCTTTTATACATTGTATTATCTGGTAACAACTCAGAATCACCATTTTGTAGGTGTGCCTTACTTTGCATAGGTGTCTTAGTAGGTTTTCATCCTGCAAAACCATATTTTTGCAGGAGATTCAGTGCATATTTCCTCTGGCAGTCCTAGGTGGCGGGGTCGAGGAAGGTATGCCAAAGTAATCGATAATTCTATCCATCTTGCGGTGCAAACTCGCAATCTCTCGCGAGTGCTCCTCAAGCAAGGCTCTCTGAGTCCTCGGTGCTCCATGCACCGGAGTACGCTCCCTCTCTACTCTAACCCGTCTTTGGACTCTCGAAACTGACTGCGAACTGAGTTGTGGCTCAGGGTCTTCCCAATCATCACTGACGAGCATCTTCACCTCATCCTCCAAAGAAAACATATCAATACTCGGCCCGTATGGCAACAGCTCGCGCTCAGAAGCGGCAGCAAGCTCCTGGATACGGCTATGCATCACAAGACCGATGTTGATTGGAGATCCCTGCCAGATAAAACATCAATTTCTCCCTCTTAGTGGTGACAGAGACCGTGTGCTTGGTCGGTAGAAGGCGGGCACAAACAAATTTATTTACCATCTTCCGGTCCCAAGATAACTCATTCTCTAGGAAGATGGTGGGGGCTCCTGCAGGATTGCGCTTCCATTGCACCCCAAAGTACTCAGCTATCATCTCCATCCTCTCAAGATCTTCAGGATTGCTGGAGGATGTGTACTCATCCGGGCCCACCGGTGGATTACGAACCCCATAATGCTCATTGATCCGCTCGACCGAAAAGTCAACTTTAACCACTCGGACCATAGAAAATGTAACTCCGGGGTTATACGAAACATAAGCGTAGAATTCCAGTACCACCGTGGCGTTGAACCGGGCTGGTGCCTCAGCCATGTCCAATAAATCTTGGGCTTGTAGGTCACCTGGCAATATCGACCCGTAATCGTCCAAATCTACCCCTTGTTCTCGAGCAACCGGCCTTGCATTCCAATGGCCTCGGAATGACTCGTAGATAGCTAAATAAAGGAACTATTCAACCCCGTCTATCAAGGGATTGACATCTCCATACACTGTCTGATAACCACTAGGACGAACAGCTGAACGTTAACGCTTAGGACACATCCTAAATGAGTATAGAAACTGATGCTGAAGCTTTTTCTTGAAAAGAACTCTCGGTAAACCGGAGGTAGGGTACGGTTTACCGGCCTGAAATTTTCTGATTTTTTTCTGGGACTTTGCCTCTGATGGTAAAAGATGAATGATTTCAGCACTTCACCGTAGCAGCAGCACTACAGAACAACAACAAGGTTTGGAAAAGGGGTGTTTAAGGTATGAAAATGGAAGAAAGTGGTGGTAATATAGTGGTGATATGGTGGTGATATGGGCCGAATTTGGACGAAGAAGAAGAAATGGGAGAAGTGTAGATGAATGAAAGAGATGATAATGATAAGAATGATGATATTGGTGATGAAAGGGTGGTTTAAATAACAAGAATTGAGTGAAGGTGGATGGTTTTAGTGGGATAGTGGGTATAGAAGTTATTAGGGTGAGGGATTTGAGGGGGTGATTGATGGGATTGAGGTGGAGTTATGATGGAGTGTGCGAAAGGATGAAAATTTTGAAAAGAGGGAAAAGGGGATGGTTTGTGCTGACTGACCGTATCTGGTGCAACATGTGTCCTCCACGTGTCTCTAAAAATTCACCTTTATAACCTGACGTTCAGAAATTTAAAAATCAAGCCTCATTAAACCGGAGGTAACCTAGGGTTTACCGGCAGTACTTTTTCCCAGATTTCTTTGTCTACCTTATATGCACACTTGACTCAACATCTCTGCTCAATTCTGACCTCAAATTGATTAGCCTTCAATCTTTCCATTGCTAATTCCGACTCAAAACCTAACCTACTTCACTAGAATCCGCAACGAGTAAAAAAAACATTTCCACAACCATTCGGTTTCAAGCCTAAGGGTGCGGTAGGATGAAAAAAAGCTCGTCCTTTCATCTGGCTACTTTTATTCATTCCTAATGTACTAAGGGTTTAAAGAAATAGTTCTGAGTTTATATTCGCCAGCTCGACTTTCTTCAGATCTCCGATCATTCAAGGGTTGGAGCTTTAACTCGCCAAACTTTCGCTCCAGAGGTTTGCACTTTTAAAGAACCTTTTTGAGCCCTCTTCCTAGCATGCCTCTCTCTTTTAGCTTGTGTGCTAGGTCTGCCTCTGCGTTGAGATGTAGGCTTTAGACCAAAGGACTCCACGTTTCCACTTTTAGCTCAACTCGTTCACTACGCAACACGGAAGGACTAGCTTCCGTGAGCATCTTGTCGTGGTCCTTCTCTTCTTTCTCTCTCAGCATTAATCTCATAAACTCTTGCTCAACGGTTTCTACGACAAGCACTCTATGCTTATGCCCCTCTATTTCCATAATCTCCACCTTCCATGAAGCATACGTCATCTTACAGCTCTCCGGTCTATTTTCTAGGGGTTCTAAGATCTTAAAAGATACATTGTCATTATTCGACCTCAGAGTTATCTCACCCTTATCAAAATCCATAACCGCCCTGCTCGTCGCTAAGAAGGGTCTTCCTAAAAGAACTGGGGCACTAGGGTCCTCAGGTACATCTATGACCGTGAAGTCAATAGGTTATGTGAACCCTCCTGCCTTAGTTGTACACTTCCTAAGCAGACCAGCAGGCATGTCTCTAGTTCTATCAACGAAAGTCATGGTCCTGGTTTGATTCATTACGACCGGAAGCTTGATCTTTTGACAGAGGGAAAAAGGTAGAATATTGCAACTCGAGCCAGAGTCACAGAGACCTAATCCTACTGATATACCATTAACAGAAATCAGGAGTCTGAACGTGCCAGGGTCTTCTAACTTTACCACGTTGACTGAGTCTGGGTAATCTTCTGGCTTAAAAAACATCGTGTCAGGATCCTCTTCAGGATCATCAGAATCATAATCCGAAGACGATATATCAAGGGAACTCACCTAGACGTTACGCACTATACTTCTTCAAGTTCTCTTTAGGCTCTTGCTTGATTGCTTTCTCCTCTTTTTCCAACCGTTTCTTTACAGATTCATAATGCTCTCGTGCTTCAGATCCAGGGTACATAGAAATCGGTGTGATGTTCAATATCGTTTTAGGCATGTTGTTTGACTTGTTTGCTCTTGTTCAACTCTGGTTTGATCGAATCTCTGAAGTGTTCTGATCAACCTGCAAAAGACAAAATAAAATAAGAAAAAGGTTATCACATTCCGCTTCAGCTGGGTGTGATCCCAACTGTTGAGGACCTACTAACTAAAATCAACAGGGAATAACACAGAATAACAGGAACTGTTCAGAATTGGATTTTTCAAGCCTCAGTAACCCGGGGGTTAACCACGGTAAACCGGCCCTGAAATTTCTTTTTCTGGAAGTTTAACATGTGCAGGGTTGATACTGAATGACTCAAGACTCAAGATAAAATAAAAGAAAAGAAAAACAACTTCTTAATTAGAATTAAAACGTTTATATTTACAATTGGCCATTGTCCCCAGCAACGGCGCCAAAAATCTTGATCGCGTGTAAGTCACTAACGTCGATATTACTAGCAAGAATACTAGGTACATCGTAGTATAGTAAATGCGAGTCAAGGTTGATCCCATAGAGACAATGCAACTATAAGTATAAACGATTCTAACTTAGTTAAGAAGCAACATAGAGGCGGTCATTGACCAACAATAACATAAAAGAAAACAAACATGGTATACATCTCCCTCTCCTCACCGATCCACTAACTTGAATTAGTTATTCGTTATGTTTACTTCCCCACATAATTTCCTTAAATTAATAATGAGCTTTCATTTTCATTATCATTATCAGCTACGGGTGCAATTCCTAACCCTATCTACTCTGACAATGGCAGTAGACAATCTATACGCAAGCTACCCTCCTTAATTGGTCTGTAATAGCCCATACGCATAACGAACTTGAATTGACGATATTAGCCGCTAACTCATACCGCTAACCTGCGTAGACAGCTATCGCATTGACCAGCACGTTCCTAGGGTCCATTCAAGACTATGTCATAATTAATACTTCACTAACAGTCCTTCATGTTAATTTACGAATTACGAATACTAGATTGGCCGACCTATTACTTGTGTTAGTTATTCCTGCCGATCAACGTAGCTGTAGTGAATCCTAGTTTATGTTTTCTAAAACATGCCCCGGTAAACCGGCATAGACCGCTGGGTTACCGGGGGCGGATTTTCCTAATTTCTGGATCTACATTGTTCAGTACGATTAAAATAAGTAAATTATGGGTTTGTTAAACATGCAGATTAACTAAAACACATAAATACGAACAGATCTACCATAATGAAGACAATAAAGGAACGTTCAAAGCTTCATACATTCAACAATGGTGATCTAGCTCGATCTACTCAAGCTAGAGATGATGGAAGAAGGGAGGAAACCAAAAACAACTCTCCAAAGCTCAGGAAAACTTTATTGCATAATAATAACTATAATGTAATATGTAAAACTTATGTTTTGTAGTGAGCATATCAAAGCTTTCAGTATATGCGGCTTTATATAGATACAATAGCCGACTTAAGACTCTCTAAAACCCTAACTGACTTAGATAATGCGGCAGAATCAATTTTTGTTTTGAACAAGACGCCGGTTTACCGGGCCTAGCCTTCGGGTTACCGGGCCTTATTTTCTTATTTTTCATGAGCAGGCTTCTTATTGGACTTCAATCACTTGGTCCAATGTATTTCTTTTGGTTCAGATCCACCCTCCAATTCTCCAGATCCGGTACATCCTATAAAACATGCAAAACGAGACAAAACAGTACCATAACCTTAGGAAAATAGCATAGATGCAGAATTACGATCCTAGAAACACTCACATAGCATTTGACACTTATTCCACATAATAACGAGCCTGTATATCCTCTCTTGAGCAGAATTTGGGGTGAATAAAGGTAGAATTATTGGTACCATTTAGAGCGTTATCAGAGGCCTGATTGCAAATGTATTCATGTAAGAAAGAAGGGGGCCTTTTGTCTCTATTGGATCTCCTGACATTTGGTGCCTGTTGTAGATTAAGTCTGCTAGAGTTATGTGGTGAGAAGAGATTTTCAAATGTAGACTATTTCAAGGTGTCAGATTTGGTTGAAGAGGTTAAATTGATCAAACAGGGTTCAATGTTAGTCACTACTTATTTTACAATGTTGAAAGCAAAATAGGATGAAATATAAATATTGAAACATGTTCCTCATTGTGATTGTGGACACCCTTGTGACTGTAATATCAGTGCCAAGCTGATTGACTTCATAGAGGCTGATCATGTTATCAGATTCATGAAAGGACTCAATGATAGTTTTGCACCTGTTAGATCACAGGTTTATTTGCTGACTCCTTTGCCTAGTTTGAAGCAAGATTTTGCTATGGCTATTAAGTTTAAAAGACAAGTAGAATATGCCTTGGGACATCCACAAGGATCAGATGTTATAGCCTTTGTTAATCAAGTACAAGGACAGAATAAAACAGGTTATTAGTCATTTTCTAATCAGCAAAGATATCGAAACAAACTGGAAATCAAGGAAATAACAGATCAAACACCAGCAGCAAGAAAGTCCAATGTTCTTTTTGTGGATATAATGGCCACACTGTTGATAAATGCTATAGGAAGCATGGTTTTCCACCAGGCTGGAAGCCAAAAGCAGGAATCAACATGGTTAGTCAAGAAGATGGTCAGGATTCCATCCCAGATTCTGCCTCCAATTCAAATCAGCAAAGCCAAATCAGTCAGCTACAAGATCAAGTAGCTCAGTTAATGAAAATCATGGAAGGGAATAAAAGAGATTCTGCTCAACCTATGGTGAACCAAGTCACTGCATTTACTACAAATTTTAAACCAGACTCTGCTGAGATTCAAAGTCTGTCTATTCACTGTTGGATTGTGGATTTAGGTGCCACATACCATATTGTTTTTGATAGAAGCCCGTGCTTTACTAAGCAACATGTTAAAGGCTTATATGTCACTTTACATAATGGTGCACACATCCCTATCACATTTATAGGAAATGTCAGGATAAATGATCACCTCATATTATCTCCTGTTTTATGTGTACCAGGGTTCAAGTACAATCTAATTTCTATTACTAGACTGACAAATAATTCAAATGTTTCTGTACATGTTGAGAATATTATCACCGAAGACAAATAGTGTAGAATATTTTATTTATTTGTATTATTTATTTTACCTAAGGCAAATATAACTGTGCCTATAAATACCCATTGTAACACACTTTTACATTCAATGACAATACAATTACTTTTCTAAAACCTGATATGGTATCGGAGCATCTCTAATCAAAAAAAAAAAAAAATCCGCCGCAATCACAGCACAGCCGCCGCCGCCATGTCTGAAGTGGTAGAAGAAACCACCGCCGCCGCCGCTGCACAATACCCCTCCTTCACCCCTTCTTCTGCTATCCGTATTACACAACTCACACGTCAAAACTACAACCTTTGGCGAGCACAAATCGTCCCATACCTGCGTGGACAGGGGTTTTTTTTCTATGTGGATGGAACCATACCACCGCCGCCGCCAACCATCACCACCGGCGAAGGTGCCGCTGCAACCACCTCTGTGAATCCAGCCTTCACAACGTGGACTCGAAACGACAATCTTATACTATCTACGATTACCTCTTCTCTCACTGATGACGTTTTATTGCAAGTTATACGGCCACAACATCATCGGAAATTTGGTCGGCCCTCTCCACCTCCTTTGCGTCTCAAAGCCGCTCAAAAATGCTCCAACTCCGCACCTCCCTGGCATCAACACGCAAGGGTGACATCACCGCCTCTGAATACTTCTTCAAAATTAAAAATATTGCTGATCAACTCTCACTCGCCGGCCATCCCCTCTCCGATGAAGACATCATTGCGTATCTCCTCGCTGGTTTAGGACTGAGTTCGAGTCCTTGTCACCATGCTCTCTGCTCACCGACTCTCTCTTGATGAATTATACTCCCGACTTCTCACCGCCGGCGAAATTAACAAATACCGCCCGTTCTTCATCATCGCTTCCCCAACGCCGCTCCCACCGTCCGGCTCCATCACTGCGAACTATGCTGGTAACTCTTCTCATGGTAATAATTTCTTTTCCAACAATTATGGTACTGGTTCAAATAATTATGGTAATGGTTCTGCAAATTATTCGTCTAATAACCGCAACCGAGATAATGGTAACGGGAACAACAGAGACCGGGGGCGTGGTGGTCGTGGCCGAGGTCAACCTCGTCCGTCACAACCCTCTCCCTCCAACCCGAATGATCCATTACCCAAGTGTCAGATATGTGCTAAAACAGGTCACACCGCTCAAGTTTGCTATTGGCATTATGAGGAGTCCCGTGGCTCCAATCCACGGCCTCCTGCTCCTCGACCACCACAGGCTTATGCTGCGTACCCCTATCCAGAGCAACATCCTTCCACTCCTTCTGCATGGATTCCTGACACTGGGGCAACGCATCATCTCACGAATGATTTTCGCAACATCAATCTCACCTCTGAACCGTATGGTGGCACTGATCAAATACACATAGGAGACGGTACATGTTTACCCATCTCTCACTCTGGTTCTTCTTCGTTTATTTCCCCCTCCCGCACCTTCCACTTATCTAATATACTTGTGTCCCCTTCCCTCGCTAAAAATCTCCTCTCAGTCCACAAATTTACCTCTGATAATTCTGTTTTCTTCGAGTTTCATGACATCTTTTTTGTTGTGAAGGACTACTCGGGCAACATCCTTCTTAGAGGTGTAGTCAAAGATGGGCTCTACTACTTCTCTCCTCAGCCAAGCCGTCCTCCACCACACGCCCTCTCCGTCAATCTATGCTCCTCCACCACGTGGCATCGCTGCCTTGGGCATTGCTCCTTCCCAGTGCTCCAACAAGTTTTCAAGCGTCTTCCTTTTAATGTTTCCAATAAGGCACCTCCTAGTGTTTGTGCCCTTGTCACCGGGCTCAGCCATCGTCAAACTCTTTATGTTTCAGATTTTACTTCTCATGCACCGTTGGATTTGATTTATAGTGATGTTTGGGGTCCTTGTCATGAAACTTCGACCTACAGGTCTCGTTATTATGTTAGCTTTTTGGATGATTTTACCAAATATATTTGGCTTTTTCCGATCAAACTTAAATCTGACGTTGAAACAATTTTTCCCGCTTTCCTAAATTTAATTGAACGACAATTTTCTACTAAATTAAAAGCCTTACAATCCGATTGGGGAGGTGAATATCGTTGCCTCTCTCAACTCCTTACTACACTAGGCATCCAACATCGCCGCTCGTGTCCACACACCCATGAACAAGTCGGTGCTATTGAACGCCGGCATCGCCAAATTGTTGAAATTGGCATCTTCCTCACTCAGCGTAAATATATCCTCCAGCTTCTCCAGCGTGCCTCTATGGATAAGGCTAAGCCTTGTCAATTACTCATGAGTGCATCTACTCGCCTAATTCGTGATGATGGTCCTCCATGCTCCGATCCTGCACTCTACCGCTCCGTCGTTGAGGGCCTCCAATACCTCGGTTTTACTCGCCCCACATAGCCTTTGTTGTTCATAAGGTTAGTAAATTCATGCATGAACCTACAGATGCTCATTGGACGGCAGTTAAACGCATCCTGCGATATCTTAAACACACTATCTCCAAGGGTTTGTTCTTCTCACGCCTGTCTCCGATTACTATTCAGGCCTACTCTGATTCTGACTGGGCGGCCGACTCCGATAACCGTCGCTCAGTCGGGGCTTACTGTGTCTTCTTGGGATCTAACCTCATCAGTTGGCGCACCAAACAACACTTGACTGTCTCCAAAAGTAGTACTGAGGCTGAGTACAAAACACTGTCGAATACTGCTGCTGAGATCCAATGGTTGTGCAGCCTCTTACGGGAAATGAAAGTCCCATTGTCCTCTACGCCGACCCTATGGTGTGACAACATTGGCGCAACCTACCTCGCTCACAATCCGGTGTTTCATTCTCGTACTAAGCATATTGAGATCGACTTCCATCATGTTCGTGAGCTAGTTGCGGCTCGTCTACTCACCATTTCCTTCATCAGCTCTAAGGAGCAACTTGCGGACATTCTTACGAAGCCTCTGGGGCATCCTCTCTTTCACACTATGAAGACCAATCTCCGTGTACAGCCACTTCCCACGGGATTGCGGGGGCGTGTCGAGAATATTATCACCGAAGACAAATAGTGTAGAATATTTTATTTATTTGTATTATTTATTTTACCTAAGGCAAATATAACTGTGCCTATAAATACCCATTGTAACACACTTTTACATTCAATGACAATACAATTACTTTTCTAAAACCTGATATGACAAGCCCAATAGGAAGATGATTGGATTAGCTAAGAAGGATAAAGGGCTATATGTATTGCATGCAGACTGTTCTACTTCCACTGTGTTGTCCACTACCTGCTCTCAATCCCCTTTATCAAGCAAAATAGAAGATGACATGTTATGGCATTATAGATTAGGGCATTTGTCTACTAATAGAATTATGTTGTTGCATAATACATGTAATAAGATTCAAAAACCTAAAGATTTTGTCTGTTATGTGTGTCCTCTAGAAAAACAGAAGAAATTGCCTTTTCCATTAAGTAATTCGAAGTTCTTTCATACAAAATAATGAAGAACACAAGAACAAATTTGAAAAATAAAAATGCGGGAAAAAGGAAACAAAACCAGAAATTTGAGATTTCATTGATTTGCAAAACTTGAAGTTATAGGAATGTTTCTACTAGTATATATAGTTGTATTCTCTAACTTAACTACATGAAAAACGGTTACAACTAACTTAATTAACTACAACCATTTCCAACCATTTTAGGTTGAAAGTGTTTGATAATTAAAATGTCTCTGAGACTGTTGTTGTTGCTTGCTTGCTGCCGGACCTTTATTCATTTCATTCCCAGTACTAGATATTTTTATAGCTAATACATTGGCACGAACTAAATCTTTTGTAAATTCTCTTCAGACAAATGTTTAGCTCGTTAGGTTTTGTTTGCATGTAAAGTACCCTTGTATACATTTTTAGGATAATTTATAAATTAAAAAAAAATCATTTTCTTCGGAAATATAAAATAAAAATGAAACTGCTTGTGCGCATGAAATTTTTTTTTCGTAGGGTAGTGCGTATCATTTTAATCTTTTTTAAAGCCTAAATTGATAAAGATGTGTGGACTGGAGGTCAGTATAGACCGGCCAAACCAAAACCGGAACCAGCGGTTTTTGAACCGGCGGTTTAGTAAACCGCCGGTTGATGTAACCGACGGTTGGGCGGTTGGGGGCGGTTGTGGATTTTTGGCAACCGGAACCGGCGGTTGGAACCGAACCGGACGGAACCGTAACCGAACCGGAACCGGCGGTTGAAACGGCCCAATGGCTATTTTTTTTAAAACTTTTTTCCAAACACCTCAAAAAAATCCTATAAATACTACCCGATTTCATTTTCAATTTCCTACACCAATCTCCTCTCAATTCTTACATCTTCTTCCCTCATTTCTTACATCTTCTACTCATTTCTTTGATTATCAAGTTTGTTTAGTTGTTAAAAACAATAATCAAATTTACTTTACGATACCGATTTTTGAAGATGTTATGATTTAATCGTTACTTCAATACAGTTTTAGTTATAAGTAAATTTGGTTTGTATTTTATTCAACTAATTTTTTTACAAGTGTAAAAAAAAATTCATTTTATAATCAAATTTACTTTACTAGACCGATATTTGAAGTTATTCTGATTTAATCGTTACTTCAATTCGGTTTTAGTTATAAGTAAAATTGGTTAGTTAAATTAATTTTTTTATAACTGTTAAATTTAATTTAGATTTTTTACAATGTCAAGAAGATGTGAATCATCACAAGGCAATCGAAATGTTACTTTCCGTGATGACACGGTTGTGCCGGAATCGGGTGATCTTGCTGATGGCTATAGACCACAACATTTTACAAACCCTGTCACCGGTAGTCACATTTCGATTCCTCACTTCGATACACCTTTAGGTTACAATCCTGATGATTTTGATAGTCATTACGATAATATCATGTCTCAACCTGTAAATTTTAACATCAACCTTAACGAAGCTGAAGATAATGAGCCTCATAATGATGAAGCCGACGTTGATGATGATGATGTTGTATTATTGAAAGCTTCCCGTCCTAGACAAGGACGTGGTGGGAGTCGTGTGGCTGTAAGACCACCGCGTGGTGCCACAGATCCTACTCCTACTCCCGAATCAGTCGATTTAGATGGTGGTGAAAGTACCCTAGACGGAGCACAACAAAAAAGGTTAAAATCGAAATTTTTTACGGAATTTTTCACAAAGATTCCTCGGACTGATGAAATAGCATTAGCTAACCCCGGAAAGTATTTCTTAGGGGTGTGAAATTTCTGTGGCACTCAATACAAATTTAAAGCGGGTGGTGGTTACGGATCGATGCGGGGTCACATAATAACCAAACACCCGGAAAAATTGAAAGACAGCGTGTCTCAAACCCAGCTAAACATGCCGAGCTCCAGCGGAGGTAACACTAATCCACTCTTTATTTACACTCGTGATAACTGTAGAGATCTAACCACGGATCTTGTTGCGGGGATGGGTCTTCCTTTGAGCTTTCCTGAGAAACCTATTTTCGAACTTACGTACAAGGGGCTTTGCTGCCGGCTTTTACTCGTATCCCTCGTGCAACGGTTACTAGGGATTTCAAAAATAAATTTATTAAACGACAAAATATTATTAAAGAAAGTTTGAAGAGAAATAAATTCCGAATATGTGTATGTGCCGATATTTGGGAGGATAGGAGGACCAACAAATTTTATTTGGGTGTTTCGTCTCACTGGATTGACAACATTTGGATTGTCCAAAAAAGGTTACTTGCTTTTCGTTTATTTAACGAAACTCATAATGCTTCTAACATTGCATCTTTATTAGTTGATATTTTTGAGGAATACGATTTAAAAGATAAAGTTTTTTATATTGCATTTGACAATGCTTCAAACAACACTGCTTCTATTCCCGACTTATCCCAATATTGTGAACCTCTTTGTAACGGTCAATTTTTCATGTTAGATATTTATGCTGTATTTTTCATTTGTGTAAAAGATGGTCTAAAAGTTTTTGACCATAATATTAATGCGATAAAAACTGCGATTTCACATGTGTTAGGTAGAAATATTCTTGTTAATAAGTGGTATAAATTTCTTAAAGAGAAAGGTCATCGCCCTGTCAAACTGCCGCATGATGTACCGAATAGGTGGAACACCACTTATGATCTTTGGAAAAAAAGAAACAAAATTAAAAATGCCTTTTGTGAATTTTTAAGTGAACACTGTCCGAGCGAATATCGTTTGTATCCCTCTATTTGGACTGCGTGCAAGACACTGATGGATGTTTTTGAAGTATTCAAAAAAATTACTGAATTGTTTTCAAAATGTTATCAACCCACAACACATTTAGTCTTGCCTGCTAGTGTATAAATAACTGCCGAGTTTGAAACCATGGAACACGACGCTACAATATTTCAATGTTTAGGGCCGATGAAGGCGAAATGGAATAAGTACATGTTGCATCTTCCTGACACTTATCTCATTTCTTCTATTCTCGATCCTCGTTTAAGACTAGTAGGTGTGTCTAACATGTTATGTGCTTACTATGATGCTTTGCCTGATACTCATAATGTGCCCCCGGTAGATTATACAGTTGAAGTAGATAAACTTGAAAATTTATTAAACACTTTGTATGTTGAATATGAGCGTATGTATAGAAGGAGAAACGACGCGGTTCCCAATCCATCCGCAAGTGCTTCTACTAACCATGCAGGTGTCCTGCGGGGAATGCAAAAAGTTTTGGATAAAATGAATTCGAAAAGACAGAAGGGAGCGACAGTGTCATCCGATCAACGTACAAAGATATCCAATTTTTTAAACACAACATTCGAACGCTGTGAAACCGAATCCTATGATTTCGACTTCGACTTATTGAAGTGGTGGAAGAGACATGCTAAAGAATTTCCAGTGCTAGCAATGATGGCGGTCAAGTTTTTAAGTTGCCCCGTTTCGACCGTCACTGTTGAACGACCTTTCAGCATGGCAGGATATGTGCTTACCAATAAAAGATGTTCGCTTCATCCCACCACTTTAGAGAAGCAAATTTTTGTTGTCAAGATTGGGTACAAGCCGAGAAGAGGTTGCAAGACATTGACTCAGAAGATGATGAGTCACAGTTTGAAGGCGGTGACACTGAAACTTCACAAGGAGCAAGCGCTCAAAATACCGACATCGATTAAAGGTACGCAATTTATATCTTACTTATATATTTGATACAATTTATAAAACAACTATAAAAGACTAAAAAAAACTATAAGAAACTATTAAAAACTATATATTAAAAAAACCGATAAAATACTAAAAACTACCCAAAAAAAACCATAAAAAAACCCGATAGAAACTATAAAAACCTACTACTAAAAACTATAAAATAAAAATAAAAATAAAAATAAAACTATAGAAAACTTTCAAAAAAAACCCTAAAAACCATATACAAACCTAAAAAATTATATGAAACTATAAAATACAAACACATAAAAATATTATAAAAGACTACACATAAAAACAATTAAAAAACCTTTAAATACTATAAAAACATATAAAAAGACTATAAAAGAATACAAAAAACTATAATAAAAAAAAACTATAAAAAAAAAAAAAAAAAACCATAACAACACTATACAAAACTAAAAAAAAACTATAAGAAACTATAAAATACTATAAAAATGTATGAAAAAAAACTATAAAAGACTAAAAAAAACAATAAGATAAAAGACTAAAAAAACAACATTTTTAATCAACGTTTACTTAAAACCGACTAAAAAAACCTATAATAAAAAAAACTATTAAACAAAACTATAAAGACTAAAAAAACAATAAGAACTACGCTCGTTTTGATTTTTTTATATGTGTCGTGCCTCCGACACGATTACATATAAAAGATACGTAGGCAACCGAATTACCGGTACATGCGTTGAAAAAATAACACAATTTACATATAAGAAAAACAACACAATATATCTCACGTAATATTTAATAAAACAATATTTTTAATCAACGTATACTTAAAACCGTCAAAAAAACCTATAAAAAAAACTATTAAAGACTAAAAATAAACAATAATAAAAAAAACTATAATGACCTACCAAAAAAACTATAAAAGACTAAAAAAACAATAAGAACTACGTTTGCTTTGATTCTTTTTATATGTATCGTGCCTCCGACACGATTACATATAAAAGATACGTAGGCAACCGAATTACCGGTACAAGCGTTGAAAAAATAACATAATTTACATATAAGGAAAATAACACAATATATCTCACGTAATATTTAATAAAACAACATTTTTAATCAATGTATACTTAAATCCGACAAAAAAAAAAACTATAAGAAATTATAAAATACTAAAAAATCCTATAATAAAAAAACTATAAAAACCTATGAAACAAAATATAAAAGACTATAAATAAATAAAAAAAAACAATAAGAACTACGTTTGCTTTGATTTTTTTATATGTGTCGTGCCTCCGACACGATTATATATAAAAGATACGTACGCAACCGAATTTTCAGTACAAACGTTGAAAAAATAACATAATTTACATATAAATAAAATAACACAATATTAATATTATATTTAAAACCGAATGAAAAATTATTTATAAAAAAATATATATTACATTCGCTTTAGTAATTATAGTGAAAAGAATAGTAATTTGTTATTGTAGTGAAAATAATAAGTATTATATGAAAATGTTAAAACAAATTATTAATAAATTTTAAAACCGTGGCCTGAACCGTGATCTGAACCAGAAGGAAACCGTGTGAACTGTGAACCGTATTGAACCGGCAACCGCCGGTTTTCAACCTTCAACCGCCGGTTCATTTCAACCGTCGGTTGGAAACCGGCCACAAAAAAAATCAACGGTCGGTTGGAAACCGGCCACAAAAAAAACCGCCGGTTCCGGTTGAGGGGCGGTGTGGTTGGGGCATTTGGACGGGTCTAGGTCAGTATAAGTTATTCACTTTATATTTTGAAGATATATATTCACAGGATGTGGAATATGACACGACATATAAACAGAACCATATGTACCAAATAAATGGACATGATAGAACAATTTCTCATCTTTCATATTGTAACATTGCGTATTAATGTATAGGTCGGCTGTATCACAACCATCCACTTACGACGACAGATAACTAATTAATATGAATAACTTTTTAAACATAATGAGATACTACTCAACATACATTGCCATCCATATATAAAAAACCAAGTATTCATTCTTGATTTTGCTTTTGCCCCTAAGAAATTCCTTCCCCAAGAACAGATTAAAGATCTGTTGGCTGAACAGACAAAAAAGCACAGTTTTCTACCTATTCGAACAAGAAGCAAAGCTCGTCTCCGGTTCCGGTTCCGGTTCCGGTTCCCCACACGACACACAGAAGTAGAAGCAGCATCAATACGAAGAATTCTACACATGTCCTGTCATCCCGACAGAAGAAGTAGGGCGATTTGGTTTGAAAGTAGGCTGGTTGGTAGCTTTGGTGAAGTACACGTAGAAATACACGTTAAGAATCATCGTAGCAACCACGAACACTGCACCGGCAATGAACACGCCTTTTCTTAAGGTCTCACAAGAAAACTTTTCCGCAAGTACAACATGCCTGTACTCTGTGTGGTACGCGTTTTTCCTTGCACCTGCTATTAGACATGCTTCTGCAACCACAAACGCCATCCTGCAACGCTCAAAAAGTCACCAAACTGAAATTCCGTAACCAAATCAATGAATATTTGATAAGCACATTCTCACCATGAAGAGGCAAAATAGATGATAGTCCAAGCGCGGTTGCTTCCAGGTGATAAAGGCCTTCCAAAACACATGCATTTTGTTACCCCCATAAGCAGTGACTCACTAGAAAGAAGGAACAAGAAAGCACCGACGCCATATCCAGTTGCAGCATCAGAGTTGTATACACAGTAAGTACGATTTGTAATATCGTCTGTCACAAATGTCCCCTGCCACGCAGTTATTTTTTTGAGAAAAGAATGGACAGAAAATTGACGGGTTCATAACCAAAAACCTCCAGCTATTACACAGGTATGGAATATCAGTATACAATCAAATCTGTCACTAGGCTCCAAAAGAGGGAGAGTTATGGGAAGCTACCAAGTATGTATAACTTGCAAATGCTGCTTACACGACGAGTCAATCTTATTGACAACTAATGTGATGATCCTCAACAAAGAAGCTCAGTAAATATAATTTCAAAGTACTGAATCAAGCTGGGAGAAATAAATTTCACACAAACACCTGTTTCTTCTTTCTTTATATCAGCACTAGTTGTTCTATTTTCAATTGGCCAACATTCAGCCTATTTAATATATTGCTGCCTGTTTCATTTATTCTTTAGGTCTCTCTCTCTCTCTATATATATATATATATAAAGTACACTTTTCCACAACACTTTCAACAACTTATAGATAGAATTCTACATTATCACCCCAATAAAAATGTGCCATGTTTTTGGAGCGAAAAAAATCATATTGCTAAAAGCAAACACTTTGGTTGTTAACAACTTTATGCAAAACCATGTCCCCCTCATGTTTCAACGGTGTCTCCGTATGGATAAAGATGAACAGAGATGTATACCATTTCCGATGACTAGAACATAATATGACTTCTCAGTCACATACAGTAGCACACAAATTGTTTACATGTACACGGACTGAAATAAGTACTCAATACGAAAGGACCAATCACTGAGATAGCTCAAAACATTTTTAGTCCATCTGGGAAGCATATCTGGAAGTCGATGAGAAATTGATTTCATTACACTAGATTAAATTGATAGCCCTACTAGGTAAATTTGTTATTTCCAAAATTGTTATTGCTTTCCACACATATTCATATGCATAAGTTTGAAATCAACAATGCCAAAACTTTAACCGGCTATGGTGGTCATTATTATCAATATACGCTGTTAATCGGTAACTTGTAATTTTCAGCACAATTGTACGCCATAGAAAGTTCTGTGACCTTGACATAACAACAGACCACTTGATCCGATTTTCACTTTTTTATAGAAAAATGCACTTTTAGGGGGAATGAACGAGAAAATCAATTGAGTGCATACGGTAAAACAAGTAAGGCCTTTGAAGAATCCAACACACTTTTCACTTACATACTGGCAGGAGTTTCAACAAGTCTTTCACTCACAAATTCGGCTCATTTTAGTGCATATTGTTAGAAATCCTCCTCTGTCCTGTATCTTTTATTATATCTTAATATTTTATTGGTATAATATTTTATTGTAATCTTTTGTCACCTCTATTAGCCTTTTAAATCTTATATTAATTAAGGTGTAATCTTTTGTCACCTCTATTAGTTAAATCTTAAAATTAAGAGTAATCAGTGTGTTAAAGAGCTTGTCTTTTCCTAGCCTTTTAGTGACTGGAACATTGTCCTTGTTACCGTTGGAACAGTGTTCCCAATCCCACCTTTTATCCAACTAGCCGTTGGAGCTCTATTAGGAGTATATAAGGATAAGGGTAGTTGTAATACATTTAATGAGCTTTCTATTCTAATAAAAGAATACTTTCCTCATTGCTTTTAACTCTTTACATGGTATCAGAGCGTTAGGTTCCAAATTCTGGCCTGTTTCAAAATCTTTCTTCTTACCTACTGTTCTCTTTAAATGGCCACTGAATCTTCTGCTACTAGCTTTGCCACTGAACCTCTGGCCCCTGAAATCTCCATAGGATCAGAGGAACTTCAAAACATTCAGCCTTCTTATAAACTGAATGGAAGTCAGAACCTTCTTGAAAGGTAGAGGGAAACTGAGCCATCTTCTGGGAACCGGTCCTCCTCAAACTGATCCCAAATATGCTAGCCGGGATGAGAAGGATTCCTTGGTTATGTCCTGGCTTTGGAGCTCAATGGTTCTTGAGATCAGTGACACTTGCATGTTCATGTCTTCTGCTAAAGAAATCTGGGATCATGTACAAAAAACCTACTCCAAGGTCCAAGGTCAATGATGCAGCCCAGATTTATGAAATAAGGACAAGGATTCAGAATACCAAGCAAGGAAGTAAGTCCGTTATTGAATACTCTGGCATCCTGCAGGGTATGTGGCAAGAACTTGATCATAATCAATGCATCCAAATGAAGGATAGTGATGATGCTGCTACCCTCAAAAGGATGATAGAAAAGGAGAGGATCTTCTCTTTTTTAGCTGGCCTCAATCAAGATTATGACCCCATAAGGGTTCAGATTCTTGGCAAAAGTGATCTCCCTACTCTGAGTGAAACAATTTCTATTGTTAAAACAGAGGAAGGAAGGAGAAGTGTCATATTAGACATTGGTTCTGTTTCCACTGAAGGATCAGCACTGTATGCTGGTCAGAATAAGCCTGGGCCTCCTAAGACCTATGAGTCTAAAGAGGTCCCGGACAAAAAAATTCCTGCTCAAAGACAGAATTTGAAACCAGGTGACAAAGATAATCTCTTTTGCACCCACTGCAAGAAGAGTAGACACACCAAAGAATTTTGTTGGAAACTACATAGGAGGCCTGGCAAGAACAATGCCCAGGCACATGTAGCTAACACCAACATAAAAGATAACAATGTACAAGGGGCAAATCAGACCCCTAATCAGAATCCAAACCTTGGTCAATTTGAAATTGAAAAGTTGAGAGGTTTCTTAATACCTTGGAGAACCCTTCTTCATCTATGGTTTTCTCAGGTATGGCCTCCCTTAACTCTCTAAATCAGAAAGTTACTAAGGGGTGGGTTGTTGATTCTGGGGCTACTGATCATATGTCTCATTCCCTACATTTATTCTCTTCTTACATTCCCTGCTGCACCAATAAAACTATAATTGTTGCTAATGGTACCACTATCAAAGTTATTGGTACATGGAATGTTAGACTGAATAATTTCTTAACATTAAAAGATGTCATGCATGTCCCAGATTTGTCTGCAAATCTGGTTTCTATAAGGAAGTTGACTAAAGATTCCAACCGTCATGCTTTATTCTCTGCTAATTTCTGTGTGATCCAGGAATTGGCAACAATGAAGAGGATTGGACTTGCTAGACTTAAAGAAGGACTATATTTTGTGGAAAGTCAAAAGGATGATAAAGAAGTTTTTCAAACAACCTCTCTGTTTTCTAAAGTAGACAATGATAAGATCATGTTGTATCATAGAAGATTAGGTCATCCATCTTTTCAAATTTTAAAGCATTTATTTCCAAAATTTTGTAAGGATTTAAATGTTGAGAATTTCAAATGTAATGAATGCATCTTTGCCAAACATAAAAGGAGTTCTTATTCTATTTCTTCTACTATAGCCTCTAATCCTTTTGATCTTATTCATAGTGATATATAAGGTCCCTCTACCCTACCTAATATCAGTGGGGCTCACTGGTTTGTTACATTCATTGATGATTGCACCAGAACTACATGGATATATCTGTTAAAACATAAATCTGACATGACTTATGTGTTTCCTACTTTCTACAATATGATTCTGACACAATTTAATACTAAGATCAAGAAGTTGAGATCTGATAATGCAAGGGATTATTTCAACAGAACTCTTAATCCCTTTCTTGAAGAGAAAGGGATTCTTCATGAATCATCTTGCATTCATACACCCCAACAGAATGGGGTGGCTGAAAGGAAAAATAGGCACCTTCTGGACACTATCCAGGGCCCTACTTTTTCAAATGAATGTGCCAAAGAGGTATTGGGGAGAAGCATGCTGCTCATCTGATCAACAGATTGCCTATTGTTGTCCTTGGAAAGAGGAGCCCAATTGAGGCTCTTAAAAGGGTGTACCCTGACTTTATGAATACTGAAGGTCTTCCCCTAAAGGTTTTTGGATGTGAAGTTTTTTCTCACATCCATCTCCCTAACAGGGGAAAGCTTGACCCTAGGGCCCAAAAATGTGTTTTCATTGGATACTCCAACACTCAAAAGGGGTATAAGTGTTATCATCCACCTACCAAGAAAGTAATTATCTCAAAAGATGTTACCTTCTATGAAGAAATCCCTTATTTTTCAAAAACTTCTCTAACTCAGGGGGAGATGTTCCTCACTGATAATGAAAGGGATGCTTATCTCCTGGATATAAATGTTAGAAATGAGGGGGAGAACCCCCAAAATCTTGAAAAACTTGATGATCAAGAGGAATCTATGGAAAATCCACACATGACTGATTCTTCACAGAAAGAAAGTGGAAATCTGGAAAAAGTTAATGAGAAACCCCTCATTATCTATTCCAGAAAAAACTGGGTACGACTACCAGAAATTGTTCCCATTGAGGAAAGTGATAAGGGAATTGATAATAATATATTTGATTCCTCTCTGAATCAAGAACAAATTGCTGATCTTGATAGTGAGGAGACTGAGTCATCCATACTGAAAGATAGTCCTATCTACCTATTGCCAAAAGGAAAAATGTAAGAGCTTGCACTCTACAACCTCTCTATCCTAAGAAGAATTTCTTGTCTTATAATAAGATTTCACAGAAACAGAGAAAATTCATGAAATCTGAATGAGGCCTTAAATGATGAGAAATGGATCAATGCTATGAAGGAAGAAATGAATGCCTTAGAAAAAAACAGAACCTGGGACTTGGTTCAACCCCAAAAAAGGGTCAAACCAGTTGGCTGTAGATGGGTATACACCATCAAATACAGATCTGATGGTACTCTAGAAAGATACAAGGCAATATTGGTTGCTAAGGGTTATACCCAGACTCATGGGGTTGATTACTTTGAGACCTTTGCTCCAGTAGCAAAGATGAATACTATTAAAATCCTATTATCCCTAGCAGCTAATTTTGACTGGCAATTACATCAATATGATGTAAAAAATGCCTTTCTTCAAGGAGACCTAGAGGAAACTATCTATATGGATGTTCCTCCAATATTCAGAATTGAGGAAGAAAAGTTTGCAAGTTAAAAAAGGCCTTATATGGGCTCAAACAATCACCAAGAGCCTGGTTTGGTAGGTTTACCAATGCTATGCTTAAAATAGGCTATAAACAAAGCCAAGGTGATCATACCTTATTCATCAAACATAACCACAATAGACAAGTGTCTATTTTGCTTGTTTATGTTGATGATATCATCATTACTGGAAATGATATTCAAAACAATCAGCTTCTGAAAGACTTCCTGTGTAAGGAATTTGATATAAAAGAATTGGGGAAATTGAAGTACTATCTAGGAATTGAAGTCCTATATTCCAAACTTGGTATTTTCATATCCCAGCAAAAGTATATTCTGGACCTCTTAAAGGATTGTGGAAAAACAGGGTGTAAACCCATGGACACTCCTATTGAGCTCAATCATGGCATTAATCTGGCCCCATAAGATGAACATGTGGATAAGCAGGCATATCAGAGACCGGTAGGTAGACTTATCTATCTTTCACATACCAGACCTGATATTGCCTTTGCTGTGAATATTGTTAGCAGATATATGCATGATCCAAGAAGATGTCACAAAAGGCCGCTGAGAGAATTGTCCACTATTTGAAAAGCTGCCCAGGTAAAGGAATTCTATTTAAAAAGGGAGAGCACTTGACCCTTGAAGCCTACACATCTTCAGACATGCAGTTGCTGAGATGACGTAAGATCTACTGACACTGTGTTTTTCTCTTTGGCAATCCTATAGCATGGAGAAGCAAGAAGCAAAGTGTTGTCTCAAAATCCAGTGCTGAGGCTGAGTTCAGGGCTCTAGCCATTGGTGTTTGTGAACTTCTATGGCTCAAAATTATTTTGGATGATCTAAAGATCAACAGACAGTCTCCTATGATTCTAAAGTGTGACAACCAATCTGCCATTGATATCTCACACAATCCTGTTCAGCATGATCGAACAAAGCATGTGAAAGTGGACAGACACTTCATCAAAGAGAAACTAGACTCAAACCTTATCAAAATATCATTTGTCAACTCTCAGAATCATGTTGCTGATGTCCTTACTAAGGGACTTCCAAAGAAGGCTTTCTCCTATCTTCTTAGCAAGCTGGGAATGATAGATATTCATTCACCATCTTGAGGGGGAGTGTTAGAAATCCTCCTCTGTTCTGTATCTTTTATTATATCTTAATATTTTATTGGTATAATATTTTATTGTAATCTTTTGTCACCTCTATTACCTTTAAATCTTATATTAATTAAGGTGTAATCAGGTGTACAAAAGAGCTGTTAGCCTTGTCTTTTTCCAAGCCTTTTAGTGACCGGAACACTGTCCTTGTTACCGTTGTAACAGTGTTCCCAGTCCCACCTTTTATCCAACTAGCCGTTGGAGCTCTATTAGGAGTATATAAAGATAAGGGTAGTTGTAATACATTTAATGAGCTTTCTATTATAATAAAAGAATACTTCCCTCATTGCTTTTAACTCTTTACACATATTAATCTTATATTTCAAACACTAATTTCGAATCAAACTAAATATGAATTTACCCCTGATAAGATGGAGTTGCTAACCTAGCATAATCCAAATGGCACTATACATGGAAAACGGCGTGTCTTGTTCATAAAACAATGTGAACAACGGTAGATGACAAAAGCTAAACATGAATCAAGAACGAGACGAGTTTGTCGGAGCTATACAAGATGCAATGACCAATGCAAACAGATTGGCAAGTAAATTCAGTAGTGTTCCAAGGGCGCCAAGGGAAAATTAAAAAAGTGAACTATGAGATAATGAAGAATTTTGATCTGTTTATAAGCACCTCACATAGTCACATCAGCAGGCTTTAGTCTATGACAGTTAAAAATGAAGTGAAAATAGTTGAGATAAGCTTGTAACCAATATTTATTTAGATGAGCAATATAAGTCAATTAGCAGGGCACTCAACCATACATGCCTAAATTTAGCTCACTGCAGCATATTAACCATCTTAAGGTGCAGAATTTCTATGTTAAAATACTAGTGAAAAATTGTTTAGCCTGTGATTTCACAGAAAATTGTGTTCGTACGAAAAGGTGGATTTTCAGATTCAACTTTACTCTTTAGTCAATAATTAGGGAAACAATCTCTCCACAAAAAAAGCTCAGAATTATCAATCTCGCCTTATTAACTTCACATAGTAGTAATAAAGCAGAAATAAATGCACATAATTAAGCTAAAGTTTCCTCCTAACAAGCAAGAAAAAAAATCCACATCTGTTGTTTTAAATAAAAGCTAGTAGATCTTAAAAATCAGCTAAAATAATTAGCAACCAAGCACAAAACTAGAGCACATCAACTAAACAGAACTTCACTTGAAGAAGAAAAAGTAAAATAAAAATTAAAAAAAAAAAAGTTACTTTGCTCCGCCGGCGTTCGGCGGCAATGGCGAATCCAAAAGCAGTCAAGCTCAAAAGAATCACTAGCAAATGGACTAAAGAAGAGCCCTTTCCCTCCATTAATTACTTGCCAGAGCCCCCACCTTGTATTTGAAGCAAAAGAGAAATAAACTGTGTGCTTTCCGGGGAGTGAAAACACACACACAGTGAAGTAGAAGTATCTGTGGAGCAGTGTAGTAGTAGCACTTTGGTTGGTGCCGGCTGAGTAGGCAGTGGTGTTTCTTTGATTTTATCTTTCTCTTCTCACTCTCAAGTGGGAACTCTTTGATGAGATTAGTCTGATTTTAAATACGCTCGGGATCTGCACCGTTGATATTTAGATTTACATTTGATCAATTTAAACACATTATTATTAACGATGTAGATTATTATTGTGTCAATCGTTATGGAACAACTGTTGTGTCCGTATCATTACCCAAATCATCTGGTTCCAATTGCTTAAAAATTTATTGTGGTATTTGTTGTGCATATTTTATTGTGCCAGAAACATTTGTGTTTTAGATAATCATTTATATCAGACTAATATTTTTCACAATATTTTTTTGGGGAAATTCGTTTTTTACCCTTTTTTTGAAAATAAAAACGAAATCTACACTCTTCTAAATTCAAAAACCACTCCTATACCCTGCCTAAAAGTGGGTGAAATCGCCCAAAAATAGGAGAAACCTCCCATTTTTCGCCCATGTTTCGCCCAAAAATTGGAGAAACCTCCCAAGTTTACCTTCACGTGGTGGGTAAGGATATTCACTTTGAAAGATGGGTGACCCCGCCCAGTTTTGAGGACGCTTCTTCTTCCTCATTTGCAGATTTTTCGAGTTCCATTTCTTCTTCATAGCAATTTTTTTGGGAAAGGATTGCAACGAATTTCGATTTCTCAAGCATTCGAATTTCGGTTTGAAGGATATTCAAAATGCAATTTCTCCACCATAAATTTCGTGTGAATTTTCATTTTGTTGATAATCGTTTCTTGAGATAGTGGATTATAATCGTTTTTTGTTGTTAATAATCGATATTTCTTGGTAAACTTGTGTTGTATCATTCTTGATGGAGTTCCTCAGATTCCAAACCCTTGTTCTTGCCACAAAAAACCCAATTTGTAGCTTCTTTGGATTTTTCCACTCTCACCATTTCGGGTCAATTATAGATTTCTGGAAATTCGTTAATGAAGAACTCGAAAATCTAATAATGAAGAAGGGAAGAAAAGAGATGAAAAGCGTCCTCATTTTTTCTTTTAAAATTGGGCGGGGTCTCCCATCTTCTACCGCGCCTCCACGCCATAAACTCGAACTTCGATGAGTTTTTCCTATTTTTTGGTGAAACATGGGCGAAAAATAGGAGGTTTCTCCTATTTTTGGGCGATTTCACCCACGGGGATAGGCATGATTTTTGAAATTAGAAAGATGTATATTTCGTTTTTATTTTAAAAAAAAAGGATAAAAAACGAATTTCCCCTTTTTTTTTTTTTTTTTTTTTTTTTTTTTTTTTGAAAAATGATAAGAGAAAACAAATTTAAGTGGTGGAATCTGATGCTCCCGCGACCTGTAAAGTGTCTTTACTAAGTGCAAAAAAAAATTAATGCTATCAATTTTTTTAATAGAGAAAACGAATCATTTTGATCCTTAAAGAATGAATTATTTTTAGTTTAAAAAAATATGGAAAATTAGGGATAAGGACACAATCTGAAATATTTTTAAGAATAAGACACAACTACATATTTTTATAGGGAGAAGACAACTGCGTAATTTTTATAATGAGAAGAACAAACAAATGAATCCCGAAAATCAGGTGAATCTCCTAGTGAATCCCAAAATCGGTGAATTTAAACGAGAAATTTCGATGAAATAATCCCAAAATTAGTGAATTTCGAATGATGAATTTTGAAAATTAGTGAATTTCGACGATTGAATTTAGTCAATGAATTTAAACAATGAATTTCAACACGTGAATTTAACAATGAATAAATAGTTTAGTCCTTTTATCAAAAGTTTAAAAACTGTCTTTCTACTCAATTGATGAAATATTTCTGTCCTTCTCCCTCATTTCCCCAAAAAAATATAATGAATTATTTTAATTACAAATTTTAGGTTGGTTCGGACCAAACCCTACTTGTGATCTTCAACCAATGAAAATGAAGAAAAAAAATTGTGGCCCCATATTTTTAGAATGGATAAAAGTGATGATTTGGTAGTCTAAAACTTGATAAAAACCACAATAAAATTAGTGTATTTTAAGTGGAAAAAAAAGGGTAATGTTAGAATCAATGGGTCATCAATGGGTCATACAACATGTTTTTTTCATCTTTGATGATTCATGAGTGTACAATTGTACATCATGATTATTGAATCATATATTATAATCACTTGGAAAAAAAATACTACACTTGAAATGTTATGATAGTAGCATTATTCGATTAAAAAATAGATGATGTCTTTGTATGCACGTGAAGATAGAATAACATAAAAAGTTAAAAACTCATGTTTTTGTTTTTTATTTAAAAAAACCAAATCACATATTCAGAGTTGTTGGCCTCATTTGTGAAGATGTAATATTTCAATTTTGGGAAAAACGCACAATTAATGTAACGAAATATTAATTTATTTCTTTTAATATTATATTTATTTCTTTTATAGATTTAAAGTTTTATAAATAGTTATATATATATTGGAGTTAAGAAATAATTAAGGGAACTAATGGAAATTAATGGTGGGAGTTATTTTTGGGAAAATAACCTCTCCCTTTATGTCTAGGAAGTTGTCAGAAAGAAACTAATCAGATTTTATGTCCTTGAGAAAGTGGAGAGCAAAAGAAAATCTAAGAAGACTTTTTACCAATTCTCACAAGTTATTATTCCGTTTTCAGATTCAAGTAGGACACTGGAATCGTGAGGAAGCAAAGATCGTGTTAATACTAAGTTCTTCAAGTTTCATCAAGGTATGATCTTCGGCCCTAAGGGCGGTTTTGATCAAGTTTGGTGTTTCTTGGTTTAATTCGTAGCCCTTGTTGTTTAGAAACTTCGATCTTAATTGATTTGTGAATCAATTGTGGATCAAATAGGTTTCCGGTTGAAGTTTGGGGAAGTGCTGCAGTTTTCTTCAAGTTTTGTTTGGAGTTTGCTTGCTAGAAGGTAAGAGATCTTCCTATTGTGTTAAATCAAGTGTTATGGAGTTGGGTTAAGTGTTAGAGTTGTTTTGATGCAAGGTTTCATGGGTTGTGACGTTTAGGCCAATGTGCTATGTTATAGTATGTTAAAGTTGTATCTTTTCTGCTATTTTGCTGTTAAAACTGATGATGAACGTGATGGAAAGGATGTGGGATCATAAGAAGTGTAGAAAAATCATGTTTAGGGTTTTCCCAGGTCGAATGCGTACGCATTGGGTAGCAATCGCATGCAATTGTCGGAAACAGTTTGAAATGATTGTTCCAAAGAGTGAAATCGCGCACGCATTGCGAACCAGGATGTTCAGAGTTGCTCCCAATAGGAATAATGCGTACGCATTGCAGGCAAGTGCAAGCATTGGCTGGACAGAAACTTTCAGGGAGATCCTGATCAGTGAATACGCACGCATTCCAATGAATGCACACGCATTGACCCCGGTTTTGGGGAAAATGATGTTTTAAACTATGTGTTGAGTTTTGAGTGTTGTTTCTTGATTTAATAACACTAAATAAACATGATCAAGCCTTGATTGAGTTTCTGATGCGTTTAGTTCTGACACCGGATGTAGTCTTTCAAAGGGTTAAAGTCCGGGACCGTTGGAAGAGCATGATAGGCTTGTGCTTTGGTGGATTAGTATTCACCAATGTCTAGGACGTTGTGTCTAGACGACTAAGTGAGGGAGTAGAGTTGGTTAAGGTGAGGTTTACCTTGAAAACACAAAGGTGGTTAGTTAATGATTAATAAAGACATACTTGTGTAGTAAAAGACTAAATACCATGCCATTCTTGGTTAGGCACAAGGCTATATCGCGACATGTAGGCGGTCAGTAAAAGTGAATAACTCTGCTGGCCTATAAACGGATGAATGGTAGAGGGACTTCGCCGAACGCGTGCACTATCGGGTTAAACTCGTGGCTATCAGTGTGATCCATTGTTAGGTTGCAAACGATATCTCGTGGTGGATATACACCATGCGTAGTGCTCTTGAATGCGGGTATAACAAAGATAAGCTAAGATAGAAACGTTTAGTCATGACATGTTGATAAGCATGAAATGAACCCTAGATTGAGTAGACTTTATAAAGATAATTTAATAATCATAATGAATACTTTGTATACTTGTTTAATACAATAGCTTCTGTCTTTTACTAAGTACTTTTGTACTTACCTCGAATGCATATTGTTTTGTGTGTTTGGGGATGAGAAGATGAACAGGTGGAACAGGAGTTCGACGAGGACGATATATGATCATGTTTGACATGTTGTGATAGACTTTTCTTTGTTGTTTCCTACACTATGTAATATACTTTGTGTACTTTCATTTCAAGACTTGTTGTCCTTTCGTTTGAATTTCTTGTAAGATAACTATGTTGTTTTTCTCTTAAGACTTCGTACGATTGTAAGTTGATTGTTGTTGTTAAGTTCTCTTTCTATCTTTAGAACAATGCTTTTCTACTCTTGTTATTCACAAAAAAGGGAATGAATGAGAAGAAGACGAAATATTTCATCAATTGAGTAGAAGGACGTTTTTGAAACTTTTGCATAAAGGACAAAACTATTTATTCATCGTCGAAATTCACTTGTGTTCAAATTCATTGCTTAAATTCACCGACGAAATTCAATCTGTCGAAATTCACTAATTTTCAAAATTCATCGTCGAATTCACTAATTTTCGATTCATCGTCGAAATTCAACGTCTAAATTCACCGATTTGGGATTCACTAGGTAGATTCACCGATTTTCGGATTCACTGTTTGTCCTTCTCGCTATAAAAATTATGCAGTTGTCCTTCTCCCTATAAAAAATATGTAGCTGTCCTGTTACTTAAAAATATTTCAGATTGTGTCCTTATCCCTAATTTTCCAAAAAAAAAATGCCCAAGTCTTTTAGCTTCCGTTAATGCTAAACTCGATACGACGTAGTAGAGGCTTACATATAATATTGATTTATTTAATATTATATGTGCCGAACGTTTTTTTTCCGGATATGGACTCGGTGTCCGGGAACGGGGAGTTACAGAAGATGAGAATTTACATTAGTATCCTAAATCATACACGAATCGAGATTTTTCTTATGGTACGTCGATTTACTCCCTGTCTCAAAATATAAATCGGTTTGTCTTTTTGGACTTGTCTCGTTATTTGAATTCATTGGTCAAAGGGTCTGCTATCATCATGCTGATGCTAATTTGATCTATCGACACTAGAGGATCTTCCACCTTCAAAACATAGTACTTTACGTCGTGGTTGTTTTAACCTTTTTGATTTGATTGTATGATAAATTCCCATGAAAAACCTTGGCACACGTGTAAACGAGGCGCTCTACCAACTGTGCCGCCAATACCCACACCGGGTAATTAAGAACATAAATCCAGTCCCCCAAACAAGATGTCCAAATAAAAACATCATATCCAGAATATCAATTGAGCATTTATTGCATTGTTTTTCATTTTACACCTAATTTATTATCAGTTCACCACATTTTCATTACCTCCACCATCATCTATGGTGAAAGTTAATGTTCATACGGCAGTGAAGGACAATATTGTGACTATTGGAGGCATCTTACGTAAGCATGATGGATCGAATTTGTGTGGTTTCCCGGAAAAAATAAAAGGATGGTTTTGATGTTGCCACTGCACAAAAATGACGATGCATCAAGCTATTTTACTGGCTATCTCCGGGGGGCTTATTCAATGTCATTTTCGAAGAAGATTCGCTGACGATCTGTAAGAAAGTCCCCTCTTTTAAGTTGAATTACTCAAATTTAGGAAGTACGCTCTCCGTCCCAAAATACAAGTTACCATGAATATTTTTGTTTGTCCTAAATTATAAGTCACTTTTGGTTAACAATGAAATATTTATTACTCCACAGTTTTATCTATTTTCTTCATAATTATTAACAATTCAACAACTTTTCGTTATATTATAACTGTTGCATTAATGGTTGTCAAATGATATTTACTCATCTCTTCTCAAATTTTATGACATCAACCACATTCTTAATAAATGTGAAAACACAAAAAATAATTTATATTTTTAGACGGAGAATGTAATTGATGGTTGTAAATTCCTTTTACCGGTATTCTCTAACTATCACATTTTTTTTTGTTAGAAGAGAGGGTAACATACATACATGCTCATCTCTTAACAAATGAATGTCTATCTTTTATAAGACTTAAACTATGATATCCCACATTGGTAAAATAAATGAATGCTCACCCTCATATAAGTGTGAGACATAAATGTCTTGTCAATTCGGGTTAGCCCTTTTAGACCAAACGAGGACGGTGGTCTAAGCTGTTGACCGGACATTTATAACTCATTTAATGCTATCAGACCCGAGGTCTGGGGACGTTACATAAACATTGAGCTCTAAGCCGCCGTCTTATGTAATAATGGCCAACCTTTTTTGAATTTTCTTTAAAATAAAATTAAAAACTTTTACTCCCTAGGATAAAAACAATCCAAGGGAACTCGATCTTTTTTTTTGGTTTTTCTTTTCAAACAAAAGGAAAGTGTCAATGACTAGGGGTGAACATGGTCTGGTCGGCCGGTTTTTTTGTTTTTTAAAATCATAACATTTTATACGATTTTCAATTTTCGAAACCAAACTAGAATGGTTTTAAGATGTAAACCATTTGTTCGGTCCAGTTTGGTCCGGTTGGTTCGGCTTGGTTCCGGTTTTTTAACGGTTTTCTTTAACAATTAAAATTACTGATAGGAAATCATAAATTGTCTGGTAACACAAATGATAACATATGCAATACATTATTACTATTATGTCAGTAAATCCAATGAGATGATTTAACAAATGTTTTATATTTAACTAACATCTACTCACGCGAATCTTAAAGATCCAAAACCAACAATCCTTCAACATCATCCAACACAACAAGCTCGACACCTAACATTGAATTCCCAAGTTTGGGACAAACAAGATAATAAAAAAGTCATCTCTTACTCATTTCGATTCATCAATTAATCATCAACTTCAAAAAATACTAATAATGAACTAATCGTTATATTATTGAATAACATATATAAATCTCAAAATCAGTTAGACAAAATAATATTTTGAGTAAGGTCAAGGGAGAAAGAAGAATGCATTTGTTTCTTAAGTAATTAAGTAAGAGATAAATGGAAGATAGCTAACTTTCACACATTTCAAAAGAAAAAACATGTGATATAGTTTTGGGCTTCATTTTTTCCCTTAAAGCCCGCGGTATTTGGAACCAACTCGTCCGACTAATCCAGAGCTCGGCCCGGGTCGTGTCTGTAGAGACTGACTCTTACTTAGGGGTAAGGCCTGGCCAAAAACTCTTTCAACATGGCGCCTCAGAGGAGAATTGAACCGGTGACCTCCTTAGGCATTCTCATTTAGTTAGAACATATTCGTTTCTTTATTTTCTCCAGAACACCAGCTTTGATTTTGATTATCTCAACAATGTTATTATCTTACATAATCTAATTATAAGCAAATAAAAGACAAACTTTTATAAAACTAATGTCTCTAAATACATTTATTTATATAAGATGTCAAACCTAACAAATGAACAAATCGTAAAATAACCATGATGCCGTTCATCAACATCATTAAAAGAAGCAAGTCGTGCAAATCAGCATTTACATATTTCAAATATTGGTGCTGAGGAAGTAAAAAGAGAAGAAAGAGTTATCGGTGGTGAGTTGTGAACTGACATGTACTCGAGATTCTCTTAAATGATTGAAAATTGAAGACAAGTTTGTGAAATGATCAACAAAATCTGTATTCATAGGATATGAAATTAATAATTGGCCATTAATACATTGCAAGTACAAAATTTAAACAGACTGAGTTGGACCAAAAAAAGTGCATTGATATTTTAAAGTATTAATAGTTGTAGGTATATGTGCACACACACACACACACACACACATATATATATATATATATATATATATATATATATATATATATATATATATATATACATACACATACATGTATATATGTGTGTGTGTATAATCCGGTTTGGTCCGGTTTTAAACGGTCTTATTTTTTAAAATTGGAACCAAATTGTATGAAACGGTTTGTTTTTAAGTTATATAAAAACCGATCACAAAATCACGGTTTATACATTTTCGATTTGGTTTAACCGGTTGGTTTGGTTTCTGAACTTTTGTTCACCTGACAATCACAGATGATGAGACAAATGCATTGCAAAAGATAATCCTGTTCAGAATGTCCAAGGTTTTAAAGACTTTTCCTGGTTACAAAAAGTATCAAGCCTAAATTCAAAATGCAAAAATATATATATATATATATATATATATCCAGAAGAACAAAATTATCGAAAAATCGGGATAGAAGAAATCGTAATTTAATAAGCGACAAAAGAATAATTATGAAGAATAAATGTGGAATAGAGTAAATATGAAGTAACAATTGTGAAACACAAAGTAACATTAACACGTGAAGTAACATTTTTAAAGTAACAATTGTGATTTTTGTCATTTATAATCATGAAAATGTTACTTTTTCCCTTCCAGACCCATTTATTAATTTTTTTGTCATTGTGGCCCTTTCCCTCATATATATATCAAGCCTAAAGCTAAAACTCATGTTTCATCCCCTCCCCCCTCCATTTTCTCCTTTGGATATCACTAGTCAGTAACCTGTCCAAAGACGAAGTCAGGATTTTAATCTGTGGTGAACTAACAGACTATATCGAGTTCATTGGGTGGGCTGAATTAAGAATATTTTATAGATCAAACTGGACTACATAAACATTTTAGTGTAATATTTTTTTTTCTCCGGATGGGCGTAGCCGTAGCCCCCTTTTGTCCCTATACCAGCTCCGCCCTTGAACCTGTCATAATTTTTTTTAAGGGAATAACGGGGGATTCTTGCATGGTTACTCCGTTTGAGAAGTTGTACCGTGTGGATGAATCTGGACCACACAATTTTAATTTCAAGGTGACGATTTTCAAATCAAAACCGGGTTCGATGAATTGTTGCGGTTTTGTTAAACCATGAAGCGGCAATTTTAATCCTTCTATAAAACTATTATCGTCCCATAATATAAGCTTTATGAGGTTGTCTTACATTATAAAGTATTCTCACACATCAACTAAGACGATATCTTGAAAAGCTAGCTTCTCTATGAAGCTTACGGACAAGTTGAAGAAATCAGAGTACACAGACGGAAGACTCTGAAATTGTTTTTATTGAATATATGGATGAAATTATGAAAATGCTTACAATGGATCTCACTTATATATAGTAGAAGATAAATGCTATGAGATAAACCTAAATATTTATTCAAATATAATTTAAATACAAATAAACAATTTTTTATTTAAACAACTAATTTATCTCCACAAAATATCATATCGATCTCTTCGTTGACTCCATATTTTTTTATCTCTTTGTCTTTATCTTTATTACCCTCCCTCAAACGTTGTCGGGGTTGGAGATAACGTTTGCCTGTCAACAAAGAAGATGATGCATCTTTCGACACCCACGGCTCTAAGCTCTTGGCTCTCGGCTATTTTGGCTCTTGGCTCTCGGCTTCCGCTTGTGGTATTTTCTTTTTGTTGTTGTCTAAAGTCTGTGAAGTCTTCCTTGATGACGACGACAAACATATTCTCTGACTCTGCATGGTCTGACGGAAGGATTTGTCTTCCTCAAATGCATCTAAAATATATTGTTATGAAATGGATACCAAAAGAAGAACATTGATGATGTATGTATGAATCTCTTTTCAATTATTTATGCCTAAAAATAAAACAAATACTTGAAAAAAAAACGAATTGCACTTTGAAAGAAAAAATGAGATTTTTTATTTTTATTTTTATTTTTATTTTTTACGCTGAATAATGGAAAACATGGAAAAAAATGGAAACAATTTTGATAAACCAAAGACGGCAAAAGGAAATAAAAACAAAGAGGGATGTTGAATGCTGATATTTTCTTTTCTTTCTCCGCCGGACAACACCTTTTTATTTTTTTATTTTATATGGAACAACTACACCCAATAAATGGTTTACCACATCACCGGAGGAAGATGGATGAGGATAGCATCGGATACTATTGAGAAAAAAAGACATTTGTTTAAAGGCGGAAAAAGATCGGGCGAGGGTTTGTCATTGTGATCGACACCGAATCTCGCCGCCCATTTCGATACTGTGAAGAAAATCGAGAATCTGTGATTTTAAAACTCAAAACTGTTTTTATTGAATGGATGAAAATGCTTACAATGGATCTCACAAGATAAATGCTATGAGATAAACCTAAATATTTATCCAAATATAATTTAAATACAAATAAACAACTTTTTATGTAAACAACTAATTTATCTCCACAAAATATCATCTCGATCTCTTCTTTGACTCCATTTTTTTTTATCGCTTTGTCTTTATCTTTATTACAAGTTTGATGTAACGATTGGGGAGACAGTAGCTATCTACCGCGCCATCGTTTTTGCAACTCTTTGGGGTTCTAGGAATGCGATCTTTGAAGGAAATCCCCTCACCGTCTTTCAGAAACTAGCATGCGATTCAAATGATATCTCGTCTATTGGATGCATTATTAAGACTGTCGTCGACTGTTATTGGTTTTCTACAATGCTAGTTTTTCTTTTGTAAAGAGAGAGGGCAAAATGATGGCTATTTCTTGACGAAAGAAGGTTTAAGAGGCAATTTACCGACATCTCATGTAATCATGGCAAACAACGTTGCTTTAGCAGAAAAGCAAAAACCCTTTATTCTGAAAATAAATCAACATTTAATGCTGAAATGTCTTATATTAGACGGTGCCCTCAAGAGATCAAGTTTAATTGATAATACCCCTTGATAATACTCCTTTATGCTAGAAGCGTTTCTTTTTTAATTTAAATTTTGCTTTCAGAGGGAAATGAGATTTTTATTTTATTGGGTGCGAGGGTGAGAATTCGAATGCCGGTTAATATGAGGAAATCTAATATTTACTACATTCATTCTCATCCTTTACGCGATAAGAATGGGAAACCGTTCTGTGAGAAAAACAAAAATCCACAAACAAAAATCAATAAAAATGTTTGGTCACTATCAAAATCTCTTTCGTCATGAAAATGAAGATCCACCTCCAACTAATCGTATTAAAGCATCTTGAGAATCAGCAAGATATGGAAGTTCGGTGGTGGAGCTACATACAATCAAAGGGACAACTGCTCCCTTTGATTTAGAAAAATTACACAGAACGGAAGATAAATTTTGATAGTGACCAAACATTTTTATTGCCCCCCTTATACGTACAAAGCATATCGTTTGCCTCAATAAAAACATAAGTACAAAGCATAAGTACAAAGCATATCGTTTGCCTCCCCTTAAATTATATATTTGCCTTTAAAAAATTTATTGTCCCCCTTATACGAGATCCTACGTCCGCCCCTGTAGAAGTTGCTATACATTTTACAAATACGGAAGATACTTGTAATAAAAATATATATCTCAATAATCAACGACATATATTTCTCCTTAATTGCACTTATGTTCAAGTGATAAGTTGGATCAATAACTTAATTCCATAGCGGAGTGTGTGTCGCAAGCGTTCAAACCGGGTAAACCAAAGACAAACAATTGAGGTTGAGCATGTCTCGCTAAACCAAACATAAGTTTGTGGCTTTGTAGTGTGTACAACCCACAATATAATCCTAGAAGGATATAAATGAGTGTTCATATGAAAGAGAAATGAGAATAACGAAGATATTAGATATAAATCGCAATTATTGCTTAAGCGTTTTCGCGGATAGTTGGTGTTAATGTTGATCATTCTTCTATCATGGATGACATTACATTACTTGATACGGTGCTCCTGTAGTTTTATGAAGGTATATCAACAATCTATGTCTACCGCAGGGACATAATCATGAATTGGTAATCGGGTGGGCTAATGACTATATTTATATGGTCGGAATGCTGGATTACAACAACTAACTGTGTTGGATTGATTTATATAAAGTTTCGATGTAATAAAAATAAAATCGAATGGGCTGCGCCCAGTGTTGAATTTGCTAAAACTGAAATCACATAACATGAGTATGAAGATTCATATGAACATCATTCAAGAAATGAAGAAACAATTTGAAATGGAAAAGGGCGGGAAACTAAGAACAAATCAATTACAACTTGAACATTGGAATTAGCTTTACAGAATGATTGTGTAATCTCTCAATCGAAGTTATCAGCCTGCAATTTCAGTATATATAGACTAATTGATGATAACCAACTTCCCTAACTAACTTTAACTAACTCTAACCAACTAGTGTGTAGGTGTTTGATAATATGCCTCAATGAGCAAATCTTCACCTATCATCATACTAACTTCAACACCCCCCTCAAGCTGAAACTTGGATGAAGTAGAGAGCCAAGTGAAGCTTGCAAATCTTCACCTATCATCATACTAACTTCACAGGAGGCTCATACAGATCTTTCAAAGGATAGGCTTGAAGTAGTCTCTGGAAAGTAGCCTTGTCCATAGGTTTTGTGAGAAGATCAGCTGGCTGATTCTGAGTGTGTATAGGTAGGGGTTTTAGAACTTTGGCCTGGTATTTCACTCTAACAAAGTGACAATCTATCTCTATGTGCTTTGTCTTTCATGGAAAACATGGTTTTCCACAATGTCCAAGGCACTTTGACTGTCACAATAAATAGGGTCTGTTTCTGTGTAGTTAACCTGAAAATCTTGAAGGAGATAAAGAAGCCACTGTATTTCACATGAAGTTATTGCCATTTCTCTGTACTCAGCTTCACTTGAACTTCTGGAAACTGTAGGTTGCTTCTTTGATTTCCAAAGACAAGTGCATCACCAAGAAAAATGAGGAATCTTGTTACAGATCTTCTGGTTTTCTTGCAACCTGCCCAGTCTGAATCACTAAAAGCTCTTAGTTTGAATGGTCCTGTGCTGGGGAAAACAAGACCCTTGCCTGGAGCTGATTTGAGAAATCTTAACAATCTGTGAGCAGGCTTTAGATGAGCTTCATTAGGTTTTTCTAGAAATTGGCTAAGCTGTTGTACTGGGAATGCAATATCTGGCCTAGTATTTCCAAGGTATAGTAATTTGCCTACTAGCTTTCTGTATTCAGTGTTTGATTCAAGAGCAGGAGCTTGAACTTCTGTTAAATTCTGAGAAGTATCCATAGGAGTAAGAATAGGTTTGCAGTCCAAAAATCCAAATTCTTTGAGAAGATCAAGACAATATTTCCTTTGATTGATAACTATGCCAGCTTTGGATCTTGCTACTTCAAACCCCAGAAAATATCTCAATTCTCCTAGATCCTTAATTGTAAAAGCTTGATGCAAAAGATCCTTTAAAGATTGGATTGTTGTCATGTCCAAACTCCCCACTATGATGTCATCCACATATACCAAGAGGGCTACAAAGTTGTTCCCAGATCCCTTGGTGAAAAGACTATGGTCATTGACTGATTGTTTGTAACCATTATCTATCAATTTTTTTGTTAATTTGGCATTCCACTGCCTACTTGCTTGCCTAAGTCCATATAGAGACCTGTTGAGTTTGCAGACCATTCCATGAGCTTGTAGACCAGGAGGTGCCTTCATATAAACATCTTCATCAAGATCACCATGAAGAAAAGCATTATTTACATCTATTTGATGTAAATTCCATCCTTTTTGAGCTGTTAGTGCCATGAACAGTCTGATAGTTGTCTGTTTGGCTACGGGGGAAAAAGTTTCCAGGAAATCTATGCCTTCAGTTTGTGTGAATCCTTTTGCCACCAATCTTGCTTTGAATCTTTCTATAGATCCATCTGACTTTCTTTTGATTCTATACACCCACCTGCATCCTATTGGTTTGATATCCTTAGGTAATGGGACAAGTGTCCAAGTGTTTGTTTTGTCCAGAGCTTTCAATTCTTGGTCCATTGCATCCTGCCATCTAGGGTCTTGAGTTGCTTGTGCAAAGTTGTTTGGCTCCATATCATCATTAATATTTGCAATGAAACACTGGTAACTAGAAGACAAGTTAGCATAAGAAATAACAGTTAGCATAAGAAATAACAGAATCCACTGTGTGAGGAGATGTCCTCTTTACAGTGGCATGACAAACATAAGCATTCAGGTATGAAGGCAATTGCCTTTGTCTAGTTGGCCTTCTAGGTGCATTAGATATTGTATTAGTGAGTGTTTCATTGTTAACAGACTCATTGCTCACTGGAGATTCAGTAATGAATCTTTCTTGTGGAGTATCAATAACAGGAATAGGTAGACAAGGATCTTCAGGTGTAAATAAAGCCTGATTATCATTGTAAGGAAAAATAGTCTCATGAAAAATAACATTTCTGGATATGGAGATAGTTCTGGATTGAATGTCCATTACCCTATAACCCTTTATGTGTGGCTCATAACCTAGAAAGACAGATTTGACACTTCTATTTTCAAATTTACTTCTGCCTTGAGCATAAGTAGCAACAAAAGAAAGACAACCAAAAACTTTTAAAGTATCATAACTAGGGTTAGTACCAAATATCATGAAATGAGGAGTCTTATTGTCAAGTAATGGTGTAGGGATCAGATTTATTAAATAGATAGCATGACTAACACAGTACCCCCAATATTGTAAAGGCACATTAGATTGAATTCTTAAGGCCCTTGCAACATTTAATATATGCTGATGTTTTCTTTCAATAAGTCCATTATGTTCAGGTATTCTAACACAGGACTTTTGGTGTACAATGCCTTTCTTTATGTAGAATGACAACATATTAAACTCAGCACCATGATCAGATCTGATAATCTTTATACATCTGTCAAACTGAGTTTGTACCAGATTGCAAAATGCTTGTAAAAGAGTATCAGTTTCTGATTTGGCCTTCATCAAGTAAATCCAGGTAAATCTACTGTAATCATCAACAATTGACAGAAAGTAAGATTCACCATTTACAGTAGGTATTCTATTTGGTCCCCAAATGTCTACATGTATCAAATCAAAATAGTTAGAAGTAAAAGAATTGCTCACAGGAAAACTAGATTTCTTTTGTTTTGCCAAAGGACAAATCATACAATCATGTTTTGGTATTTTTATACTACTGTCTAATTCTTGTAATTGTTAGGAAATCTACGCGGGAACGCAGCGGAATTCAAAAATTTGATTTCCTTTTACCCAAGATCGACTTCGTTTAAGCAATAAACAAATAAGCTAAAGACGGTGGTTACCTTGGTTGATCTAAAAGATCGACGCTTTGACCGTCTGGGAGAGTAGTTCAAGATGTAGCCGCCCAAGTGTTCGGCCTCTACCGCTAGTCCACACGAATGACCGCCGGAATCCCATCATGGATTGCTATTGGAAAACTCCGGTTGCTAGACCGGCATTTTTCCCTCTCTCCAACTCTCTATATAGATGCTCTCTATTTTACACAAGAACTATTAGTTCTTGGAATTGTGTTGTAAAAAGAGAGCTTGACACCTACCTTCTATTTATAATGAAAGTGGCGCCACATATAGTGTGGAGGAGAAGAAAACATTTTCCCAATAAAATAAGGAAAATATAATTGATTGATTTATCTCATTTATTATAATATCTCATATCAAATAAATCTAGGATATTGTCAATATCTTATATTGAATGTTTCAAGATATTGTCAATATCTAATATTGACTATATTTATTTTATTACCATAAATCAATTTACACACGTGTGTATATATCACATATATATTACACAAATAAATCTATATATATAAATATAACCAATGAAATTGTGCACATGTACATCCAATGTACAGCACACGCATTTGGCTATATATATTAATATATTAATATCTTATATTAATATATGTAATCTATTAATTAAATTAAGACAATCCAAGTGTATCCTATACACTTCAATGTTCTTACCACCTTTAGCCAATATTTTGGCATCCGAATATTCTTTAATTAATGTAATATTATTAATATCTTTTATTTAATTTATTCATAATAAATAAATACCACCATATTAATTTACCACTATAACCTTTATAGTCTCGAGATAAACTTTCCTTATTTGGTTATCATCTATAACCACATTTTAATCCGCTAGATGTTCTTATGTGTGTGACCCGATAGGCTTCCGAATATGTTGGCCGTAGACACAAAGTGTAAATTACGAAAATGCCCTTCATGCCTAACGATCACGGGATAGCGTCAGAACACACCGTGATCCCCAATCATCGGAAGAGTCAAATGCTATGACTACTACCTTTCATGTGAAAAACGATTACCGTGTAACTTACAATCATATCATTTGTAATAATATCCATACGGTCGTTAGTCGAGTGTCAAACATCAACGACCGTATCTTATAATCTGGATATCATGCTCTCTCGAAGTAACTCGTTTACTCCCACTTTGCAAAGATTCACGAGAGTAAGCCATTCCTTATAAGAAGGCCATTTCGGATATTCTATCCCAATCATAGGATACGCGATTCCCGGACGACCAATCATGTATACTCCGCGTGCTTCAATGATCATACCCAATCACTACCGCATGATCGCCCCGTGGCTGAAAAACCTCAATAGTGTCAAAGCATGACAATCCACACCGTGATGCCATGAAGACTCGGTCTTAAGGATAATTACACAACCGTCACATAGTGTGACACTTATCCGTGTAAGTGGGTCGATCCTAACGTCGCATTCTCTAATACACGCCCACGTCATACCAAGTGTCTCTACACTTCGATAGACGAGATCTATCCCTGCCCTTAAAGACAGAAGACATCTAATACGTGCTAGTCTGTTTATACTATCAATGCCATGTTTAATAGTACATCAGCCTAGAGACATTTAAGTATCAAACTTATTAAAGTGATTAGAGATCTCATCAACCATAATCGCCTATCATGGTTTCTCTATCACAGCTTAATACTAAGGACGTTATCATATAACAATTCATAATTGGTTCTTTAAAAGAACATATATATGACAACATAAAAGCCATTTAATATATGTATAAACATAAAGAAATAGTATAAATGATCCGACCCGGTCGGATCCGGTCCAACCCGATTGGGTTTAGGACACTATTTCAACAATCTCCCACTTGGCCTAAAACCAATCACTCGTACACACGAGACCAAGTTGAAACACAAGAATCTCATGCAATACTCGCAACCAGCCCTAGCCATAAACGTATCGCTATCCGCGGGGACTCCGACTATCTTCATATCATGCTCCAAATGACCAAGTCAAAAGGAACCGCCTCAACACACACACGAATCTCTGACGAGACCCTGGTCCTTGCTTCATGCAATGAATCCACTTACTATATCAGCTATATAGAAAAGGTGGAAGAACCATACAAGGTTCAAGAATGAACCTTCTGATCCATGTACTACTCATTTGCCGCCTGCTAAGGCACTACTGTGTTTTGGCTAAGTTGTAGAGTTTCTACATGACCCATAGGCTAGAACATTTCCACTTTCAACCGTATCACTTAATCAAAGTATTCGCAAACCCAGCATCGTAGCTCCCACTCGCATTCATAAGACTCGGGATATACGTCCCAGTATAACTATATTTATCTAATTCCAAGTTTCGATAAACTAGAAACTCTTCCTTAACTTGTTTAAGGATATTCTCGACATTTACCGTTTTACTTTCATACTTGCTCATGACTCTTTCATGAATTATGAACATCCGGCATTTCCTTTATGATGGTTCCTATCGCGATGAGCGAAGAAACCTTCCATAAGCATCATCTTTCACCTTATCTTTGGGATCTAACGTCCTAACATAGATAGATCTTGAGAACACTGGCTAGCAGTATCCCCGTCGTGATCTATGCTAAACTCTTTTAGCATCACATCTATATAGGTAAACTATAATCTAACAGCAGTTAAATCTATCACTATAGATTCTTATTTCTAAAAATAAGAACTGCCAATCCAAGTGCTTTCGTAAAGATCTTGAACTACCAAACATTAATTGACTGTGACATGGGGTGATAATTCTCGAGAGAGATATCAAATACCTTGCTCAAAACTCATAACACACTCCCACTATCCATCTTGCACATTGGGCATATTCTTCTTTTGACTAAATCAAACTCCTTTGATTATCAAACAAAGAAATCGTCTAGAAAAACTTGTATGAGTCCATAAATTGATCTCATGGGCTTACATATCATGTTAACGTCTATGAACATCGAGCTATATGCCCAACGTCTTCAACACTATCATATAGCCATGATATCAAGTTATAACAAGCATCATCCCGAATAGAATCGGGCTCACCGGCAAAGATAAAGGTAATTACAAGGTTTACACCCGCACTCCTCACCGTCACTATAGCCTCGATGGTAATCATATTACTATCCATGTCGACCTTTCGGACATTCCCTTAGGTAAGACAGACTAGGTTCACAACCTGGTCATCACTAATGGAATCTAATTCGATTTTATGGCTCCCGGCCATATCTCTCAAACTCCGCTTTTCAAACATTCTTTCATGAGTCGTGAGATATTCATTCTTCAAGATGAACGTACTCTGCAAATTCTTTCTTCGTGCTTGAGGTTATCTACAGACTTACTGAACTTTGTGTGCACCGAGCGGTGACTCACACCTCATCGCTATGTGGCGTCCCGCCACGCTCCATTGGTTGAATATATCTTTGTGGTTCTCAAACTCTTTTGAGATTTTATTCACTCCCATTGTTTCTTTTGGAAGAAACACTTCCTCTAGAAGACAGCATGTTTGGAGACAAACATTTTGCTCCACGGACAAGTAAATAATATCTATCATGCTAGCTAAGATATTCCACAAAGTTGCATATGTCGTACTAGGTTCCAAGCCTTTCTGACTCTGCCTATGACAACTTCAAATCATCGGTTAAGATAGATTCGACATTATCATCTTCCATATCTAATATGGAATTTATTCAACCTTTATTTTGGAACTAGGTTAAGTATAAGGGCACTATCCCGAAACGGGTAAGGGATACTTCGCATGGCTTGCGTCACACCTCTATCATATAAAGTGTAGTTTCCATTTTGGGAACACAATCTAATTGCATATCCCAAAGATGGTATCCTTCAAGGGAGAATCTTATTCCTTTTCAGACGACTTCTGAAACACCCTTCAGGTATTAATTACTTCAATCCAATTGAAGATTAATTCCTAAGTAGCTCATCAATCTCATATTCGTACTGGCTCGAATTTTTTGGGCTTTCCGAATTATGCACTTCACTGAGTACACTTGACTATTTCTAAAATTAGTCGTAGAGATTAATAAACAATTATTTGTGGCATTAATTGTCACAAGCCAACAAACATCGGTATGTTTAGGCTTTAGACAATTTTCTAGATTTTTATAACATTTTCATAAAAGGGTATTTTAGTCATCTTTAGATAAGATACGCATAACCCACATGATTTATAATCATATGGTTTAACATTATCAGAATGACGTTTAATTACACGCTTCTCTTCCAGAGAATCGACATCTAGAACAACTACAAATATCAAGGATAACAGCCATACAAATATTTAGTTGAGATCTCATCACATATATCAACTATATAGTGACATCAATCTAGTATGTTAGATTCAGTGACCTTTCAACTTTATCGGAATAACATTTATTCTTTACAATTGAATATGTCTACTAAATCCTAACAATAATCGAAAAGTATGTTCTTCATAAGAGCCGAACATAATAACATTTATTTAGTTCCTTATCGCTTTACTTGATCCGAATATGGTAAGTGTTACAACGTTTGCTTCACCTTCCATATATGTATTTAATCTTTCTAATTTAATCACACTCAAGATATCATATATCTAATAGTTGACTTTCACTTAGATAGATTTATCTCAACTCACTTGCCTAGAATAGAAACTTCAATAAGTTCTCTATTTAAGCACATGCCCTAACTTTCCTTTTAATCCTTTAAGCACTTGAAAAATGTTTCTTATTGTAGTCTTCATAAGACTTAAGAAAGATCACAAGAGCCATGTTTTTAATTTCCTTTCATAAAGAAAATCTAAAGTTTGTTAAATAGTTTCTTTAACCTTTTGAATCGTATTCAAAACATTGACTATTTAATTAACCTTTAAGCAATGATAGAATTAAGTCGATACTTAAATCTTACAATTTTGAAAACAACCTTTCCAAAATTAGACGTGGTCATTCTTATCCAACGTTTGAATTAATTGTCATCGTATGACTGAATGATCATCTTGGATCGTATCCAATATATGACTAATTCGTTGAAACTTATTTCAAATGATTTAATCATATCACGAGCTTCCGCTTTCATTAATAATTAAAGTCTTGGAGCACTGCATCAATTATGTAATCTCCTTGTCTCTAACTACTATAACGGGATGGCTCATGTCATTGCTTATTTTAAAAGGATTAAAATTACTTAACCATATTTGAGAACGTTTCTCAAAATTAACAGTCATAATTTGGTTTTACTAATCGAGAATAAAACATAAATATAAAGTTTGCTAAAACTACAACATATAAATAAAGATAAAAGAGTGTTGTTGTTTATACACGCAAAATCAAAAATGGTCTTTTGATTTATGATTTTGCTCCCACTACCAACTACTCCCAATTGACTTTCAAGAATCTTTCAAAATTCTTTAGTGGCCAAGATCCCATCTCGTTACCCCGATTCCCGACGAGGGCGATCAACCGGAATAATTCGAAAGGTATGTAACACTTACCAATCACATCTCTATGTGACTCTTGGTGGTTGACTAGTCAACTCTTTGACAATTCACATCTTTATGTGGTAGTCAACCCTTGCCTCTGTAGAATAAGGCGGTCCCGACGAGGCCAATCACCGCAATACTCTAGTCAAGTCATAACCCAATATTCGCGAGATCTCATACGATCATATCTCAATAACGACGATATATCCGTGGTAGATCAACTCCCGACGAGGGCCGATCAGTTGGATCCGAACAAAGGCTCTTCACCGTCGCTATAATATTGGGAGACAATATTTCGACTTGATTTTATTGTGGAAGTATTTATGTAAATTAATTCACTTAATTAATTTTAATTTCGGTCTCATCAATTATATCTATCTCTATAGATATATATCCTACACATTTATCTAGATCGTGCGCTAGTATATACATCTATCGTATCATATAAAATAAATACAAGCACAAAATAAATAAATGCGTAAAGTAACCGGTATGATCATGGACTTTTCTGAGAGTGCGGTTTCAATACAACCGATTTAAACCGCGGTCACAATCTAAGGGTAGTAGCCCAACCGCCAATAGGATCTTTAATCTTTCCCATTCTCCAAATGGGATCTTTATTTTCGCCTTTCTTTGGTCTTCATCTTCTCGCTCCATTCTTGTTACATTTAATTCTATCTAATAAAATAAATACACCCGCGCATTACGGGGGCTAAACGGAATGAGATAAATGCAGAAAAAATAAACTAGGTCACGTTCTTCATAACTGACTTGCAGAATTTTTTTTTTTTTTTTTAAACCATCGTAAAAATTAAATCATTCACATCTATCCTATCGGTTAGTCCACGATCAATCGGGTCCATTATAATAATATTATATCTACTATATCTAATCCATACAATAATATCTTATGAAAAAGATAAAATTAAAATTTAACTACTTGCGTCTTAATTAATCAATTAACATTTAATCTATTAAATAATTTTATCCAATCAATTAACTAATTAACATTTAATTAATTAAATGATTTTAATCGAAATAAAATTAACGATTAATTTTAAACCGATTTTAATTTTAATTTTAATTAATTAGAACTATTCCAAAATAAATCAAAATTAAAATTATTTCTCTTTTGTTTTTTTTTCCTTTTGATTCGTAATCGAAAGAGATCACGCTTTGGTTTCCTAAATCAAATTTGGCTTAGCGCAGCAACCTTCCAAAATCAAAATTTTGGAAGTGGCTTGCTGGCGCTTTTACAAATCAAATATTTGGAAGGCGCACTGGCGCAAGCCAAATAATTTGATTTTGGAAGTGGCTGCAGCTGGCGCTTTTCCCAAATCAAATATTTGGAAAGGCGCTTGAGCTTTATTCCAAACAAAGTTTGGAAAGACCATTATTATTTTAATGCTTATTTGGCATCCCAATGCCCAAACTATTTGAACCATTGGTTAGCCACATGACACAACTAAACAAAGGAGATTTCAATCACAACTATGAACAATATTGAATCACAAATACACAAAACAAAATTGGGGATCACCGTATCACACCAGTAGCCGCCGGCAGCCCGGAGGCCGCCGCCGCCGCCGGCGATCACATGGTGGTGGTGCCGCCGCCGATCGGCCGAGCACCACCAATGCCGCCCCCTTTTTTTTTTTTTTTCTTTTCGTGTATCAATTTTGCAAATAAAAAATAAAAATCTTTCATATTTTAATTACGTGATTTAAATGATAAAATTAACTACGATAATAACATGCTTATTGCTTAAGCTCAAAGCTCCTCTCGATACCAATCATTAGGAAATCTACGCGAATGCAATGAATTCAAAATTTGATTTCCTTTTACCCAAGATCGACTTCGTTTAAACTATAAACAAATAAGCTAAAGACGGTGGTTACCTTGGTTGATCTAAAAGATCGACGCTTTGACCGTCTAAGGAGAGTAGTAGTTCTGCGATAGAGCCGCCCAGTGTTCGGCCTCTACCGCTAGTCCACACGAACAGCCGCTTGGAATCCCATCATGGATTCTATTTGGAAAACTCCTGGTTCTTTAGACCGGTCTTTTCCCTCTCTTTCAACTCTCTATGGGATCTTTCTATTTTACACAAGAACTATTAGTTCTTGGAATTGTGTTGTACAAAGAGAGCTTGACACCCACCTTCTATTTATAATGAAAGTGGCGCCACATATAGTGTGGAGGAGAAAAAACATTTTCCCAATAAAATAAGGAAAATATAATTGATTGATTTATCTCATTTATTATAATATCTCATATCAAATAAATCTAGGATATTGTCAATATCTTATATTGAATGTTTCCAAGATATTGTCAATATCTAATATTGACTATATTTATTTTATTACCATAAATCAATTTACAAATGTGTATATATCACATATATATTACACAAATAAATCTATATATATAAATATAACCAATGAAATTGTGCACATGTACATCCAATGTACAGCACACGCATGTTGGCTATATATATTAATACTAGTTAAACGGGGCTCGCATCGCAACGCACTGAAATCACGCATCTTACATGTTTACCTTAATGTCAAAAACTAATAAATATAAAATACATTTTAACTAAAATATCACTCCACACATTTTAAGTGACAACACAATATAAATGACGAAATTTAGCCGGCATTGATATTATACAACAAATTATGATGTCAATTATTTAACACGACGACAATTAGACAAATGTTTTCGACTTTACTTACATGTACACCCTACACAAAAACAAAAGTTCCAAACTACATTTAACACTCATCAATAAAATACATTTACCATGGTATTAGTAAAATTGGTCTTTATTCACACTAAAACTAACCAACGGCTTACCAATGGTATGGCCTTGTACGACATCGCCGTGTACAAATGATATGTTAATAATCTTGAAGACAAATGGTACAAATGCTATATGAAATGATATGTTTTTTTATGAAATGGTCCCGCTGACTTATATCTTGAAAATAATCATCGCCACAGTGTAAACGAGCGATATTTTTTTATGAAATGAATTTATTTTAAAAATTTATAATATTTCATATAACGTCAATAAAATTATTTTGGCATGATACAAAAATCGCATTAATTAAAATGAAATCGTGACTTTATATTTTGAAAATAGTCATACATTTGCTACATATATTCGCACATTAAAAGGTGATACAATTGAGTCTCCAAAATGAAACAACTTAACTCAAACCCTTCTTCTAACAAAAAAAAAAAAAAAAAAAAAAAAAAAAAAAAACTGTTCTGGGCCAGGCCTGCGATGAACAGTAAAAATTTAAAAAAAAAAAAAAAAAAAAAAAAAAAAAGCACAAAACTAGATGAACAAGAAAATGAAGAACCAATAAAAAAAAACACTTACACACATCTACACTTTTTCCTTCTTATATATAGAAAAGATATTAATATCTTATATTAATATATAGTAATACTATTAATTAAATTCTGCATAATCCAAGTGTATCATCCTATACACTTCAATGTTATACCACCTTTAGCCAATATTTTGGCATCCGGAATATTCTTTAATTAATGTAATATTATTAATATCTTTTATTTAATTTATTCATAATAAATAAATACCACCATATTAATTTACCACTATAACCTTTATAGTCTCGAGATAAACTTTCCTTATTTGGTTATCATCTATAACCACATTTTAATCCGGCTAGATGTTCTTATGTGTGTGACTCGATAGGCTTCCGAATATGTTGGTCGTAGACACAAAGTGCAAATTACTTAAAATGCCCTTCATGCCTAACGATCACGGGATAGCGTCTAGCAACACACCGTGATCCCCAATCATCGGAAGAGTCAAATGCAATGACTACTACCTTTCATGTGAAACAAGATTATCGTGTAACTTACAATCTATCATTTGTAATAATATCCATACGGTCGTTAGTCGAGTGTCAAACATCAACGACCGTATCTTATAATCTGGATATCATGCTCTCTCAAAGTAACTCGTTTACTCCCACTTTGCAAAGATTCACGAGAGTAAGACATTCTTTATAAGAAGGCCATTTCAGATATTCGATCCCAATCATAGGATACGCGATTCCCGGACGACCAATCATGTATACTCCCAGGGCCGGCCCTATCACAAGCCAGGCGAGCCAGTTGGCTTGGCCCGATGAATCCCGATAGGCCCAATCGGTACATGTTTTGCTTATCCGAAATTTTTTTTTATAGAGTTAATCCGATCGATTTATAAAAAAATCGTATATTAAAAAGCTCGATTTTGATAACAAATAGGCCCGATTCTTTAAAAAAATACCCAACCCAATAAAAATTTATATATAGGCCCGATTCTTTAAAAAAATATCCAACCCAATAAAACAATTTATATGTTACTAAATGTTACTTACATGAAGAAAGTAGCGAGATAAAAGAATTAAAAAAATTGAAATGTCGCTTTATATATCAAGATAAATAAATTTTAGTCATAAAGGGAAAAAAATAAGGAATTTTTTTTTTTTTTTGTCATACTAATAGGCCAATTTTTTTAACCTGGCTTCGCCTTAAAAACGTAGGACCGCCCTCAGATATACTCCGCATGCTTCAAAGATCATACCCAATCACTACCGCATGATCGCCCCGTGGCAGTGGGAAACCTCAATAGTGTCAAAGCATGACAATCCACACTGTGATGCCACGAAGACTCGGGTCTTAAGGATAATTACACAACCGTCACATAGTTTGACACTTATCCGTGTAAGTGGGTCATTCTAACGCATTTAATTCTCTAATACACGCCAACGTCTACCCAAGTGTCTCTACACTTCGATGAGCGAGATCTATCCTCGCCTCTTAAAGATGTAAGACATCTATCACGTGCTGATCTGCTTTATACTATCAATGCCATGTTTAATAAGACATCACCTTGCAGAGACGTTTAAGTATCAAACTTATTAAAGTGATTAGAGATCTCATCAACCATAATCGCTTATCATGGTTTCTCTATCACACTTAATACTAAGGACGTTATCATATAACAATTCATAATTGGTTCTTTAAAAGAACATATATATGACAACATAAAAGCCATTTAATATATGTATAAACATAAAAATAAGATAAATGATCCGACCTTGATCTGGTCCAACCCGATTGGGTTTCCAATTTGAAATGGAAAAGGGCGGGAAACTAAGAACAAATCAATTACAACTTGAACATTGGAATTAGCTTTACAGAATGATTGTGTAATCTCTCAATCGAAGTTATCAGCCTGCAATTTCAATATATATAGACGAATTGCTGATAACCAACTTCTCTAACTAACTCTAACCAGTAATCAACTAGTGTGTAGGTGTTTGATAATATGCCTCAATGAGCAAATCTTCACCTATCATCATACTAACTTCAACACCCAGCTTAGCCGGGCATTAGTTCCGTCTTTCTTCCAACCACTCAGAAATTATCGCTTTACATGAGGTGTGATGAGAATGTGCATGATTAAGATCATGATCCATCATATTTATGAATGTACCATCACGATAAGTAATATTAGTTTCCTTATTGTCCTTATGATGACGATGATATAAATAAATTTTTTTGTTTCTCTTTAACTTTTACTGTAAGCTGTTCATCTATTATCTAATGGGGTTTGAAGTGTGTTGGTACTTGGTACTTGGTACTTGGTACTTGGTACAATAATATTCAGAAGAAAAAGCAGTTTTACAAAACAATAATAAAGAACCCTAAGTCAGATTTTCTGATTTCTAAATAGACGGCTGGTATGGACAGAGCGAATTTTGATAAATACAAGACAAATATATCGTTAAAAAAACCAATAATTTTGTTACATTATTCCCTTAAAAAAAACCAATAATTTTGTTCTCATTTTTGTTAAATTATTAAAAGAAAAATTATTAACACTTGCCAATTCTCCATATGAATCCAGCTGTTAAAGCACGTTAAAACGTTGTGGTCAATAAATGCTGCTGTCCTTTTCTTTCCGATGTAAGTCCTATCACAGTTTCACCCACAAGAACTTTGAAGAAGCACTAGTACTACTTCTACTTTTGAATAAATACTTTTCTCTCAATTTTTATTTCCGTATAAGTAATGATAGAGGCACGGCCGTTGTAAATCATCGTTGTATCACTCGTTGTAATATAATCGTTGTGTCTCTATTATTACTCGAGAAGTGATAGAGTCACAACGAAAAGACACAACAATGATCTACACCATTGATTATTGTGGGACCTAGATCAATCAATATATATATGTCCCACAATAATCAATGATTTAGATCATTGTTATGGCACATTATTATGTATTTTCATTGTGACTCTACCATTTCTCTTTCCATAATAAATCACAACTCAGTGCAATTCTGAAAAAAAAAATCGTAAATCAATGTTTTAAACTGAATACGAATAAAAGCCAAAAACGAAAAGAATAGTACTGATTGTTATTGACTGGACAGGTTTACTAATAAATTTACTTTGATTCTTTGAATACAACGTGAAACATGAGGAAAAAAATGGGCCAGCAACCACCGAAAGATGTAATTTGATGCTTAGTCGTATTTGGTATGGAAGATTTTTGTGTAATATATCAACATGCATTGAATTAACTTGGGGTGAACCAGAATGGCAGAGTCACGTAGTTTATATCCAACATTTGGTATAGCGTAAATGATTGATAGACATGGCCATGAAAATGATTGATGGAATTTTTTAGGTGAACAGTGTATTTGACGAAATAATTAGAACCATACAGTTTAAATCCATGTTTAAAACTGACGGTCTCGATTTACCCACCTACCCTCTCCGCACGAGTTGAGATACCTCATAAGAAACTCCCTTGTTCAGGATGGATAGATGCATATTTCGTACAACTTTCTATCAATCACTAATCAATTGAGCATGATTCGAGGCACAAAGAATATGATTTATAGTACCATTTTCAGTGTGATCAATAATCGCCCATCAACACTATCAACACCATTGTGGGCGGCCCGAGCAACACATTCGGGGAAGCATGTAAGCATAATGATCGACCTCCCAACTCATCTACGAGCAACGAAAATCAAAGGCCAGCTCGGGAAGTGACCTATGGTCCTAGGGATCCATTTCTGTTGGTTACAAACAATGAAGGCCTGGTCATAGAGGCCGTGGTGAACAAGAACCTGATAAAGAGGATTTGCGTAAATACAGGAAGTGTTGTCAACGTCCTCTACTATTCAGCTTTCCGTCAATGAAGCTCAAGGATTCAAAGCTGATTCCGGTCTTAGCACCACTGTTCGGATCTCCGGACCCCCAGTCCATCCTATGGGGATGGTTCGGCTAGCAACAACCTTTGGGCAGGAATCAAATGGCAGAACCCTCATGGTCACTTATGTCGTAGTCCGAGCTTCATCAGCGTACAATATCATCTTGAGAAGAACCGCCCTAATTGACCTCCGAGCTGTAATTTCCCCGGCTCATATCAGCCTGAAGTTTTTTTATTGTAGATGGGTCGGTGGAAATCAAAGGGGATCTGGAGGTAGCAAGGAACTGCTATGCGGCCACAATAAAAAACAAAGGAGTGATCTGGGCGTAACGAGTTCGTTAGGTTCCAGGCAACTACGACTGGCTTTTCATTTTTGCAATTTCACTCAGTTCTTGAACAATTTTTTCAATAAATGGTGCTCATAAGTACCCGGTTCGCATTTCTTTTCAATATGATCTTGTTTAAATTATCAGTTTTATCCTGCTACTGTGAATGGTCATGTTTAAATCTACAAGGCAGATTTTTTCGCATAAACTAGCGACGTCGAGCAAATATGAGATCCACCAAGTCGGACTCAGCCTGAAACATGCGAGAAGTCAGTACAATCTGGCCCAGCTTTCCGTAAACTTAACGTGAAAAGTCAGTAAAACCTGGACCGCTCGCCAAAACTTAATGCGAGAAGTCAGCGCGATCTGGCCCAGCTCGCCGTAAACTTAGCGCAAGAAGTCAGTAAAATCTGTCCCCCGCTCGCCAAATGTTAATGCGAGAAGTCAGTACGATCTGGCCCAGCTCGCCGTAAACTTAACACGAGAAGTCAGTAAAATCTGGCCCGGCTCGCCAAAAACTTAATACGGGAAGTCAGCACAATATGGCCCAGCCCGACGAAAATCAATACTAGAAGTTAATAAATCTCGCCAAGAGCAATTATCTCAGCTCTATCAGACGCCGACAAGCGAATGTCTGAGCCTCGCATGTCGTGCTCGACCAATATATGTAAAACAGAGACAAAAATGCAAATATGCCATCCAAAACCATCGGTTAGTGCATGGCATACTGGGGGGCAAGATGCCCCACCAATACAAGTGCTCAAACAAAATACTCAGAATATTCAAGCAAAGTGCTTAAGTACTCAAAATAAAACGCTCAAGGAAAAACCTTAGCAAAATCTTTTTTCATTATCAAAATGGAAAAGAATTACGAGTTCAAGACAAAAACAACAAATACTTGAAGCGAAAATACAAAAACCCTAGACTAAGTCTTTGAACCTAGATTCTGCTTGGGCTCTGAAGAGGCAGTAGAAGCGGAGCTGGAAGAAGCAGCAGACTTTCTGGAGTACTTGGACACATGTCCACTCCCCCCTGAATTCCTTCAGCCGATCGTCATAGACTTTGCTCATTCCCGGTTTATAATAAATCTTCTTAGGAAGATCGTCTATAACCAAACCAGGAAACTGCTCCATGTCTTCATCCACGCCCTGAGTATACCCGTGATTTAGGATGGGGATGAGTAGCAGCTTCAAATCATTAGCAAAGTCCTCTGAAACCTTGTATGCATGGTCAGCCTCTACAACCCGAGATGGAGTAGCGGCCTTCAATTCAGCCAGTTTTGCTTGGAGTTCAGCCGTAGCCTGCTCCCTCCATCTCCTCTCCTCGGTAAGCTCATCTGCCAGAGTCTTCAGCTCGGCCTCCCTACTTTGAAGCTTCTTATTGAGAGCTTTAATCTCCTTGTATTTAGACTCCACGGAGCCCTTCAGCTTTGCTCGACCCTTCCGCAGGTCGGCCATCTTCTTTTTCTGATCGGCTATGTCTGCAGAAGCCTTTCCCAACCTTCGGAAAACTTTCTGCCCGACCAGAGTCCCCTGAACAAAGCAAACAACATACGGAAAAAATGATAAATAGACAGTCATAAAGCAAAAAAAAAAAAAAAAAACTTACGAATTTCAATTGACTTAAAGCCGACCACGGACAGCTCTTCGTCCGACGTCTTGGAAAGACGCCCCTGATCAGAAGTGGAACCTTCTGGGCCTTCTCGCCCCTGAACTCCCTCACGGAGCACTTCAGTTCGGCCCTTCTTAGTGGGCCTCTTATGTAGGTTGCCAGTAACCCTAGATATGCTCATCTTCTGGAGATGCAGACCATCTCCCTCTTTCCCTCCCAGGTCAGACGCATCCTGGGCAGTCAAATCAGTTTCCTCCAAGACCGAGTAGGAGGAGAGAGGCACCGTCGAGGCTGTGTCCTTATTTGTGCCCAAAGGTTGAGTAGGAGGAGGCTCCACGCTTGCCGTCCTCTCAAAGATCTGCCCAGACTGGCTGACCTCAGCCACACTCTCGGCACCAGCAATCAACTCGGCAAAATCAACCATTGCAAAAAAAACATAGACACAGTTAGTCAAAATGATGAATGATATGTATTACAAAGCACAAAGTAATAGGGAATCCCTACAGATGGCCCAATCCTCCTTACTAAAGGAAACGTATGGGCTAGGTCCCGCATCCTCTAGCCGAGCAGCAGCGATTAAATCATCATAAAGCTCCGCGTACTCCATAGAGTACCCTGACTTGTGGATATTCACTATTAAATCGTCCTCAACTACATGACGATCATTCTTGAAAAGTAATATTGTCCGCGATGGTCCTTCACCCGGACGTGGTGGTAAAAATACCGAAACCTTCGCACCAAGAATTTGATGCGAAGCAATCTACACCAACCGGCGAATCCTATGACGGCCCTAATACCATTAGGGGTTACCTGGGAAATCCCTAGATCATAGTAGCGCAATGCAGCTATGTGGGCCGGGCAAAAAGGAAGCCTTAGTCCAACTTCAAACAATTCTCTATGAATGGGACAGAATCCCTCCGGAGGCTAATGAGCGAAGTTATGAGGGTCATATGGGATCTTGGGTGCGTATCTTTCTTTATCTATCCCATAGGTCTCGCATATCTCATCCACATCTTCCAGAGATAGGATAGATGGGATACCTTCACTACCTACAACTATCTCGTCGCCGGCCATCTATGTTCTTAGGGTTTTAGTAAAATTCAAATAAAACCGTCTACTGACTCAAGCAGAACGGACTCGAAAATAATAAGGATACGGGTAAGATTCAAGAAAACGTTTACTTGTGAAAATCGGAGGATAGATGAATTAGAAGAACAGACGCCGATGACTTCGATCTTGGGATTTAATAGCAGTATAATGAAACGACGGATGTGACGGAGGATATAACCCCCAAACACGTCTTAGAAACCGCCCCAATTCGAATTAATGGGCAACGACGCCTCGAATCTCGGAACAGTTATGACAGATCATAATGGCGTCCCGGCCACCTGGCAAATTCGCAAACCTCTGTATCTGGACCGCGCCGAGCCACTATCTTAGCAAATCTGAGCCGACCCCAAGAGATCACCAGATCTGGGGGGGCTTATGACATAGGTCGGACCAACACCTCGTCATGTCTCATCTCCACGTCAGCTTATGAATAAATACAGATAGAGGAAGTACGAATCGTAAAGGTCACGAACCTAGCTTTAGCCCGCAGGTGGGCATGAGCTCCGACCCGAACCTCAGGTGGGGGGTCATGTCGGCCTGGGAAGTCCTAAATATGGCAGTCCACGTGCGTGTTGAAACCAGATAAGCATGGAAAGAATCCTCAGCAATAAAGGCTCTGATCCTACATTTAAATCAACATGATTATCTCCAACAATTAAGGGGATTAAATCACGTTTATCTATTCTTTAGGGAACACAAAATAAAAATCCACCAAGGACACGACCCATACAAGCCTATGGCACAAGCCTATCTATATAACAATCACTAAGGATCTACGAAAGATTTGATTCCTGACTAATTCACAGGATACGTAAGCAGCTTGAGATATAACATCTCAAGTTCAGTCTGAATCTCAGACAAACCACACCCCATTTTACCGTTTTTAGTGTTCTTGAAGCTTGAGTAGATTGTCACTAGGAAAAAAAAAAGGCCTCCGGATTTAATGCCCAACGATTTCCAGCATCGTCATCAGGATTTGGAGGAGTGGTTGCGTATGGATTCCATTATGCGCTCACATAAGGTCATAAACGTAAAATTAATCTGAACTTGTGTGATATTCTGTACCCGTGAAATACGGTTATTCTTAGTAAGTTACGAGAAAGAATTGCAAATTATAGATACCTTCGATAGTATAGTCCATGTTGCATTAATGCCTCGTTATAGAGTTTGATCACGGCGTTGTGCCTTTAATAATCACTAAATAAAGCAAAGACTATGTGTGCCTCAACCTTAGGGCGTTACATTTAGCCATGTAGGTTATGTGTGTTTTGTAGAGGCCGTTTCATCAGAGGACTTCACTAAGAGGAATCTACCTGCGTGGCGAGATCTCTGACCACACAGTTTCCTGAGGTGGAATATACAGTGCCCCGTGTGTGAAAATTGTGTGGTTCAGATACTGCCACGTAGACAATTTCCTAGTAGGAAGTCCCTAAAATAGAATTTTCCTGTTTTGTGTAAAGTGAGTTTCGTACGTGTAAGAGATGAACCACATAGCCGGTAATGTTAATTTTTAAGCATACATGTTAACAGCTACCACTGAGCTACGCTCCTAAAGGGCACGACAAAGTAAAAATGAAGGACAGTTGTAGATTTTCTTCATTGGAATTAATTAGAATTATTAATAAAGATGGATGTATGTAAAAACTTTAGAGTGGTGCTACGGGCACATCCAGTGTTAAGTCTTGTGCATGGTGATCTTCATCGTTGATCCATCTTGATCTAGATGATCATCTAGATCTCAAGATGCACTAACAACAAGATCAATCCACATAAGACACCGCCAAGCAAGACACCTGACGCGGATGTGGCGATGGCATTGCTGAAAACGTTATTATAAATAATAACTTTAAACTGGTATGACATCCACTAGTAAAAAACTATCACATCATTAAATAACTTTGACTTCTCTTCAGTTATAAAAAAAACTTACAGATATTATAACCCAGTAGTGTCATAATACATTAATAATTAATAAAGTATTCACAAAAGGGAATTGACCAAGTAAACAACAAGACCAACTAAGAAAACCCTTCAAAATGGCCAAAGATATTTGTACTAATTGATACTCCTCTTTCCTCTCATTTCTCATACTTACATCATTAAAAAGAGCAAATTTTAAGAACTAAACACTTAATAGTACCTTACTTAGTTACAAAAAAAACAGACACCATAAACTTGTACTTACAGACCCTTTTAAACATATTCACATTAGACAAAAAAAGGACCCCTCTTACTTCCTCAAATGATAGTAGCTGATGAAATTGCACAAAATTCCTCTTCATCTGCAAACTAAACCGTAGAACTATATCCGGATTTTCGATCTACAATATCCTCTTCGTGCTCGATTTTATGGATAAACTCAAGCCCATGCAGGGATGCTGCGGTTTCTGCCACCATCCCTGTCGAGGCAATCGAACCCTTCAATTCTCACAGCCGGTTTGCTACCAAAATTTCCCCGAACAAAACCGCCATTCTTCCTGGCAGATGGATTTGGGGACACAGACAACCCGGAGGGAATTGGAATTATTGCCCTTGGTGACAAAGGGGTTACCCTTTCATCCCCAAATCTAGCATCTTGGATTAGTGGGTTAGATACTCTACTCGGCGGTGACCCGCCAAAAAACGGTGGAGATGATGATACCAGTACACTTGATTGATCATCACCATAAACACCCTGCCCAAATACAAAACAAAGTAGACATAAATCCAGTTAGATCCAACACAACTAAAAAGCCATAACAAAAGAACAAAGGTTTGAGCTGAAAATTATACCTTAGATACAATAAGATCCAGCAATTCAGCTCCAGCTTTAGCATCGATTTCCTGTTGATTACTGTAACAAAACATATAACAAAATCAGAATACTTGAAAATCAAACTCATAAGTACTCTTTACATTTGGGTATTAAACAAGAAAAGCACTAACAAGGTAAGGAAATTCACCTAACATGGCGTCGAAAAGTTCGGTTGGGATCAATCACAGAGGGGTTAATGAGTCCAACTCTCCTAGGCTTAGGACAAACAACAGCAGACCTTTCCCTTCTGGAACTTTGGTTAACACAGCCTTTCATGTCCTCACAAGCAGCAAGAGCACTCTGTTTCATTTTTTTTTTTATAACTTTTTTCTTTCCTACCTAAATATTAGATCTATATGAACAATTTCTCACCTGCAAACAAATATGCAACTTGGAATGAGAGAATTTCAAGGCAATCAAACCAACTTTATACCAGATTCACATTGAAAAAAAAATACAATATTAATAGACCAAACTTCATTTTCCTACAATGAAATCGAATTTGATAATAATATTTCGAACCTGGTCAAACTGTAAATACAATAAAACAAGCACAGCTGAAAATTGGCCGGCTTAAATTGTTAGACCATTTTCGATAAAACAAAACGGCAGAGATCTCACCTATTAGGTAAATCTCATTATTTTTTTTTTTTTTTGAGGAAAATAAATCACATTAATTAAGAGACAAATAAACAGTAAAATAACCAGATCCTTTTACAGATCACACAATACAAAAACCTCGATTAAACTAATCCCGTAAGAAAATAATCAATCCTTCGAAATTTCATTCAATTACACGAATTCAGCAAACAATAATCAACCCCGTAGAATTATTCAACAAAGCAATTTGAAATTTTCAAAGCTCAATTCAAAAAGCAGCTCAGCTACAGCTTCCAAAAGCTAATCGAAAACAGCTAATCGATTCATGCCAGATCCACAAAATCACTTCGAATAATTCTCATTTAAAAACAAAACGGTGAGTCATGCACATAAATTAAAACAACAAAAACATACTTAAAATTTTATAAAACCTCGCGAGCTGGACAAAGATTAGACTATAATTGAACAGCTAAAAAAGCAAAAAATCCGAAGAAAAACAATTCATTTGGTGAATTACCTGATGTAAGAGCCTATACAGAACTGCAAAAAAAAAAGTGTGATATGTGAATGAATCTCTGCCTATTGTGACAGGAGGATTTGAAAACAAGTGGGAAGAAAACAGGGGGAGATAAATAAAGAGAGGAGAGCCGAGAGCGGTCTATGAGATATTTATAATCATAAATAAATGGAAAAGTATTTAGGCACCGGAAACATGCACCGGCCATCCCCGAAAATTGTTTCGTGTGGTCCAGAATTTTTATGTTTTTGTTTTAAAAGTTAAAGTGTATGGTTATAAAGTGTTATGTGAATGATTTATGTGTATATATTCTGTGCCTAATAAATATAAATAGAAGATGGTGGAAAATATTTTAGGAACATACATACATGTATGAGATAAATAAAGAAATAATAAAAAATAAAGAAATAGAAAGGAAAAAAATAGACGGGGAAATCGTTATGTGGGAGACAATACCTGCAAAGCTTTGTTTATAATAATTTATTTATTTGTGTCCTTCTGAACAAAAATAATAAAATAAATTTTCTTTTTCTTGTGGGAAAAAATAATAAAATAATATTATATTATGTGTTATTTGCACTTGCAGTAGTTCAATCGTCTTGGTGGTCCTTCTAGGTGAACATAATTCACCGGTAAAAGAGTAGGAATGATATAAGGGATTTTTTTTTTTTTGAATTTGATATAAGGGAATTGAATACGGTATAGTAGTATATGTTATTACATATTTTGGTGAGAATCAAATTCTCATATCTGCACCGAATATAAATCTCATTCTTCTTCCCTTCCAAATTTTTTTTTGTTGTAACGATCGTTTTGTTGTTGAAATGAAGTGTGGAGTTTGACACGAGGTGTCAACACCCCCTCAACAAAAAAAAAATTTGTACGAACACTACTAAGTTATATTCATAGTTATCAGACCCGGCCCGGCGGTCGAACCGGTCAATCCAGGCCGGGTCAAGCATTCGACCGTTTAAGGAAGTGAATTGTCCTAACCCGTCCAACCCGGCGGTCGAATCGATCAACCCGGCGGCCGGACCGGTCAACCCGGTGACCCGGGCGGTTTTTCATCAGCCCAATTTTTTTTTTTTTTTTTTTTTTTTATTTCATTCACCCTCAGCCGGTTCTAAAAAAAAGGTTCGGTTCAAAAATCTCAAAACATCGAGCATATTTTGTCAAAAAGAAAAGAACATCAAGTAGATCTCTCACCAAAAAAAATATCGAGTAAGAGTATGTATTCTATTTTGTTTTTTAGGAAATAATTATTGGTATTTAGGGGTATTTGAACTTTTTTTACAGTCGAAAACTTAAAGTGAAAATAATGAGCTTGTTTTCATTATGGATTGAATGTATTGTTGTGTTTATTTTAGGAATGTATGAAATTGTAGCAGTAGCTACAATACATATCTAAGGAAAAGGCTAATTATTTGTGCTTTAACTTGCACTACAGATAATCATTTGAGCATTTTATGTTGTTTAACTTGTAATTGTGTTTGTTGGAGTATTTTGAAAATTATTAGGGTTGTCAAATTTTGTTTTATCTTTACGTTTTGAATATTGAATTATATTTTTTAAGTATATGATATGACTCACCGATTGAACCACTGACCCACCGGGTGAACCACTGAACCGATGACCCAGTGTCTTTTCCGGATCAATGACCGGACCAGGTTTGATAACTATGGTTATAATCCTCGATTTACATTATTGATGAAATTTTAGGGGCGGAACAATAAGGACGTTTTTTTTTTTAGGAGATCTATTATTAATCAAACGGGTCAAAGAGACCAAAGTCTTACAATCAGGAAATAATCGACATAGATAAAACTACATTGAGTCTATGGCCCAGGCCAATCTCAAGTCCCTAGAACGTGTAACTGTTGTAGAAAGAAAAATATGTGCAGGGAGGAGAATACAGTCCGTGGAGTGCGGAACTCTATTGCGCCATAACCATATCCCATAAATTATCTCGCGGAAGAGATAAGACCAATGTTTACCCAACACTTGATTACCTCGAGCTTGCTGGATGTTTTCCTGAACCCAATCTTGAATTTCCGAATTAGAGAAGAAGGTCTCCCAAAGGTTAGGATGAAGAGCTTGCTTTTCAAATACTACGAGGCCAACTGCGAAACAATAAGGACGTTTTGAGTTGGGTTAACTTCCTTTTTTTTTTATTTTAGTGGGGGGTTAACCTTTTATAATTGCAGGATTTCCCTGCCATTTTTTTTTACAAACGACTGAGTAGTATTTTCTATTTTTCACCTCTTGAATAGCGTTTACATCTCACAAAATTTTAGGAACGGACCAAGGAAGACATTTGGGTTGGGGCCAACCTTTTGTAAATTCTTGATTTCATGCAAATTTTCTTTTTAGGAATGATAGAAATTATTTGACTTGCTACAATGCATTAATGAAGCGGGTGATCCCGCATATCTCATCAAATTTTGTACTCTCAAACCTTATGGAAAGTTTTTGTGTTATATATTCACATGCATCTAATTGACCGGTAAACAAATGTGTATCACACAGTTTGAATTCTGTTTATAAATAAAAGACGTCTGATTTCTTCATATGCCAAGTCTCGATCCGCGTATAGCGGATGATCCAATAACTTCTCAAACCTAACCACTTTCAATATTTGACTTGATCAAAATTCCCTTACTAAATTTCTTTAACAAGTACTACCTCCGTCCCAAAATATATGTTATTCTAAAAGTTTCACACAATTAAGAAAGTGGTTGAATGTGATTAATTTGAAGGTTATTGTCAAAAATATTCATTGGCTATCATTAATGCAATAGTTGTCAAGTAATGAAAAATTGTAAGATTCATAATAAATTATGGGTAAAATAGATAAATAAGTAATAAATGTTGCATTGGTAATGTTGAATGACTTATATTGTGGGACAAATCAAAAAGTGTATGATGACTTATATTTTGGACTGAGGTAGTACTCGCATATATTAAAGATGTGAGTTAATGCTTTAATTTGAATATCAAATGATTAAAAAAACCCTTAGTATATAATTAATGTAATGTTGTATTTATTCTCTCAATTCATAATAAATAAAGGTAGATGTAAGAAAACCACAATAAATACTCCATTGAAAATGTAATTGTCTCAGTTATTTAAAAAACAGATGGAGTATTAATGATTTTTTTTCTTTTTCTTTCGTTATGTATTCTTAGAAATTTGTCTGTGGCTAATCATTCGAGTTACTGTCGAGCACCAAAAGGTAGGACATCTCCCAACAAGATTTATTGCATCAACAATGGCTCGAACCCGAGATATCTTGTTTAAGCGACCAAAGTTCTTTCAACTCCGGCAACTTTTGTTTGTAGTATTAATGGAATTTTTATAAATGTTTGAGTAATTTTAATCGTATAGGTGTGAGAAAGTGTTGTTGATCAAATTGGAGCGAATAAGAAACCACTAATATGAAGGTTAAATCAGTCCAGGAAAATTAAATTTTGTGATTTACACCATAGATATATTTAGTGTATCATAATGACCTATTTAAGTGTAAAAACTGTCATTTTATTATGTAATACCGTATTTTGAATTATCTATTGATTGATCTTACATAATATTACGATTCTAATCACTTATTGCATTTACACTATACTATAAATACCTCTAATAACTTTGAATAAAACACAAGCAATTTTCTTTTCTTCTATATTTTGTATTTCTTCTCGTTCTTCCTACATTATTTTCTTAGTTTTATAACACATTTTTACTAATAAACCATAATAAATAACTAGAAAAAAACTGAAATAATGATTAAAAAGTTAAAATATTTTTTTCCTTTGGAGTTTTTTATATACTAGTGGATAATAAAATATGATAAAAATGATTGAAGTAATGATTAGAAAACTAAAATATTTTTTTGAAATTTGTGTAAATAAAAAAAAAAAGTTGTGAGAGAAATTAAAATATGGTAGTATAATGAATAAAATAATATTAAAAAGGTAATAAAGTAGATATAAAGTGAAATGGTGAGTGATGATTTAATATTTTTTATTTGTAGTTAAAGAATAGATTAATGAGAGAATTGTAAGAAATGATTGGTGATTTGATATATAAATAACCCAAGAAAAACCCCAACCCAAACCCCAAAACAAACAAGGGCGAAATGTTGTTTTGAAAATGATACTATATTAAACGAAATACTCTCTGTCCAAAAATATTCTCTTTTTTTTTTCGAGAAGCGAAAGAAATAGCATTAAAGAAGGAAAAATAGATACAGTGATTAGGCTCTTAGCCTAGCCTCTTTCGTAGAGGAGGAGATAAGCCAAGAAGGGAAAACATTGGACCAACAAAAGTCACTGGCAGTCATCCTCATAGCATGCTTAGCCATCTCATGGCTAACAACATTAAAGTGCCTTTTAAGGTGCAAGACTCCAAAAATATACATGAAAGTAGCTTTTTGGTTTGACTAATAATACAAGTCAATTTAGAATAACAGTCAAGCATTTATTGTATTTTATCCATAATTTATTATAAATTCACAAAATTTTCATTACTTGACTACTATTGCATTGATGATAACAAAGGGTATTTTAGACACTTACCTTTAAAAATAATGATATTTAACCATCTTTCTTATACAGTGTAAAATTTCCCAAAAGAATTTAAGTATTACATTCATTCCAAATATAAGTCAATTTAGTTTTTCGGTTTTTTCCCACAATGTAAATGCATTTAGACAATCAATGAAACATTTATTATATTTTTTCTTTTTGCCCTATATAGTCACTCACTTTTCACTACTTTAAATTAATAATAATCAATGGTCATTTTAGACTTTTTCATTAAAATTAATGACACATAACCACTTCAATCAACTTTATTAAATTATGTGAAAAAATCCAAACGAATTTATATTTTGGGACGACGGTAATATTACAAAAGAGACAAATAAATTGACAAATGAACAAATTAATCTAGGAGAAATAATACTCTCTCCGTTTCTTTTTAATTGTCGTAGTTTATTGAAATTAAAGAGGGGAGCTAATACTTTGACTTTAACATCAAAATGACAATAACACACATTGGATATAATTAATGCGATCTTGTTTTCACTATTACCACTTAATAAATAAAACTCCTTCTATTTTTTCTAACTGTTGCATAAAGAAGAACCAGACAGATGAAGAAAATAATTTATATGTCTAAAATAGAGTATAAAATTACTTAGTTGTCCTTTGATTTTTTAAATATATGCGCACCCAATAAATGTTGATTACTTTTTGTTAATTGGAGTACTATATTGAAAATGTGTATAGTGCCGCAAATTGGTTTTTGGAATTTAGCATTGGTAAATGTAATTTTTTATTGGAGATGTAAATATTTTGTTTATATATTATAAATAAATTGAGGGGTAATCATGGAAAAAAAATAAAAATTTTGTATTTATATTGTAAAATGACAGATAAATAAAAACTATAGAGAATTAGGGATAATGACAGGTTTTGAAATTTTTGTAAATAACAGGAGAGCTAAATATTTTTTATAGGCAAAAAGACAACTTCTAATTTTTATAGCCTGAAAGACCAAAAAAATGTAAAAAAATGCGCACGGCTATTATGCGCCCAGGTTAAGTTTATTTTATTTTATTTTAATTTTTCTCTTTCTTTACCCATTTTCAAACAATCATAATCCTTTTGATCTAGAGATTCAAACGCGATAAAAATTTCACTGAATTTTTTTATTTTTTGATGCTCTTCGTTTTGAGACTCGGTTTGATATCATTACATCGGTTTTCATGAGATTCACAATCAAAATTCACTCAGTGAATCTCCCTAGTGAATTCTGAAAATCAGTGAATTTGACATTGAATTTCGATCAATAGTGATTTTTTACAGCGGATTTTCTGAAATCACGTCGGAATATGTTGAATGTGGTCTCAAAATAAAAGTATGAAAGAATAAAAAATTCGGTGAAAGAAATTTCAAATTTGGAGTTGTAGATTGAGAGATATGAGTGGTTAAAAAATATGGATGAAAGAAAAAGTGTGTTGGCATTTTTTTAAAAATACGTAGAATTTGAAAAAAAATAAAAATAAAATAGTTTTGTCCTTTATACAAAAGTTTCAAAAAATTGTCATCTCCTTAATTGATGAAATGTTTGTGTTATTCTTCCTCATTCCCCCTAAAAACTGAACATATTCTGAAAAATGTCAGTCGAAAAAACGGAGGTAGTAGTAGATTTAGAAAAACATAATAAACAGTGCTTTGTAAATATAAGAATAATAATTACAAATAATATCTTCGTTCCATAAATGAGTGTCCACTTTTTAAAAATGAATTGTCAAATAAAAATTGTCCATTTAAAATATCAATGCATCATTTAATGTCTATTTTCCAAACATACTCATATCACCATTTAATGTTTGTATACACTTTTCATATTCCTAAACAAGTATTTATTATAAAGTAGGGGTGTATGTATCAATTAATATTTAAAATACAAAAATTAATTATTTCTTTAATCTTTGTGCAATACAAAAAGTAGATATTTTTTATAGGACGGAGGTAATATAAAGGAATGCCCTTATTAAATTAATATTAAGGAATGGAGTGTGTGTATATATATATATATATATATGGCGAGGATCGTCAAAATATTGTCGTTATATCTTGTGTCCAGCAATTTCATCATTTGTGGTAACATGTGAAAAGTATTAGTTATTTAAAGCTTTTTGTTAAAAAGGTTAATATTACATGGATTTCATGGAATGATTAAGTTGTTCTATATAAATATATATATATATATAGTACAACCAGAGGCCACCGTTATGAAGCCATTTACTATGTCAAGCGAAAGAGGCCGGTCTTTCTGAGACTCGTGAATTCTACATACTTGCTCCTCCATACTATCCATATTTTATTCCGTAAATCTTTCACACCTCCAATAAAGAAATAAGATACTTGAGCAAAATCTCGGTGCACGACAAATTCATTGTCTCTCCGACCAACAAACAAAGCGTCTCCATCTCTAATTTCTCATTTTTGTTTGGTTTGAAGAGCTTCCGTTCATCTATGGCTCACGAGAAAGGAAGATGATCGGAGGAACATGGGAAGAGGACAAAAAAGGCAACAATAGTCAATAGAAAGTGATCGAACTCCACCTCATCGCATTTCGAACAATAGCGGTACACCGGCAAGTGGAAAGTCTACTACAATGATTATGGGCGACCACGTACCAAGCCTATGTGATGATCTGGTATCGGTGGGAGGGACGACGTCGTTTCGTGAGGCGTCTGGCGTCGTTTAGCGATCTGCTGCAAGTTCAAGAAGAAAGGACGGAGGAGGAAAAGCACGGAAGAAAAGGAACCATAATGCAAATAGAACTAAATAGAAGGCCCAAAAACAAATAAATAAAAACGACAAATTAAAACTTGTACTACCAAACATCAACAATTTATATGAAATATGAACTACTACTATAATGAGTAACTATCTACCTACTATACGACTACTATTCTAAAAAAACACTATACTAATACTATACGATAAATAAGACATTCAATGAAGTAAACTCTAAACCCTAAATCCAATGATCATTAAACCAATTGATTCCTCTAAATATAGTTCAAATAGACCAAGGAGGGAGAAATCAAGACCAGAGGGCTCGAATTACCTAAACCAAAGAAATCAATTAGATGATTAAAGCGAACATCAATTGCATCGTATCATGAATCGCCATTAACTATGGTAAAGGTTCAACCTTTAGGCATCGGACCATCAACTCAAATCAACACAAGATTGGTACAAAATCGAAGGCGAGATCAAAGTTCAAATCAATAATAATATCGGATATACGATATAATAAAGGAAAAAGGATTCACCTTTATTCAGATTATCACAGATCGGGTTTGAATCGAGCCTTAAACGCTTCCATCTCTAAAGGTCAAGCATTTCATACCCAAACCTTCAATTGACACATAGACAAGAAATCGGATAGATAATCAGTCAAAATCGAAATAATAATCAATAATATCTGATATTAACCAAAATAACATCACCTTTATTGCGAATCAAGATAATCAAGCCCTCGTGATAGACTACGTTGTTTGAAAGCAAATCCGTGGTGAAACAAAAGCGAAAGTGCCAAGGAGCAAGTAAACTTCCATGAAGTGGGAAAGAGAAGAGAAGGATATGTGGGAAAGAGGAGAAAGGATTTTGTTTTCATTCTAATATCAAACAAAGCATTTACCATAAATATATTAAACAAGGAAACATCAAACTAAAGGGGGTATATGTATGTATAATTAAATATGCAGAGTTGGAACATAAATGCTAGGAAGCCATATAAATGCAGAATTAAAAAGCCATGTATGGAGGAGGCAAATAGCTTGGCTTCCTCTGATTGACCTCTATTAAGATACATGGAAAAAACCAGCTGTGGTAAGTTTGTTATCAACTTTCATAAATTCCCTAAGATAATAAGTGATCAAAGAGCGTACAAAAGAAACAAAGAGTTCCAAAGAAAACGCAGATATTTCTTCAACCATAGATGGTGTGCTTTCTATCAGTTGTGTTATCTAATTTCAAATGCTTTTACCATCATCGTTTCTTGTTGATGGTGATTCAAAATTGATCGACTCCTCCTCATGACCAATTTGAGTTAAAAGCAAGACAGACCAACAAGGAAAAATGTACAAATAAAAATGATTTCACTCAGTAACTTGATTGTCAAAAGTATCAGACCTTTTTTGCTTGTACTTTCAGTTTGTTGTTCATGCTTTGATGGTGCTTCATGAATTGTTGGACTCTCATTTGACCACCTGCGTTAAAAGCCATGATATGAAACAATTTAATACTATATATATATATATATATATACAAATATTTTCTTAATTAGAGCTACTATATATTGGTATGTAACTTTACACAATCGAATTTTCCATAAACAATTTTGGAACAAAATCAGGCAAATTTCAAACATATAAATTTAATAAAACGATATTAACACGGATAAAAAAGGAACTCAAAACTTCCCGAGAATGAGTGCGAATCGAAGACTTGATTCTTCGATTTAGAGCCTGTCTGAAGGAAAAAAATCATGGCATATTCGTGAGTCGCAAATCCGCTTCAATTCATCATGTTTAATGCCTCTCCGAATATTTTATTGAACATAAAGAATATACTGTTAAAAAAAAGAATAATAGTAAAAAAAAAAAATTTCCCTGGTTATCAGATTTGAGGACACGTGTCTACCAAGTCCGGTATATATTTACGCCGATACATTTATCGCGCCCACTAGTTTGGTGGGCAAATATTGAACTCCGTAGCTGAACCGTTCACGGAATGGATTTGCGATAATAAATGATTTTTTTTTTTGTTGTTGCCCTTTTTCATTTAGACAGCATAGATTTGCTCACCGGCCATTCCAGATTTTTTCCCCTTTGGGTCAAATATCACAAAAAGGTTTCTCACATGGTTACTGTTATTTTCAAAGATAATCTCATAATATCTGTAATATTTCGATTTTCAGAAAAATAAAGGCGTGTCATTTTACGAAAACGAAATATTATATATTTTACCTTTTTTAAGATTTTAAGTGTATTTATATATATATGGCCAAAATATATAAATAATTTGGAGAAAAAATATGATTTTTATAATAAGAAAAAATAATACTACATCCGTCCCAAAATGTAAGTCTTTTTAGTTTTTTGGTTTTGTCCCAAAATATAAGTACATTTAGAAAACCAACAAATCATTTATTACATTATTCTCATTCTACGCCTCATTTATTATATACTCAATCACTTTTTACTATTTTACATTAATACCAATGAAATGTCATTTTAGTCATTTTAATCTAAATTAATTACACATAAAAAATTTAACTAATTTTCTTAATAAATGTGAAAAAGTCTAAAAGGACTTAAATTTTAGGACGGAGGTAGTAAGAAATTATTATTTTGGGATTGTCTATTTAAGCAAAACAAATCCCATTAGTTTCCAAAACAAAAAAGAAATCAGAATTTCTTCCTACGTTCTAGAGATGCGGCGTGAGAGAGAGAGAGAGAGCAATTAGGGCTGAGAGCTTTTCTTTCACTTTCTAAGACGGATCTTAACGGTTTTCATATTAGAGTAGAGCAGCGGATCATCGTGAAGAGAGCGTCGTTTCAACACCAGAAAGTTGGAGTTTTTCCTAAGGTGTGTTTCGAGCCCTAGTTATGTCCTTGGCTGAGTTTGATGGATTCAGACTCATGAATTCATAGTCTTGTTGTTATAGAAGTGTGTGGTCGTATCTAATTTAAATATGGATTGATCACATAGGTCTCTGCAGAAAGGATCAAGTTTGCTGCAGTTTTTCTAATAGTTTGAGTGAGATTTGCTTGCTTAAAAGGTAAGAGGATTTTCCTACGAGTTAATTACGGTTTATTAGGGTTTATGTTAAGTTTGATATGCTTTTATGCTAGAAATCATACCTTCGTGTTGCTTAAGGATCAAGAGTTGTTATGGTTTTTAAAAGTTATGTTTTATGCTATTTTTCTGAGTATTATGATGTTGAACATGTTTGGGAACGAGTAGGGATCATTTAGGGGTAGAAAACTGAGTTTTTAGGGCTTACTACGCTTGGTGCGGACGCACTGGAAAAGCAGGAAGTCCGTTTTTACATTCAGAGCCTCAATGCGGACGCACTAAAGCCAGTGCGGGCGCACTGGGTGGGCAAAAAGTTGTTTTTTTACATTTAGAGGCTTGGTGCGGACGCACTGGCTCTGCAGAGAGTTTCAATGAGGTTCAGGACGCTCAGTGCGGGCGCACTGGATCCCAGTGAGGGCACACTAGCCCTGTTTTTGATGAATAAGTTGCTTGAAGCTATGGTATGAGTCTTAAATGTTGTTTCAAGATCTAATAACATTAATTAAACATGAACAAGCCTTGATTGAGATTCTGATGCGTTTAGTTCCGGCACCGAATGTACACTTCAAGGGAGTTGAAGTTTGGGACCGTCGGATGGGCATGAAAGGGCTTGTGCATTGATGAACTAGAGTTCATCAATGTCTGTGTACTTGATAGAGTGTGATGTATAGCTTTCTAAGTGAGGGAGTATAGTTGATAAGGTGAGCTTTGCCTTGAAAACACTTAGGTGACTAGTTAATACACAATAAAATTACATACGTGGTAGTAAAAGATAAAAGGCCACCTATTCTTGGTCAGGCACCGATTCATATCGGCGATGTGGTACGCTCATAAAGATGAACAATGCTACTGGCTCAAAAGGCTGAAGGGTAGTGGAGGAAATTCATCGAGCGAATAAGCATACCGGGGAGACCCCGGAGCTATCAAGTGCTAATCACCGTAAGTAAGCAAGTATATCTTCAGGCTGATAAACACCATGCGTAATGTCCTTGAATGTTGACGTAACCAAGATAAGTTAAGCTAGAAACGTATAGTCATGACATGTTGATAGACATGGAGTGAACCCTAGATTGAGTCGGTTTCATAAAGATAATTATTTATTCTAAAACTTGGTAATAAACCTTATGTTGAAATAGTGTCCTGAACCCAATCGGGTGGACCGGATCCGACCGGATCGGATCATTTCTACTATTTCTTTATGTTTATACATATATTAAATGACTTTTCTGTTTTCATGTATTTGTTCTTTTAAAGAACCAATTATGAATTGTTATATGATAACGTCCTTAGTATTAAACTGTGATGGAGAAACCATGATAGGCGATTATGGTTGATGAGATCTCTAATCTCACTTTAATAAGTTTGATACTTAAATGTCTCTAGACTTATGTACTATTAAACAGGGCATTGATAGTACAAACATGCTAGCACGTATTAGATGTCTTTTGTCTTTAAGGGCAGGGATAGATCTAGTCTATCGAAGTGTGGAGACATTTGGACTGTATGTGGACGTGTATTAAAGAATACGTACGTTAGACTGACCCACTTACACTGTTAAGTGTCACACTATGTGACGGTTGTGTATTTATCCTTAGGACCGAAGTCTACATGGCATCACGGTGTGGATTTTCATGCTTTGATGCTATTGAGGTTTCCCCTAGCCATGGGGCGATCATGCGGTAGTGATTGAGTGTGATACTGAAGCATGCGGAGTATACATGTATGGTCGTCCGAAATCGCGTACCCTATTAGAATGAGTGAATATCCGAAAGGACCTTCTTATAAGGAAATATCTTACTCTCGTGAAACTTTGCAAAGTGGAAGTAAATGAGTTATTTCGAAAGAGCATGATATCCAGATTATAAGATACGGTCGTTGATGTTTGACACTCGACGAACGACCGTATGGATATTATTATAGCAATAGGATTCTATTTACACGGTAACCGTTCACATGAAAGGTAGTAGTCATTGCATTTGACTCTTCTGATGATTGAGAGTCACGGTGTGTTGCTAGACGCTATCCCGTGATCGTTAGGCATGAAGGGTAATTTTGTAATTTTCACTTTGTGTCTACGGCCAACATATTCGGAAGCCTATCGGTTCACACACATATGAACATCTATTCGGATTAAAATGTGGTTATAGTTGATAACCAAATAAGGAAAGAATTTATCTCATACTATAAAAGTTATAGTGGTAAACTAAAATGATGATATTTATTTATTATGAATAAAGATAATACAAGATATTAATTATGTTGATTAATTAAATATACATATGATGTATACATGTGTCGAAATTAATTTTGTATATTGATACACATGTATTTTGCAAATTAATTAATCATAGCATTATATTAATTAAAGAATATTCCGGATGCCAAATCCAGGATGTATGGGGCGCATATTGTTGTGTATAAGATACATTTAGATTGTGTAAATTAATTAATAAGATTACCATAATATTAATATTGGATATTAATTGATTTTTTGGAAAAATAGATTTATGGTAATAAAATAAAGATATATTCAATAAGATATTGTCAATATATATCTTGAAAATATATTTAATATAAGATATTGAATATTAAATGAGATAAATCAATCAAAGGGATTTTCCTTATTTTATTAGGAAAATGTTTTCTTTCTCATCAATCTACACATAAGCTTTTCCCAATCAGATTGGGGACACATGGGGCGCACCGTCCCTATATAAGCAATGGGTTGGCTAGCTCTTTTGTACATCAAAATTCCAAGAGTTAATAGTTCTTGTGAAAAAATATAGAGCTTCTTAGAGAGAGATTAGAAAGAGAGAAAATGCCGGTCTAGCAACCGGATTTTTCTAGTAGCAACCAATGATGGGATTCCGACGGGCTGTTCGTGTGGATCACGGGTAGAGGCCGACGCTTGGGCGGCTCCATGCATCGCTACTCTCCTTAGACGGTCGAAGCGTCGATCTTTTAGATCAACCAAGGTAACCATCGTCTACTAGCTTATTTGTTTATTGCTTAGACGAAGTCGATCCCGAGTAGAAGGAAATAAAAATTTGAATTCCGCTGCGTTCCCGCAAAGATTTTCTAACACCTTAATTAATTTGTAGCTTCTATCTCTTATTGAGTACTTTGTACTTACCTCAAATACATTGTTTTTTATGTGTTTGGGGAGAGAAGATGAACAGGTAGACCCGGCGTACGAGGAAGACTTTGATGACGACGTTTGAGGACGCCGACGTTGAAGCATTTACATTATTCTTTGTTTCATGATACTTTAGAACTTGTTGTTCTTTGGAGAACGTTGTACTGTCTTTTAGTTTTCTTTTGGAGGTCTCGTACGTTTTGGTTTTCGTTTGGTTTTCCAATGTAATAAATATTACATTTCTATCTTTAGACTTTGAGTTTCTATTCTTGTTTGTTTGGAAAAAAGTTATACCCGAGTCTTTTGCTTCCATTTTGCTTAACTCGATACGACGTAGTAGAGGCTGACGTATAATATGATATTTATTTTATATTATACGTGCCGAACGTTCCTTTTTCGGATAAAGACTCGGTGTCCGGGAACGAGGCGTTACAATATCAGAACAAATTGCTTTGGCAATAGCATAATAATCACGTTTAGTATATCAGGGTAGTTATGCTAATGTCAAAGCACTGAAATCTGATAGTTCTAATATTAACACAATTAATTCACAATAGTCGGTGCCGGCCCTGAGGACGGGTGAGATTGACGACCGGCCAAGGCCCATGTTACAGTAGGGGCTCAAAATTATATCTTTAACAATAATGTAAGCTAATTTCGTAGATAAAATGTGGATTTATACACTTATTCATGCTAGTTCGATTCTTGATCTTGACATATTTTGGTTTTATTTATTTATTGTAATGATATATGAATTTACCGTTAAACCCTTTTAAAGTAATGACATAAATGAAAAATATGCCCTAGCTGATCATTCATGACCCATGAATTGAATGATATGTTGGGCAATATTAAATTTGATACTATAGTTGATGATTTTGCATCTAGACATGCACATAGATTTTTTTCATAGTCAATTTATTTCCTTGTTACTGTAGTTATTATGTTGATCAATGTTTCGCAATCTTTTGATGTTATTGGTTATGATTCCGCTGTTTTGTAGTTGTTTGTGATGTTTTTTGTTTCAGCTATTATTATTTTTCCTCGACTGATTCAATAATTTTATTGTTTTTTACATTTGTAATATGTTGTTAGATAATAGCCTTAGTATTTTCTTAAACATGATTTAAGTTATGTTACTTATGTAGTGTAATTAATTTTTTTAAATTAAAAAGTGGGCATTTCTTCAAATTATGCCCCGGGCCCATTAAGGATTAAAAACGGCCCTGGCAATAGTGTTACCTTTCCAGAAGTGATACGATAAGCAATAGAAAGAGAAATGTTGTTTTAGCATAAAATGTCATTGATTGGTGGGAAATTGGAAATTTAGGTCTTGTCCTCCTCCCCACTTGAAAATAAAGTTGCAATGTAGTCCAAATTCGTTTTTAGATAACACGTCGTTAATAGTGGAGTAAAATGATTTTTTACTCCAATAATAACGTCGTAAAATCTGTTTAACTCCATTATTATTGTCGTAAAATCTGTAGTCCAAATTCGTTTTTAGATAACACGTCGTTAATAGTGGAGTAAAATGATTTTTTACTCCAATAATAACGTCGTAAAATCTGTTTAACTCCACTATTATTGTCGTAAAATCTGTTTTACTCCAATAATAATGTCGTAAAATCAGTGATTTTACGATGTTATGATTGGAGTAAAAAATCATTTTATTCCACTATTAACGGCGTGTGACCCAAACGAATTTGGTCCACATTGCATCTTTATTTTCAAGCGGGGAAAGGGGACAAAGCCTGAATTTCCAATTTCCCCATTGATTGGTGATGTTCTATTAAATGCAAACATTTATTCACATCTTCCATCGTATACGGTCTCGTCATTAATTAATGAAATTTATTGTGTGGTGTCTCCACACGGTGCGGAGATACCAGTGGCAGCCTCTAGACCACACTGTTTTATTCGTATTTAAACTGTGTAATTCTGATCGTTTCACGTGTCTCTTCACCTAAAAATCCTTCACCACACAATAACTTCCCATTAATTAAAGTATGAAACTCACTATTTGATTTGATTCTCGTCAAAATCAGGAAAAGTATCATGAAAATATAGTGATTGATATATGGTGGATGAATCGTTGCCTTTTTATACGGTTGAGTTGATGGCAATTCATGAAGCTGTCACAACATGTCTGCGCACCAGGGGTAATTCTTCTTTAGTCACTCAATTTACACCGTAGAAGCATGTGGATGATTCAGGACAATACAGTTTGAATTTGAGTTGAAACTATGTCGGCCAGAATCATCCATGTGTATTACTCCTCAAATGGATTCACGATAGAAGAACTTCCCGCACGCCAGAGGTTGGATCAAGAAATTAATTAATCCCGGGGTCAATGTCTATTGCAGTGTCCAATCCATTCGTCACCACTATCATTGACCGTAGGGGTATGACTGTAACATCCCGACTTTTCAGAAAGGGTAAAATAGTAATTGGTCATACCCACTACGACCTAATTATTATTTATCCTATTTATTTAATTAAAAAGGATTTAATTAAAGGGATTTAGTTATTTAATTAAGAGATTTAATTAAATGGCTATAAAAACAAAATAATCCCCCAAAATCCCCTTTTATGTTTCACGGCAGAATTCAGGAAAAAAAAAGAGGAACGCTGGCAACAAAGCGGGGAGAAAGCGAAATAAAAGGAGAACCATGTGATCAATCCGCTTCATCTGCTCAAGATGCCGCAGAGAGAAAAGTGATCAGCGTGAGGTGACGCAACTTTGGAAAATAACATCTCTCAAATTCGTAAGTTTTCGCTTAGCCAGTTTTCGGTATTCGTAGAGTTTGATTCTTGAAAATTCGTATCTTTCAATCCGTAACTCGCTTTTCACCATGAGTAGTCGAAACGATCGTCTTGGAGCGTAGATCATTCTAAAAATAGTTATGAAGCAGTTAATCGAGGTAATATGCAGTTTATGGACTTTTTCAGTTTCGGATTTCTGCAAAGAAATAGGATTTTAGGGTTTCTCGTTGATCAAATAGGTTTTGGGGTTGAGGATCAACAGTTGTTGCAGTTGCTTGACGTTTTTTCTTTCGGTTTTTCTGGAAATTAAGGTAAGAGGCTCTTCCTAATGAGTAATTATAATTTTATAACGATAGGTTGAGTTTTGGTGAGTCTTGGTGTTATTTGGTGATAGAATTCATGCTAAAAAGTAATTAATAAGATGTGATATGTTTTGGTATATTTGTGTTGAGTTTTAAATTTCTACTTTTTTGATTCAATAACATTAATTAAATATGAACAAGCTTCGATTGAATTTCTGATTCGTTCGGTTAAAACGCCGAATGTACTCTTAAAGGGAGTTGAAGTTCGGATCCGTCGGAAGAGCATGAAAAGGCTTGTGCTTTGATGAACTAGAGTTCATCAATGTCTGTGTATTTTCTAGGACTTGTCCGTGTCTAGTGGTCTAGGAAAGAGAGTAGTGTATATGAGGGAGTTTACCTGAAAACACTTAGGTGGCTAGTTAATTCACAATAATAAATACATATGTGTAGATAAAAGCTAAAACGTCATTTATTCTCGGTTAGACACTCTTTCATATCGGCGATGTGATACGTTCATAAAAGGTGAACAATGCTCTTGGCCTTAAACGGTGAAGGGTAGTGGAGGAAATTCATCGGACGATATGCATACCGGGAGACCCGAGCTAATCGGTGCTAATCACCGTTAGTTAGCAAGTATATCTTGGTGATGAACGCCATGCGTAGTGTCCTTGAGTGATGACGTAACCAAGATAAGCTAAGCTAGAAACGTTTAGTCATGACATGTCGATGGGCATGGATTGAACCCTAGATTGAGTCGGTCTCATAAAGAAAATTTAATAATCATAATAATAACCCTTCGTTGTACAACTTAGTTATTAATTAGCTTCTCACTTTTACTAAGTACTTTATACTTACCTCCTTTGCATTTTCTTTTGTATGCATTGTGGGGTGAGAAGACGAACAGGTTGATCAGATAGATGACGACTTTTGAAGGCTTTGAAGTCTTGACGAAGTTTCTAGTTCATTTTCTTTGTAAAGGTTGTACTAGACTAGTTGTATTTATTTTCTTAGACTTATTGTATTTCTACTTTTAAGACCTCGTATTGTGTAAGTCTTTGGGTTTTTCGTCGTTGTAATTTAACTATCCATCTTTAGTATGGTTAATTTCTATTCTTAGTAGCATTTATGTTTTACCCGAGTCTTTTTAGCTTTCGTTTGCTTTTATTTGATACGACGACGTAGAGGCTTACGTATAATATTATATTTATTTAATGCTATACGCGCCGAACGTTCTCTTCCGGATAAGGGCTCGGTATCTGGGAGCGGGGCGTTACAGTTGGTATCAGAGACGAATCATCCTTTCTTTCCTATGCTTCTTCCCTCGAAGATTGGATTTCTTTAGACCTTTTAGAACCTTTCTGATCTCTCTTGATCTTGATGGTAAATTCTCGTTGGATTAGGAATCCTTAGAACGTGGTTAAGTTGCACTAGGACCAAGTGAAAAGTCTCCTTAGGTGAAGGTTGAGTTTTAAGCTCATATCTCTTATGTGATCCTCTTAAGTTTTGTTTCTTTCGAGAACCCTTACTAGGATCCCTCTTTCCTTTTGGAATCTTCAAATCTTTCTCTATTTTTCTTTCTTTTTGAGGTTTTAATGCTTTCGTAATGCTACATTTGGTTCAAATCACTTCCTTGTAACTTGGTGTTATGCAAAATGAGTAACCGATTTTGTTCACGTTTCTACATATCATGTTATATCATTTTTTTTTGTTCTAAGAATTCTGTAAATTTTCAGCCACATAGAAAGTTGTCTTATCTACAATTTCTCTCTTTACATCAATTTAGTTTTCAATATGGATTGTTCACAAATTGTTTAACAAGGAGGGGTACTCTGTTCAGAAAATTCTGCAGCGGTACTCTTACTTATCATTCTGTTTTGAATAAGCTAAACACCTACAAATGACTTGGATTTTTGATATGTTGTAGAAAACTGTTGGAGAAAATGTGGAATTGAATTAAAAATGAATTAAAAATGATTTTATAATCATTTTATTCAGTGACTTTGTAAGCGTATTTCGGATATATTCTTGCATAGAATATATGTAATGTTTTATTAATTCTGAAAACTACGTGAGTCGTAGATAAATTCAGGATTTGGAATCATTCAATTCGGATAACGAGTGAATGAGAAATTAACGCTTAAAGTCGGTTTGTTGGACAATTGATGATATGTCATATTGGGCCTATTGGGCTTAAGTGTGTGTTATGAAAAGGAAAAATGGGAAGAAACTTTTCTCCCACATTGGTTGGAAGAAGGAAAAAGAAGCAATATTTATATGATATTGTTTTAGTGTAGTTGGAATAAGAAACCAACATTATACACCGCTTCTACGCTGGCGCGGGGGGTGCAAATCCAATCCGATTCACCTTTGGGCTTGTGCATGCCCGCCCGTGTCCTCGCGTTACGAATGCGGCAAATTTCGATTTGAAGGTTCACAATCGAGTTCGGTTTTGCAATCTGTTAATTTATTTTTCACTGCCTGTCTGCTGAGTGAGATCGCTTCATGTTCCTACTTTAAGTCGTGATTAAAGTGAGGCTTTTAGCTTTCCAAGTTCCAACATAATCTTGATATTTATGACATTCAATTCACATTCAATTCATTTCCATCGAGTTTCCATGTCCTCTGCTATATAAGCGAGCTACATGAATGGGAAGAAAAACATTTCACAACACGAGAAAATAGCATACATATCACTCTTTATATAATAAGTCGAGCTCTAGCATCATGAATGGAGAGAAATATGTATGCATTTTCCTCTTTCAGAATCGCTCGTGTTTTTCTTCCCATTCATGTAGCTCGCTTATATAGCATACGGATAAATCACTCTTTTTCACCAATTGAATGTCATAAATATCGGCATTATGTTGAACTTGAAAGCTAAAAGCCTGAAGAGAATCTCTCGATCTCACTCTCAGCAGACAGATCAAAAATAAATTAGAAGAGAAATCTCGAGCCTTTGCTCGAGTTCGCGGTGTTCGAAATCAGTAGTACCACTATTCGAAAGGTAATCTGAGAATTCCCCGGAGACAATTGTCGTGGAGACCGGGTACATACCGAGCAAATTTGTCTTAAGGAAAGAGTTCGCCTCGCTCGGATCGTAGCATATCCTTTTATCATTGTTATTGTATTTTCTTTCTATATTTTGTTGTATCTGTTTAGCCATCAAAATTAATAAAATTGTTGTTTAATTCGGTTTGATTATTTTAATTATACACGGGTGATAACAAAACATCCTGTATATATGAGTTTTGTTTTTGAACAAAGTGCAAATTCGCTTTTGTTTGAGCACAACTGCAACACACGGCGAGCTGATGAAGTCCTGAAATTTTTGACAAACTATAGCGGTAGATGAAAAGAATTATTTTGACCGAACTATGGCTTCTCAAAATTTTTGATTTATGAGCATCATATGTAAAACTTATATACTCACAGATTTTCTCTTTGCCTCATGTTCAAAATCGATTCGGTTTGTTTTGTGCAAATCAATTATTTCGTGGCTTATGTATGCACCCGAATTTCTCAAAACCATTTAAGTCCTCTGGTCAAGGAAGGATAGATGTCTTTCTTTCACCCTCAGAGTTTATAGTGTAGTAGGTTATAGGAGATGAGAATACTTTGATTTATCTCGATTCTTAAGCTAGTTGTTACCCAGGATAAAGAAGTTTGGTAGGTAGAGACTAGGTGTTGTCATTATAGTGTTCCTCGATGGCAAGATACGATTGCGTGGTGATTTTCCAATCTTATGTCTTCATTAATAAGATCCTCTTTTATAATCATCTAGTTTCCTACTTGGTTATCCCGATTTCAATGTTTCCCCATCCATACTAATTGTAACTCATGCTCTGGTTAAATAATCCATTTGAAACTTCTGAAACTCGGTAAAAGTCTCTTATTACGTAGTTTTGTTTTCCAAGTGTGTACATTCATTTGATGTGATTTATTTTTTTAAAGATGTTTTCATCGTGTCAAATGCTTGATTTAAGAAAAATAAGTTTCTCATTCTTCGAACTATTTGAACTGACAATTGCATATCCTTCCAACTATATCTTGTTTAGCTATTTTGGGGCAACACACTTTTGCATCCTAGTGATTACCCTTAATGCATCCCCTACAAGATGTTTTAGTACATACAATTTTTTGTTTAAAGACTCGACTCTACAAAGCCTCCGTTTTATCTCTTTGCTATCGCTTGATTTATGTTTACAAAAATTCTTTGACCTTTGCTTTGCTTGAGATGGTTCTACACGAACTCCATGTGTAATTCTATTCTTTCCAAGTACTCCTCAGTCGTTTCAACTAATAGTGTTAAAGGTCTCTTACTTTGGCACATACTTTTCATCATCCTCGTGTTTGGCTTTACCCAACATGAGTGAATGCTTTTGTTTCCGTGTTTTCCCTTCAGGTTAAACAACTTACCGTATTCAAAAAATTCTGAAAATTTTCAGCAAAGTAGATTACTGTCTTATGTACAATTTCTCTTTTTACATCAACTCGATAATCATTATGGATTGTTCAGAAAATTCATGTTTATGCCGAACACTCTGTCCAGAAAATCTGCAGCAGCACTTTCACTTCTTCTTCCGTTTTGAACAGGTTAAACACCTTCAATTGATCTGAATTTTTGATATGTTGCAGACAAAACTTTTATCTACAATTTTCCTTTTGAAATTAATCTCAGATTCGTTTTCGTTTGATCTCGATTTGCAATTCAACTCAGTGTTTACTAAACTGGAAATTCTGACAGCTTGTGCAATCGTCAGAAATAACTGTTTTTGACCAACTTATTTTCATTCAAAAATTCCAATATTTTTATTTCACCTGGGAAACTCCAGTATCTAAATCTTTTCTTTTTGGATCGTGCTCAAATTTCTCTTCGTTTGTTCTGTATAAATTGATAATGTCAGATCCGGAGTAAATTTCATACACAGCAACCTAAAAGGAATTTTCACCTCTTTGACTTGGGGTTTGGGCTAAGAGTGTAGCAAGTTACGAGTGTTATGTCATAGAAGGTTTCCGAAGTGATCTTTCCCTAGGATATGTCTCATGGTAGAAAGTTTGTAAAGTTAACATTGTTGTTTCTTTTGTAGTTATAGACAAGAACCAAGATACCATCCTCCAGCATGCCATGTTTGATGTTCAGACTATTTTCATACCCTTTTGTAATTATAACTTATCTGGTACTTTATTTCACATGTAATCCCTCATTTGAGATATTTAAGCTCAACAAATCCTTTTCACATGTTGTCATGAATTACTTAAGAAACATATCTCCATAGGCCTTTCTTTTGAACAAATCCATGCTTCCTTACTTGTCCAATCAAGAAACAAGTTCCCTCTCACTCTGCATTGTTGCACCCCCATTCTTCTTTTCAAGTACAAATTTGATCGAACCTTTTAATGTCGTAACATTCTTTTTACTTGTGTTTATTTTCACTTCCTCATAAGGGTAGTGTTGATTTTGTAATCTTTCCATCTAATGCTACTTGTTCTTTCAAGGTATGCATCCCATCTTCTTACCAGCTTGGATCTTTAATCCTACCTTGACATCCATCTTCGCTACCTATCTTTAACCTTCTAGCAAATTATGCTAAACCGGTTTCAAGCAAAGGTAGTCCTTGCCAAGGTGCCTTCGAACTATTTAGCCAATCAACTTTTGAATTCCTAAACTTCTGATTTCCAATTCAGATTAATGTACCTTGTACCCTTCAGTTTTAACTCTCTTTCATGCCATTTAGAGCCATGAACCGCCAGATACAACTTTTGATATTCCCTTACAATTCCTTGAGGAAATTTCTATTTATATTAAATCTCGAGATAACCTCTCTTTGACTACTGCAAACTTGGACACTTCTTGACAAGTGTTTATTTTATTTTGAGATCTTTTGGTGTACTCGTTTTATCTCCATGGCTCCTTCATGTTGAGATTCTTACTCTCTTTTGATTTCTATCTTTTTAGTCATTCTGGTGCTCGACCTTGCACCTTTACCTTGATTCTATTGTGTGATGTACCTTTAACGTCTCCACTTTCTCAAGGCTTATATGAAAGCTTATTACCATCCTTTCAAGTTACCTCTGAAGTCTTTGCAGACCACCGTATCTTGCAGAATTCCTCTCTCTCAAAAAAAAATCATCTGCAAGGTGTCCTTTTGTTTTCCTTTTTGTGGCTACCCCTTGTATTATGATACAATGTCTCATTCTTCAGTTTGGAACCACCTTCAACTTTTCCCCATCACGAAATCATCTTGTTTTGCATGTAACCCAAGCAACCTTTCTTATTTCAAGTGCATTGTATCATTCCTTGGCTTACCTAGTTGACATACCACCATGGTACTCAACTTGTCACTTTTCAACTTCTTTTATTTTCCAAGCTAACCCTAATTGGCACGAGGATTGGATCAGACTATCAGAGAGAAAGTATGGCAATGCATGTTCTCCACCCACAGGGAGTCTTAGAAGTTCTTCAGCTGGGATCCTTGGAGTTCTTCAGCAAGCTTGTGGTTCCATGACTGAAGTTGAGATCAAAAGAAGTCAAGTGTGCCAGAAGTGTGGTTTCGGCCGGGAAGATTCAGCCTTCCGGGTATAGGGCAGCAGGGGCGAGCAAAGAGTGTTGAACCGATGATTGTAAGATTCGAGGCAGTTGATGAGTTCGTGAAGGAACAAGATGAAGATCCAGCTTTTTCCGTTACAAGTGAGTGGTCGGAGCCCAACCAACCATTGGTCATGAGTTAGATGAAGATGGCAACAATTGGCATCGGAATCAGCTTTGGTGTCTGAATGCGGAAGATTGTGAAGGACAATGAAGAATGAAAACCTCGAGATGGAAATTGCAGTTCATCTCGGAGCGACCAAGATGTACAAGAGTTGGAACAAGATCACTGCGATGATCTTTCATGAAGATAGATATAGAAGAACGTGAGTTCCCGGATGAAGTGGAGCGGCAATGTAATCGAGACCAAAGTTGATACATCAAGGCGACGTGAAGATTGAAGCGGATCGTCGCAACCTCAAGTTGGCTCAAGACAAGTGGAAGAGTTGGGAAGATGGAAGAAGAAGAAGATTGTACGAGTTCGGAGACGAAACGCTTCGCAAAGTCCAGAGTTCAAGTACCTCTCGGTTACATTCGATTTTCGAGGACGAAACTCCTCTTAAGAGGGAAGGAATGTAACATCCCGAATTTTCAGAAAGGTTAAAATAGTAATTGGTCATACCCACTACTGACCTAATTATTATTTATCCTATTTATTTAATTAAAAAGGATTTAATTAAAGGGATTTAGTTATTTAATTAAGGGATTTAATTAAATGGCTATAAAACAAAATAATCCCCAAAATCCCTTTTATGTTTCACAAATGAGAATTCGTAAAAAAAAGAAGAGAACGCCGGCAACAAAGCGGAAAAAAAGCGAAATAAAAGGGAGAACCGTGTGATCAATCCGTTCATCTGTTCAAGATGCCGCAGGAGAGAAAAGTGATCAGCGCGAGGTGACGCAACTTTGGAAAATAACATCTCTCAAATTCGTAAGTTTTCAATTTAGCCCTAGTTTTCGGTATTCGTAGAGTTTGATTCTTGAAAAATTCGTATCTTTCAATCCGTAACTCTGTTTTTCAGCCATGAGTAGTCGAAACGATCGTCTTGGAGCGTAGATCATTCTAAAAATAGTTATTCTCGGTTATGCACTCTTTCATATCGGCGATGTGATACGTTCATAAAAGGTGAACAACGCTACTGGCCTTAAACGGCTGAAGGGTAGTTGAGGAAATTCATCGGACGTATATGCATACCGGGGAGACCCCGGAGCTAATCGGTGCTAATCACCGTTAGTTAGCAAGTATATCTTCAGGCTGATGAACGCCATGCGTAGTGTCCTTGAGTGATGTCGTAACCAAGATAAGCTAAGCTAGAAACGTTTAGTCATGACATGTCGATGGGCATGAATTGAACCCTAGATTGAGTCGGTCTCATAAAAATTTTTTAATAATCATAATAATAACCCTTCGTTGTATAACTTAGTTATTAATTAGCTTCTCACTTTTACTAAGTACATTGTACTTACCTCCTTTGCATTTTCTTTTGTATGCATTGTGGGGTGAGAAGACGAACAGGTTGATCAGATAGTTGACGACTTTTGAAGGCTTTGAAGTCTTGACGAAGTTTCTAGTTCATTTTCTTTGTAAAGGTTGTACTAGACTAGTTGTATTTATTTTCTTAGACTTATTGTATTTCTACTTTTAAGATCTCGTATTGTATAAGTCTTTGGGTTTTTCGTCGTTGTAATTTAACTATCCATCTTTAGTATGGTTAATTTCTATTCTTAGTAGCATTTATGTTTTACCCAGTTTTTTAAATTCCGTTTGCTTTTATTTGATACTTACGACGTAGAGGCTTGCGTATAATATTAGATTTATTTAATGCTATATCTACTTTAACGCTCTTTTCCTGATAAGCGCCAGATCTTGAAATGCACGTTAAATGAGACAATGGTAAAAAAGTCAGATTTTGTGATGACATGTTTGTAATTAGTTGAGGTGTGGTGTTCGATCTCTTGGATTGATTTGTCTTATTAAAAAAATTGTATGTTTAGCCTCTTATAAATATGATCACATAACTCTTGACTTATATTATTTACTAAACTTTAATAGAGAATCTTAGGATTGTGGCTCAACTTTTTGATACAAACGCTATCAGACATTGACTGCCTTTGTTAAAGGCTGTCACAGTTTTATTTTTTGGTTTTCTCCCCTAAAAAAGGTTAAATTATGAAATCAAGTTCTAGGTCTTGTATATATTATTCGGTCTCTAAAGTATATTATCTTGTATGCACGTTGTATATGATGGGGTACCACAAAATGATGCCATATTTCTCTTGCATTTTCAAGTGCATACCATGCTGTTAGCCATAAAAGAACATAATTTTATAAATTGTAGGAGTATTATCTATGGAAAATTAGGGATAAGCGACACAATCTGGAATATTTTTAAGAATATGGATAGATGACATATTTTTTTATAGGAAGAAGACAATTGCATAATTTTTATAAGCGAGAAGAACAAACAAATGAATCCCGAAATCAAATGAATCTCCTCAGTGAATCCCAAATCGGTGAATTTAAACGGTGAATTTGATGATGAATCCCGAAAATCAAATAATCTCGACAATGAATTTTAAAAATTAGTGAATTTTGTGAATTTATTGAGTGAATTTAAGCAGTGAATTTCGAACACAAGTGAATTTCGATTGATGAATAAATAGTTTTGTCTTTACGCAAAAGCTTTCAAAATCGTCCTTCTACTTTCATTGAAAATTTTTGTCTTTTCCTCATTCCCAATTATCTATTACCTTTGTTTTTTTTTATAACTGTCATATTTAAAAATAAAATAATTAACAATATTTATAAAAAATAACTAACTTTAAATAAAACGTTCATCCAAAAAATAACAATTATTTTTTCCTTCAAATATAACCGTTAAAAAAAAAAAAAGTATTCTGCACGTTGTATGGTCGTGTGACCCAATATTTTAGTAACATGATGTCGGCTTCTATTCTTTTATTTATTTGTTTTTTACTGTTTGATTGATTGAGGCTGAAGCAGTAAAAAGCACTATTAATTCTGCGTAATAAGACGACCTTTCGAAGTTTTTTCAGACAAGTGTTGTTACAACTCATCAAGGAAAGACTAAACCTGACTCTTTCCCTCAATCATCACCATAATTTGCGGGAAAAAAAATATGTATATCCAATTATTATTATTATTATTGTTACTCCGTCCATCCGTCTCATTTTATTTTTTTCGTTTGATTTTTCACACTGAAAAATATATTTATTGCTTTGAATGTTATTAAATGATTCCATATTTTTACATTTATGCTTTTAAGTAGTTGTTGAAGCATTTAATATTTTATTGTAAATCGGGTTTATAGTTAAAAAAGACAATTTGAATATAAAAATATGCAAAAAGGCAGAAATTTTTTTTCGTAAAGCGAAAATATTAGATTTGGCGCCACCCAATCGCAAAGAAACAATGGATTTGGGGTTATGAACAATGAATTTATCTTTATCACCTAATTTATATTTTCACTGTCCTGATTCCTATTTTCCCCCTCTATTTTTGTCCTTTTAAACCACTCCCTCTTGTAAATATTGTGAAGATGGAAGGACATTTGAAGAAATTTGGCAATAAACGCACAAATTAGACACTTATTTTGGGACAAATCAAAACGAAAACGTGGAGAAATAAAATGGGACGGATGATGTTTTATTATGTGGTTTCTATCGGCACCATATTATTACTATCGGCACATTTATTATTATTATTATTCATTTACTACAACACACCACATAATGATTCAAGACACCACATAAAAATTCTAACATTCAAACAATTACGCTTTAGCTTCTATAGAATTACACTTTACATCATATAATTAATTTAAATAACATTTTTTTTTGGTTGAAACATGATATTTTATTAATAAACACACAAAAAACTGTACACGGGGTGTTTCGAGCTGTACAAAGACAAGCTAATTTAACAAGCTAATATTGAAATCAACTCCAAGCTAGTCTAAGTTTTCGTGCATTTCGGATAGCATCTGAAATGAAAATCATCTTTGGGGGGCGTGATCGATCATCTCGATGGAACTCTTGGTTGCGCCAGTACCAAAATCCCTGCACAACCTCTCGAAACAAAAATCTCTAGAAATCGATATTATCATGATTTTAAATAACATTTTCCCACATTTCTTCTTCATATAAACACCCTAATTTCTTACAACTTACAACCGCTCCCTCCATTCCTACCGCTCCCTCCATTCCCTACCGCCTCCGTCATCTCATCCCTTCATCACCAAACTTTTAATTCATCGTCACACTAGCCCCCACCGCCGCCCGCAAATCCAATGCCCCTTCATCTGTAAAACAAAACCCCTCATCCCCTACTGTAAAAGCGTGTGTGTGCGTGTGTGGGCACGTTTTACAGGCAGGGGTGGGTTGGGCTGGGGTGGGGTGGTTGATTTACATCATTGGAGGTGCTGGGCGGCTGGGGAGAGGAAAAGAAAGGATTTTTTTTGAGAATGAAAAAAGGGAAGGATTCAGGTTGTGGAAGAAGAAAAATTCATGATGTGGAAGAAATGTGGTGGTTAGAAGTGTTAGGGTGGTGGAGATAGGTGGTGGTGATGATTTGTGAGGGTGGTGTGTTGTGGGTTTATTCATTAGTTTTGTAAAGTGTTGGATTTAATAATTTTTTAAAAAAATAAATTATAGTGTAACGAGTAAATCTGCCATTTTTTTGTGGTGTTTGGAGTATAATAAAAATAAAAATATTGTTGTGGTGGCGGAAGTAATTTAATGAGTGCCGAAAGCAAAAACGTGGTGGCGATACAAGCCGCCACATTATTACTATCGGCACCGTTATTATTATTATTATATTTTCATTTACTAAATCACACTATAAAATCACTCAAGACACCATATAAAAAATATGACATTCAAGCAATTATGCTTTAATCCATAAAGAATTACACTTTACATCATATAATTATTTTAAATAACATTTTCCCAGCTTTATTCTTCATCTAAAAACCCTAATTTCTTAAAACCTACAGCCGCCCCTTCAATCCCTACTGCCTCCGCTCATCACCAAACTTTTAATTTATCTCCACACTAGCTCCTGCCGCCGCCTGCAAATCCAATACACCTTCATCTGAAAAGCAAAACCCCTCATCCCCTCCTGTAAAATCGTGGCTCCTCATTGTCCCACCGGAAAATCGCAACTTTTGTTCCAGGTGTAGGAGAGGTTTTTTTTTTTTGTAGGAGAAAAAGAGATGGGTTTTACAGAAGGAAGGGGAAGGGAAAGAAGATGTTGGTGGGAGATGAATGTTACTATTTTCAGACCCCGAGCCTAGGGGTGTAATCGAGCCGAGTCGAGTCGATACTCCTTAGGGCTCGACTTGACTCGACTAAAAAAGTTCGGGCTCGAAACTCAGCTCGAGCTCGATCGAGCCATAAAAAGGCAAGATCGAACTCGACTCGCTAAGTACTCGATATAGCTCGACTCGGCTCGTAAGCTCGATAATTTTCTTAGAATTCATTTAATGTTTTTGATGAAATATGGAGAGATCAAACTCGACTCGTCCAATACTCGACTCGAATAATATTTTTTGATTTATAAAAAATAATATTTTATTATAAATTTAATTAATTAAATAGTTATTTAATCAAGCTTAATTAGCTCGCGAGCTACCTGATTACTTTATTTTAAAACTTGAGCTCGGCTCGGTTAATTTTTCAAGTAGCTCGAACTCGAAAAACCCGAATCGAATCGAACTCTCTTGCGAGCCGAGTACGAGTAGCCCAACTCAATTACGGCTCTAAGCCTGGTAGCGTTAAATGAGTCATAAATGGTCCGGTCAACTGCTTAGACCGCCGTCCTCGCTTGGTCCCAAAGGGCTAACCCGAGTGAACAAGACCTTTATGTCACACATTTATATGGTGGTGATGTGCTTCCCCCATTTCCATTGTGCAATATCACATTCTCCCCCTTATAAGGGACTGACGTCCTCGACCAGGACGATCAAGACTTGTCCTTGTGTACTTGTCCCAGTTCGTCTCTACCAGAGGACTTTAGAGGTGACATGTGGCACTTAGGTTCGTCAAGAGGTGGCCCGTGACACTTAGATCCGTTTGATAGTCGGCTATGAATACCATTCTGTAACGCTCCCAGTCCTCGTGCCTTGTAGCGCTAAATGAGTTATAAATGGTTCAGTCAACTGCTTAGACCGCCGTCCTCGCCTGGTCTAAAAGGGGTAACCCGAGTTGACAAGACTTTTATTACTCACACTTATATGGTGGTGATGTGCTTCCCCAACTTCCAATGTGGGATATCACAGGGGTTGCTCGTTTTTTTAGATCTCGAGGTGGGGTGGCGCGATTTAGTGGTGGGGGAGGGAGATGAGGCACGATTCAAGAGAGGGAGTAGGAAGGGGCATATTTTACAGGTGGGTTGGGTGGGGCAGCTGATTTACATCAATGGAGGTGCTGGGCGGCAGGGGAGAGGTAAATGAAGGATTTTTTTTAAGAAAGAAAAAAAGGGAAGGATTCAGGTTGTGGAAGAAGAGGGCTTCATGATGTGGAAGAAATTTGGTGGTTAGAAGTGTTAGGGTGGTGGAGATGAGTGGTGGTGATGGTGTGTGAGGGTGGTGGTGATGGGTGAGGGTGGTGGTGATGTGGGTTTATTCATTAGTTTTGTGAAGTGTTGGATTTAATAGTTTTTTTTATTTAAAATTGTGGTGTTTGGAGTTTAAAAAAAAATATTGTAGAGGTGCCGGAAGTAATTTAAAGTATGTCGGCAGTAAGGGTGTTGTCGAAAGCAAAAATATTTTGTAGGCCGCATGTTATTATTCTATGCTCAATTTCACTTTATCAGATTTTTATCATCAAATTAAGTTGGGGTAAGTAAGTAAATCGAGACTCGAACGGGGTTGAAGATTGCTACTGAAACACGTTTTCCAGATAATAAACGACGTCATTTATCGTTTAATACGATGTTGTTTCACACTAAACAGTACTCTAGATTGTAGTATCTTATATATATTAAGTGCTAAGGAGTTTACTTCTCAGGTGGCCATGTCGACCACTTCTTTGCCTGACACGTGTATTCTTTTTTGTTTCTAGCTTTCTTTTCCTTGTTGCATTAATGTTTCTTATTTTTTTATTATTTGCAAAACCTGTTCCCAATTTTTTCCGCTTGTATCTCAGGCTTCCTCCTGCTTTCGTTTCCGTCAAACCATTATTCACAAGATCACAGCTGTGCGATTTAGATGGAGAGGAGAAGGATTTGGACAGGAAAACATTTTTTCAAGATAGGTTATTGTTATTGTGTGCGTGGATGGTGTTGATTGGAAAGAGAGAGCCTCAAATCTTCAGGTCAGCATCCGTCTCACGCTTTTCTTAGTAGATTTTCAATCAGAAAAAATGGTACTCTACGTTACAATAACATACATGTTCATTCAACTGCCTTGTTGGTTTATCCGGTGGACAATGGGTGATATGGTGGTAACTCCTCGATTTGGTGCGGTAAAGTTGATTGATGGCGGCGTGGGGTCTGGCTGGATTTAAGCTGGCTTTTATCTGATGGATTATCAAGAGTTTACATCTCTTACACATTATGTCTACTAATGATTTATTTGTATGATTCTTCTCTTGCCTTGCCTTTATAATACAAATCTCATGCCAACTACTTCCACACTTTTGCAGAGAAAAAAATTCCTTTCCCCCTCGAAAGAATTAACTGCAAATACAAAGAGTAAGCTTTAAATTCCTCATTCATTTTCATTAAATCATTAAATGTTTAAATTGTGCTCTGCGTCTGTGCCACTCATATAAAATGCCAACTTGTTATCACCTGTTTGTGCACGTGTTATAGTGGCCATAAGTCTCACATACTCAGCTGGCTCTCCTTTCTCGACGATTGGATTAGTAAGCTGCTGAGTTAATTGCTCTTATAAATGGAGTTGCCAGCACTGGTATTGAAATTTCTAGCTTAAAAAAAGAAAACTGTTTTTCAATGAGCAATTTCTTAGCTTCTTGTGATAAAGGTATACTAGGACTTCGACTATGATGGGGAAGGTACTGTTGGGTGCACTTGTTTGCAAGGCTTGGGGTTCTGGGCTAGGTGCCATATTGATTAATTTCTCTTTCCGACAATCTGGTTTTTAAACATTACTTCAGTTGGATTATGTTGTTCAATTTGATGAAAGAGTATTCTTAGATTTTTCTCTTCTATCTTTGAGAGCCAAAGATGCTCAAATCATCCCATGAACGGTTGCATACTCTAGGGTGCACTTGTTTGCACAGCTTATTAAAAAAATAAAATTGAACACCTGTATTTTTGGGGTTGGAGGTGAGGGTTGGGCTCACTTTTGTTAGCCGTATGTTCTTTTTAAGGTTACTTGCTTTAATGATAGTTTGTTGTCCATCAGATTGAGATCTTGCATGATTTGCATGTGTTTTTACTTATTCGTTGGCCACACTTGATTTCGATCAGTAAAGGCTATGTGTAAGTCATTACACATGTTAGTTGTTGGTTGTTCATGTGGATGTTTACTGTGTTTCTTCCCTTTCCTCCATTCCATAATTGATATGAGTGGCTAAGATGTTGGTCCTTATATTAAAATGCAATTTTCTGTTTTACCATGGGTGTTTGGGTTTGACAAGGAAGGATTTTGTCAAGACTTTGATTATTTTTCTGGGTGTTTGGGTTTGACAAGGAAGGATTTTGTTAGCACTCTTGATCATTTTTCTGGTCGTGTGCGTTTTTTTTTTAAAAACTATTTCCAAACCCCTGAGAAAAGTAATTTCTCGCTTTCTTTGTGTTCTTCTTGTTGTTTGTTTTTGCACACAACTAGGCACCCCGATTCCTGGGAATTAGTGTTGTTATTCTTGCTTGGTTTTACATACAAGCCTCTGTTTCCATATTGTTTTGTGTACTACTACCGCTAACTCATGCTTGTTTGGGCTATATGCTCTCTTAGGATTTTGGTGCTATATGCTCTCTTAGACTTTTGGTGCTTTGTTGTTGGCTTTTCTGGCTATTTCGAGATCTTTGAGAAGGTCCTCATTAAGATATTGCTTCTTGATGCTTAATGGTTGTGCTATTGTTCTGTGATATTAGTAGGTTATACCAACAGGGTATTGTTGTGTGTCAGTTCATGTTTTAGCTATATATCACTTTAGTGCATTAATGGAAGTGTTTTTTTTGTTCACAGCGAGTTCATGTGTGGCTCTCTGAATTGTGTGATATATATGTTTTGCCATTTTTTTGATTGGTGAAGATTAGATGGAAGCTTGAAGGATTAGATGATATGGTTCAGCCATCTAATTTTTCCCTTGGTGTCAAATGAGCCCTTTACCCGGATAGACGGGGACCGAAAACCAGGCTAAAGGGTAGACTTCATATGAGCACAAGTTTCATTTTACCAACTTTACTCTCTCTTGTCCCAGAAGATGTTAGTAAAGAAGTTTCACAATCGGTTAGTTTACCAACAATATCTTTATCTTGAAGGTTTATGATTCATTCGATGAAAATGATCTATCCAGAAGGGATTTGGTTGGACAACTGTAATTGTATGACCAATTCTTGTATGTATGCATGTATGCATCTATTTGAAATAAAAATTTGAGGAGATCAATAGAAAACATGAAGAAGGGAGTTAACAGGAGTTTGTAGGCTGACTATAACGCATTTAAAAGGGAGAAAGCTATCAACTTAGTATGAACATTGCTTCTTGTATCTCCAGTAAATAACTTGCAAATAAGCCTGCTGGGCTGTGGAAGACAAAAGAGATTTCTGCCAGGGAGTAGGCAAGGCATACTTGTGTATTTTATGACCATAATCCATCTGCATTTGGAGTCTATTGCATTTTCTTTTAACAAAGCAAATAAATGGCAGAACAAACGAACCTTTATTATTAGAAAATCGAGTGGAAATCCACAAAATACAGAGTCAAAAAATACAAGGCTAATGTAAAGTATCTAAATTCCAAGCTAATCTAAGATTTCGAATGCGAGACTCTGACTTTGAAATCATCACATGGAGGGGAGGATGAAATTCATAAGTTCCGTGGTGGATCGAATTACGCCAGTGCCAAATGCTATAAAGCATATCTCTAAACTAGTAGGACCACTTGTTGTGACTTCCTTTGTCAGTCAAGAAAGCCCGAAGCCATTCTTGGGGGGTTGCCGGGGAGAAGAAGTCGGTCCATTCTTGCCTGGGTACAAGAGATTTCCAAACCTGCTTTGAAAACCTGCAATCCCTGAGAGCATGGATGCAAGTTTCATCAAATCCATTTGCTACAAATTCTACACGTTGCGGTAGGAGAGACATGTCTTCTGAAGAGAAGTGACATGGTAGGCAATGCGTTGTGAGCAACCTGCCATGTCAAAAAATTAAGTCGAGCAGGGCCTTTGAAGTGCCAAATTTTCTCCCAAAAATGATCAGCATGGTCAGGGTCTGGGGAGGACAGGTATTTGTAGGCCAATACAATTTCATTTACATGATTTATTTCACAACGATTTTCACAATCGGACATGCCGTAATCCGTTTGCAGAGGTTAAAAACGTAGACAGGTGCATGCACTCCATTAGTTCTTTTTATCAAATGCCTTGGATTCGTTACGCTTCTTGTTTATGCTATCCACTTTTTCATTTTGGTATCTATTGTTTAGTATTATCGTTGGTAATTTAATTATGTTAGGCTGCCGTGCATTGCACGCTCACTTCCACTATTAATACATACGAAGTACTAACGAATTCTTTTTTTTCCCGACGTTTATTTAAATACAAAAACCTTAATTTGCACCAACGCAATTCCTCCAATAGACCAGACTCAGAAGCCAACTTTTAAAAGATTAATCGACCTTTTCAAATTCCATTCTTGTCTCAAGAATAAGCTTTCCGAAAATCAAGAAAGGTGTGGTGCACATATAATTTAAAGGACTGAAATAATAGATTGCAGAGATGGTAACTGAGTTGAAAAAGGACCCATTTAATGCTTGAAACTGGTGTGTCAATAATCCATTGTCTGCAAAATTCAGGGCAACAAGATGTAGCAAATAGCATTCAGTTTGTTTCTTTTCGCATTCTGTATTGTTGCTTAATTACATCATTCTCCAATGTTTAAACAACAAACTTGTTTTCAAGATGAAGCCGAATGAGTTTTAACGGAGAGATTTTATGGTGCACTGTTTTATATATATTATATCAAGTGGTATACCGTAGAGCCTTTTATTTTCTTTACCATTGCGGAAAAAGGCACTTGCTTTGAAGCTTAGTTTCACGCTTAATTATCCATCGAATCTGAAATTATGAACATACAATTACCTTAAGAGGAATATCTTCTTTCTCTTCCAGATGGATGGATCCATCCCTTTTCTTTCAAAGACTCTGGAGACAGTGACGAACCTAGGAAAATTTTTCAATGGAGGCCAAATTAAAAAGAAAAGTAGAAAAAACCTAAACAGTCAAGTCTCGAAACCATGACCTTAGGAAAAGTAACAAAGCTTCTAACTAGTTGAACTAAATTAATAACTATTATAGAAATTGTCTGTAATAATATACTTACACAAATTTATTATTATAAGAGGTGATATTAAGAATTTCACCCTGAATTTGAATGTAAGGTCAAATCACCCCACCCTTAATTGGCTGGGTCCGTCCCTGTCTGGAGATCATATGTATTGTTTTAAAAAGGAAAAAAAAATGATATATGTTGTTTAAAATTATCAAAGAAATTTCCTAAAAAAAAAATTATCAAAGAAAATAAAAGAACAATGTAATGCCTTAAATAAATATAAGAAAAAAAAGAAAAAGAAACGGAGAGTATAAAACGGCGTTATTTTGTAAGGAATACGGAAAAGAGAGTCGTTTAATGGATGCAGTAAACCCCTTGCGATGCTACTCTCGTACTACCCTTGTCCTAAAATCCTAAAATATAAGTCCAATTGGACTTTATAAACAGTTTAAGAAAAGTTGGTTATTTATTATTAATTTTAAACGTAAACGTCTAAGATAATATTTGATTGTAATTAATGCATTAACCGTAAGTAGTGAAAAGTAACCGACCCTAAAAAAAAGTAAATAAATATATAATAAATGAAAGGTAAAAAAAATAATATAATAAATACTACATATATATTATAAATGGGTCAGAGTCCATAAGGACAGATTTTAAACTTAAATGGTTGAGAAGGACAAATACTACACATGTGTTATTACATTTTGTACATGTGTTCATTACACGTCATTCTTCTCAACATTTTGATTAAAACCCATCTTTTACTTACATTTAACCTTTATTAAATTGATTTATATTATGCAACAAATAAAAAAACTTATATTTTGGGATGGAGTTAGAATCACTTATCTATACTAATGTATTGACAATTCTCATTGGGCCAAGCCCAAGATTTTTATTTCAATTTCTTAAAAAAGTCTTATTTAATAATAAACTCTAATGTTAATAAAGAGGGAAATCCAAGATGGGCCTTGTCATGTTCTCCACATGTTGAGAACACAATATAGACGAAAATTGAAATTTGTAAATTTTGAGATCTTTGATTTTTTCCGGTCTTCAACAATATTTTTGAAAATTTCTCTATAAATACAACAATATATATTTCATCATCTCTCACGAGCTTCTAAAATATGAAAATCATTCAAAAACACATCTGTAAAATAGTATATCGGACAACATAAATATAATATAAACATATAAAATACCACTAAATATAGACTCATCCTCTACTTAGCTGGTACACACAATGAAGGACTGTAAATGTATTAAAACATTCCTATAGTTGTGCAGAGTGTGATATATTGTGATGACTTGGGAGCTACCCAACTTAGCTCTAACCAGAATTATATTCCCGTGAAACATGTTGCTATTAATTTCCACTTTATTATGGATCATGTAAAAAAAAAGAGGTCTACGAGTTTAACATGTTTCGTCCTCCGACTAACTGCATTGAAACTGCTCTCACATGCACTGTGTCATAGAGGCGGACTCACACTATTTAAAATAGGGTCCATTGACCCTGCTGAACTGGGAAAAAAATGGTGAATATCACAAAAATAAAAAGAAAACATTTGTTTATCATTTGTTATTTTTTCTAGTGACGTAACGCCGCCATAAATGCACATTAAAGAGCGAATTAGGATTTCAGACACAAAGTCCAATTTGATGGGACGTAATAGAGGCCGGACACACATGATTTATAACAATATTTATCCTAGATTTAAATAGAGTTGAATTGTAATATATAAAAACCATTAATCTTAATTGTATATAAACCTTGTAATTCCATACAATTATTCACGGCAGTTCTATCAAATTCCATCTCTCATGATGTGATGCCGGCTGGAAATGAAATCAAATAAACAAAAACATTCAACCAAATGTGCAAAGATAAAAAATAAAACTAATTAATTGAAATGATTCATTGAAAAAATATATTTCCTTTTAGAAAGTCTTGTTAGATTAAAGTTTTTAGTAGCAGTCTCAGTTATCTTTGGCTACTGCTAATGCCAGAGCACTGATGCTAATTACAGAGCAGATTCCCCAAAACACCCTTACCTTTTCTTTCACCTAATTAATTCCTCCTCCTTCCCAAAAAAAAAAATAATTCCTGCTTCGTTGTTCTCCGTCCTAATTAATGCAGTTGGTCAAATGCCAGACTGTTAGGTCCCACGCATTTCTAAATTCACTTATTTTTTTCTGAAAAGGTTCTAAATTCAATTATCAGCATTTTTAATTTCGGTTTAGGTATTTCTTTTTACGGAATAACAAAAAAAAAATCCTACTTATGGAAAATTGAATTCACTAATTTCTGCTAGCAGCCTTACATAGTAGTACTTCTTTTTTTATCGCTTAAAACGTTTTTTTTTTCACTCACTTAGATAATGTTGCAGTAAAATTCTTTAATTTGTTCCTTGCAATTAAAAGATATAGTGATAGAATAATAAATATTTGTATGCCAAATTAAAAATAATAATGCAAAATGATAGTTTTTTTTTAAAAACAAATGATAGCTAATTCAGTAAAAGCAACCCAAAAAAAAAAAAAAAAAAAAAAAAAAACCTTGAGACATACTATTTCCGAAGTAAATAAATTACGTAGCACATATGTTTACGAATTATTTATCATAAGTTATTGAAGTAAAAAAATATTAAAATGATAATTATAACCAGTCAATTAATATATAATCTGACAGTTTTATTCTGCATCATATTTTCCTAGATGAAGGTTTTTCTTTTCTTCCTGTAATGTGATATAAAAATCACATATAATTTTTTTTTTTTTTTGCATATAATTTTTAGTTTGACATGCAAATCTTTATTATTCTGAAATTGTATGTATTTGTTTTACTAACTTTGAAGAATTCCTAAAACAAAAAATATACTCCTCCGTTCCTAAATTATATGTAGCGTTTGAAAAAAAACACACAGATTAAAAAAAAAAGTATTCCAAAAAAATCTTGGAAAGTGTTGTGGTGAATGAATATGAAAGATTGATAAATTGAATGAAGCCAGAAAGTTGAAAAGAATATTAAAACGAAAATAATATTAAAATATGTATTAGAAATATAACTACGACATATAAAAATAAAATTTTAATTTTGACAACTGCAACATATAATTAGAAAAAGAGGAGTATAACTGAATCATGTTGAATTCATTTTTCATTTAGTGAAATTGCACTTTTTTTTTTTTTTTCTGCGTGGGAAATAGAGTAAAGCAACAAAAGAGGAAAAATGTGATAGAATGCAATTTCGTGGGACCAACAGTATTTATAGGGTTGCAGAGGAAGTAATTATGCGAAAAAGTCAGGTGAGGGTAATTTTGGGAATTTGCTCTGGAATTAGCATCCTAGCTCTGGTATTAGTGGTACCCGTTATCTTTTACTTTTTGTACTTCACATTCCTCTCCTTTGACTGCTGGATTGAAATTATCCAAAAGTATGAAAATTAGCCTTAAGACTCTGTATCAACCATTATATATATACATATATTATATGTGAAGTTTTTAGTAGATGTACTACGTGAAGAAAGACACGACGTCAAGATCCAACCACACAAGTTAAACGCAGAATGAAATCGCGCGACAGAATCTTGCGCGCAGATGAGGCATCTTCTTACGTGATGACACACTACGTAAAAACTTCCCATATTATATATGCAAATTGTCAAAACATATGTAGTCAATCATTCATGCCTGCACCAAGGTCAACGGTGTGCAAGGAGTCTGACAATCACAAAGGACAGATGCATCATAATCAACACATAAATTTCAGCTTTGGTTTGACCCGACTTTGGATCCATTTAATCATGAGAGAAAATAAAATAAAATAATGTAAAGTAATGATTATAAGGTTAAAATGTTGTATTAAAGTTTGTGTTGATGAAGAAATGATTGGTGAAATGATTTGTGAGAGAAATATTATATTGATAAAGAATGGTTGAATAGTGTAGGTGGTGAATAAAATGAATTGATTAATATTATTTTATTTGTTGATGCGAAATGATTGGTGAAATGATTGTAAAATAATAGTAAATAAGATAATGTGTGAATAAAATATTAAGTTGGATCCAAATGGATCCAATCGATCAAACCAAACGGAGCCTGGTTTGAAGATTCATTAGGTTTTATTATATATATATATATATATATATATATATATATATATATGGTGTAAATAAAATCTTAGAATTGAACATACAGTTTTGTTTTTTATATATAAGATGGCAAACCTTTTTGGTGCAGCTGTGTTTATTGTGCTAATCGTGTGGATCAGTGTGCCTAATGATGATTTTCCTGCAGGTTTGGCTTTAGGTATGTGGATCGCGGGACCTGATACTAGGGGCGAATCCAGCATACCCAAGGGGGGTCACGTGACCTCACTCAATTTCTAAAAAAGAAAAAAAAAATTTAGTATTAAAACTGTGTAGTTTTGTTGTTAAAAAGTGTCATTTTATCGATAAAATTTGATGTTTTAGACTTCGATGACCCACTGGAATTTTTTTTGGATAAAAGATGTAGTTTTAGACTCCGGTGACACCACTGGAATATATTCCTGGATCCGCCACTGCCTGATACTCAGGTAAGTATCAAATTATTCTCTTTTTTCTGGTAAATTAATGTTGTTATGGTGAGGTTTATTTGATAATTATTATTTTCTTTTGTTGAATTTTGAAGAGTAGTACCATATTTTCTTTTATAATGATTAGTGTACTGCATGCAACAACAAAATAGACACAATAATGTGATACAATTAATATATTATTGATGATGATTATTTCCTAAGAATTTGTTAAGAGGGTCTTTATATGACTATTAATGACAAAAAAATATGTCGTGTCTTTGTTTATTGTACCACAACATATATATATAAGCAAAGTGAAATATATTGGTTGATACCTTTAACGTACGGAGCCTTTTATCTCTTGTATTATCCCTTTTGGCAATTAAATGTTAATAAATAATTAATCAAGATTTCTTTGATTCTGATTTAATTATATATTTGGTAAAATAAATAGAAATTATTCATTGTATAATCTTGAATTTGACAATGAAGTTTCGGATCGAGTTGCAGGAAACAATGGATATTGGGAAGGAAGAAGGTGACTTAAGTTCCAATGGCGATCCACCAATGAGCCAAGAGTGATATATACTACTACTTTATGTTCTAATATATGTTGCAAGTTTGTGTTATCATTTTGAGATTAATAAATATAGCATGTTAAAAAGTTATGAAATGGAAGTACGAGTGAAGTTATGATGTATTGCATCTTTAATTGCGTGTGAACAATATTGTACAATGCTAATGGAAGATAAAATTTGAAAAGACTGATAAACATCAAAATAGATAGAATTGTTATATCGTAAAGTTAACATAGCAGTAGATAATTGTTTGTTTATTGTTATGTTTTTTTTCCGCTTAAAGCTCCGGTATCCTGAATCCACTGATACGACTAATTTCGGAGTTCGGTCCGGTACGACGCATCTAGATGATGCTTTTACTCGTAGGTAAGATCTGGTCAAGCCTCTTTCAACACAAGATTTGTATCGCCCCAGCACTCGAGCAGCTCGATAAATGAAATGAGTCATAAATTATCCGCTCAACTGCTTAGACCGCAACTCCGGGCCTGGGGGAGTTACAGTATTCTTTTATAAATTTCTATTTTTTTTTAATACAACACAGTATAGCAGAGACAAATTAAACGAACTTAAAAGATGTAAAGAATGAATGTTAAATTTCGGGTCAATCGATTTCATATATCCCATTCACAATACATAGCTACAATATATATAGTCATATTCGCGCTTCTAGTGCTAGTCATAAATTACCAATCTATCCTTTCTAATTACATAGTAAATAATATCCTTTCTGATTACCAATCTATTAGTCAATATCGTAATACCCCCACAAGTGGGAGCATGAAGATCTGAACGACCAACTTGCGTAGTAAAACTCCGAATTGTTGTCGCCCCAAAGGCCTTGGTAAAAATATCCGCCAACTAGTGATTCGTAGGAACATAAGACGGAAGAATCATACCATCCATGATGGCATCACGTCTTTAAATGACAATGGCCTCAATATGCTTCAGACGTTCATGAAAACAGGTTCCGAGCTATATATAATGCAAACCGACTAGCATAGAAAAGTCGAATCCTGTGGGGTGCCGAATGCCAAGGTGTTGGAAAGGTGTCTTAAACCCAATCGGGTTGGATCAGATCCGACCGGGTTGGGTCATTTATAGTCTATTTAGTTCATGTAATAACTTTGTTATGATTAATAAAAGCACTTATGTTATTATATATTGTTTAATCTTCATATTATTTGTTGTATATATAGTAACGTCCCTAGTATCAATCTGTGATAGAGAAAACCATGATAGTGATTGTGGTTGATGAGATCTCTAATCACTATAACAAGGTTGGTACTTAAATGTCTCTAGTCTTATGTATTATCAAATGGGACATTGATAGTATAATCGACCAAGACGTATGGATGTCCTCTATCTTTTAGAAGATAAGGATAGATCTCGCTTCATCGAAGTGTATGGACACTTGGACCGTGACGTGGACGTGTATTAGAGAATGCGTGACGTTAGACCGACCCACTTACATTAAGTGTCACACTATGTGGCGCTTGTGTAATTATCCTTTTGACCGAGTCTTCATGGCATCACGGTGTGGATTGTCATGCTTTGACACTATTGAGATTTCTCCTAACCACGGGCGATAACGCGGTAGTGATTGGGTATGATATTGAAGCACGCGGAGTATACATGATTGGTCGTCCGGGAATCGCGTATCCTATGATTGGGATCGATATATCCGAAATGGCCTTCTTATAAGAATGTCTAGCTCTCGAGAATCTTTGCAAACCGGGAGTAAATATGTTATTCCGAGAGAGCATGATATCCAGATTATAAGATACGATCGTTAATGTATTGACACTCGAGATACGATCGTCTGGATATTATTACAAAATGATAGGATTGTAAGTTACACGGTAATCGCTTCACATGAAAGGTAGTAGTCATTGCTTTTGACTCTTCCGATGATTGGGGTCACGGTGTGTTGCTTAGACGCTATCCCGTGATCGTTAGGTATGAAGGGCATTTTAGTAAATTGCACTTTGTGTCTTCGGCCAACATATTCGGAAGCCTATCGGGTCACACACATATGAACATCGAGTCGGATTAAAATGCGGTTATAGTTGATAACCAAATAAGGAAAGTTTATCTCTAGACTATAAAGGTTATTGTGGTATATTAATATGGTGGTATTTATTTATTATGAATAAATAAAATACAAGATATTAATTATATACAAATTATATTAATTAAAGAATATTCTGGAAGCCAATTAATTGGCATATGGGGCGCCACAATTGAGTGTATAAGATACACTTGGATTGTGCACTTTAATTAATAAGATTGCCATAATATTAATATAAGATATTAATTGATTTTGGAAAAATAGATTTATGGTAATAAGATAATTATAATCAATATAAGATATTGGCAAAATAAATTATAATTAAAGAGATAAATCAATCTAGTTGATTTTTCTTATTTTATTGGGAAAATGTTTCTCTCCTACACACATACGGGCGCCACTTTTGACTATAAATAAGAGGTGGGTGTCAAGCTCTTTTCAGACAACACAATTGCAAGAGCTCATAGTTCATAGCTTTGTGTGTAAAATAGAGAGCTATCCATCGTGAGTTTGTGAGGGAAGAAAATGGCCGGTCTAGCAACCGAAGTTTTTCCGATAGCAATCCAAGGAGGATTCCGGCAAGGGGTTCGTGTGGATTAGCGATAGAGGCCGGAGGCGTGGACGGCTTGCGCACTGAACTACTCTCTGTTGACGGTCAAAGCGACGATCTTATAGATCATCAATGTATAACCGTCAACCTACTTAACGTGTTTATTGTATTAAACGAAGAACGATCTAGAAAAAGGAAATCAAATTTTAAATTCAGCTGCGTTAAACTAGTGATTTCCTAACACAAGGTCGGCAAGTAATTGCTTCAGCCACTTCAGTTCACACGTCAGAGAAGCCATTGACCAATATTCGCTTCCAATGGAGAGCGCGAGACACCGTGGTCGCTTCTTGACTTTCGTGAGATAGGAGAAATACCATGAAACATGAACAACCCACTCAAGAATCGTGGAGTAATAGGGCAACTTGCCCAATCAGAGTCACACCACCCTTCAATGAGAAGGGAACGATCAGAATGCAGCAGTATACCCTGCCCATGGTGTTTCTTCAAATAACGAACAAAACGCAAGGCGGCATCCCAATCTTCAATCCTCGGCGCCTGCATAAACTGAGATAAAACATGAACCGAATAAGCCAAATCAGGCCAGGTGACACCAAGATAGATAAGGCGTCCAACAAGACGCCGGTACGACTCCGGATCAGTCAACAAAGGCCCAGTCGCAAGCGCCAACTTATGATTCTGTTCGATAGGAAAATCCGCAGGTTTGCACCCAAGTAAGCCAACCTCATGTATGACATCGAGTGCATATTTCCACTGATTTAAGAAAATTCTGTCTGTGTTCCTCGCGACCTCGATCCCAAGAAAATATTTAAGAGCCCCAAGATCCTTCATCTTGAAACATTGCCCAAGATACGATTTAAAATTTGTCATAGCCACTTTATCATTGCCCGCAATGATCATATCATCGAAATAGACAAGCACCACGAGCTGAATCCCATCACGAGCCAAAGTAAACAAGGAGTAGTCAGAATAAGACTAACGAAAGCCATAATCGCGCAAAGCTGAGGCAAGCTTTGCAAACCAACACCGATGTGCCTGCTTCAATCCGTACAATGATTTGCGCATCTTGCAAACCAAGTTTGATCCCGACCTGCCGGACCGGAGGTATCTTGTAGATTGATAATTATGACTAGCACTAAGCCCCGAATATGACTATATATATTATAGCTATGTATTGTGAATGGGATATATGAATTCGATTGACCGAAATTTAACATGGTATCGAGCCGAGGTCCCGAGATCAAACCTGGTTGGAACATTATTTTTAAAAAATGTGCAAGTGTTGGGATAGATTGCCCACACTTGAGGGGTGTTGGGACAAATTGCCCACACTCTTGAATAAAAAAAATTGTGCAAGCAAGTGTTGGGACAGATTGCCCACACTTGAGGAGGGGGGTGTTGGAAGAGATTGCCACACTCTTGAATGAATTAAAAATATAGTTGCACCTTTACTACCACCAATTGGTTTTCGTGACAACGGTAAACGCTGATCTTTAACGATGAAAGTAGGTAGATACATGTTTTTGAAACTTAAAGAAATGTATGAAATTTATAATAAGTACTACTCTTTAACTAAAGATGTAAGATTTGATGTTGCAGAAACATCTCCCGTGATGCGACAATCGATATGCAACATCAATTATAGAAACGTTATAAATAACGGCGCGCCATTATCGAGTATCGTTGATATTAGTAGAAATGTCAATGAAAATGGCGTTCCTTTACGTAATATAAGATAAAATCATTAGAGACAGGTTGGAATTCAAAAGAAAGATAAAGACGTTATGTCAAGATAAAACTGATTTATATGTTAGTGTATATTTAAATGTATTATTCAAATAAATTAGTTGTAGTTTTATATTTGTGTTAAATTAGGATTAATCTCATATATAAAGGAGAAGTATTGTATCATATTCAATCAATTCAATAAGACAAGCGCCTGTAGTCTTTACGCTTCCGCACGACGATTCGATTTTCTTTAGTAATCCTCAAACTAATCAAGTAATTAAGCAAATAATATGGTATCCAAGAGGGAAAACCGTAATACTAATAGTGTTGAACCTATAACAAGCCCGCACTAACATGCCCTCAAGTATGAACCTATAACAAGCCCGCACTCAACATGTCACACAAAAGCATATAAAGAACACACAAGGCCAACAAAGAGACCAAATACTTGCATAATATAAGTGGAGAAAAAGTTGACAACAATGATTAATCACATAAACTTCCGTTCTGATACCATGTTGAATTAATATCTCTATCAAAAGTTTAAGCTGATAAGTAGATAATTAACATCTTAAACAATTCATTATCTATCTCTCTATCAGCTTAAACTTTTAGAAAAGGTGTTAATTCAACATCTTAAACACTCAAACAAATAGAACTCCATCATGCTATATAACCCTAAGGCAATTAAGGAAAATTTATCATAGTGACTCCCTCTTAGTGAATCTGTCTACGCAAAGAAGATCTGGATCATACAATTTCCACACACGGGCAATCGTGTATTCCACCTCGAAAATCATGTGATCCAGATCTCCGCCACGTAGTAGCTCCTCACTAGTGAGTCCCTAAATAAACGACCCGGCAATTAAACCCAATGGCACAAAATCACACATTACCTTTAAAAGAAGTAAGAGATATTAGTTGTCTTGATTATGAAGCCCGCCAGGCGTGAGATATCTACTTTGAAGAGTCGTTTTCGCCTTGAATTGCGGGTAACACGGTTTTATTTCCATTGGGCTATTTTGATTTTCCTGATTCGTTTTCTTTTGTAGTCATTATTATTTGTTTATTTTAGGCAAAACAAACATCATAGCTTTATGAGACTTTGGTATAATTGTCTAAATAGTTTGCTTTACTTCTTTCTCTGGGTAATTCTTCTGCAATCACTCTATTTACACCAGAGACATATGCGATAATTCTTGACCATACAGTTTGAATTTGAATTGAAACCGTGTAATCCATTCATCCACATGCTTTACTTCATAAAAATAGACTCACCATAGAAAACTTCATTTTCTCCATAGCTATAAGTCGATAGAAAATATGGTAATTAGTAGAAGGGTTTGTTTTTTCGTAAAACCCATAAATTTAAATTTTAAATTTGAATAAATCTTGGAGTTGAAATATGAACTTAAAGATTCGTCGATGTTACCCTTCAGAAAAAAAGATTCGTCGATGTTCATAATATATGAAGGGTAACATCGATGGCCAACATTCGTCGTAACCTTGAGATTCGTCGATGTTCACTCTCGCACGAAACACGTTATCATTGGCCATCATTTTATTTGTGATCAGATTCAATAGGGTTACCTGCGTGTCGCTTATGTCTCTATGGTTGACAAGCTCGCCCATGCATTCACCAACTTTGCCTCGCATTCCGTTTCACACTTTTTGCTACAAGCTTGGTTTTGCCTTTGACCATACACTTTGAGAGGGCATATTAATTATCTATATTATTCGATTTATTTTTTGTACATGTACTTATTACTATTTATCGTGGATACTCTAGAACATTCCGGGTACTTGTAATTATATACTTGTAATGTAATTACTATTTATCGTGGATACTCAATGAAATATATATTTTCCCATCTTCACAATCTCGTCTTAGAGGGCTTCCATTACACATTCTAAAGAACCGGAAATTTCGTTATGTTTACTTCGCTCATCATTAAACATTTTCTCGACATTTTTTTGTGTTCTCGTCCAAATTTGAACGATTTCGTCCAAAATACGATAAAAACGCCCAAATTTGGATTTCTTTTGTGCTAATCCATTCATCGTCCAAATTTGGACGTTTTTCCAAATTCCGTCCAAACCTTTAACATTTCACTTTTCTTCCTTCTTCTTCAATGGCAAACCCTCCGACGCCATGGAAAGCATGGAAAGCAGAATACGCAAAATCAGCAAGATCTTCCTGCAAAACCTGCAATTCTCCAATTGATAAAGAAATCCTTCGGCTTGGCAAATTGGTTCTACTCAATTTGAAGGCTTCATGCCTGTACGTATGCTCTGCTAGCTCTCTACTCCTCCCGTTTTCCCTCTCTTTTTCCTTTCTGCATTTATTCCTATATATATATTCGAGGTGGTTATTTTTTTTCCTTTATTTATTCTTTAATTGATCGTATTATTGAGTTTATGTATCAACAGATGTGGCATCATGCTAGCTGCATTTTAAGAAAAGCAGATGAGATGAGAAAAGCTCTGACTGGGAAGAAGAAGGAAGAAAAGTGAAATGTAAAAGGTTTGGACGGAATTTGGAAGAAACGTCCAAATTTGGGCGAAACCGTCCAAATTTGGACGGAATTCTTCACAATTTGGACGTTGCGTCCGAATTTTGGACGGATTCCGTCCAAATTTGGTCAGTAAATGGATTGGGACAAAAAGAAATCCAAACTTGACGTTGATCAGATTTGGGCGAAATCGTCCAAATTTAGACGACGAAACTCAAAAAAAAAAATCAGATTTTACAGTAGCCTGATTTCCCAAATTCCCGATGTGAAAGCAGTTTATAGGCATGAATGGCAGCTTTAAGCATAACCCTAAATCTTAAAAAGAAATGCATGCATAAGCTGACTCTATATGTATAGTATAGTAGGCGTAGCCCTCCACTTTCTGCTACATGCAAGATGCGCGCAGTCCTCGATCTGCAGCTGTTTTCTGCACTCTCCACTATACGGACACATATACATTAGATGCAGCCAGGCCAGCTCCTTTCTTTCTTGTCCGTTTGTTGTCCTTCAAATTCAAAATAGGGAAACTTGTTGCAAAATCAAATTTTTGCTATTTTTTTTTTTAGGAAGGGTCCTATGTTTATATAGGAAATACACACTCTTATACACACACTATACATATATATTTCTATGTCAAAAAAGTTATACACTAACTACTATTCTTAGGGTACTTTTTTTTTTAATTTTGAATTTAAGATTGTGTAATGTGCAGCATGTGTTTTTCAAGTTTGTTGTTTGGTAGTAGGTGTGCCCATAACTCTAAGAGTTGACCTGCCAATCATAAAAAAATAGAAACTGACCTATATATATAGGATTTACATGTAGATAGCTGTGATCCCTGATATGGCTTAGCTGGTGAATCGTGGGTGTTTAAAAACAAACAATGTGAGCGGGAGGTCTATGTTCGAACCCCACAAGAGGCGAATCGCTATTTGTCTCTCTCACAATGGGCAATTTGTGTTTCTAAGCTTCACAGCACTCCAAATTTACATCACCATACACTTGTGGGATCGGGAGATGAGGACTTCTGGGTAGGGGTTTACTTTTTTACATGTAGATAGTGTGGATTTCATTACTCAAAAATTGTTACACTTTAATCAAAAGATCTAGTGATTCAGAATCATAAGCTTTTTAATTATATCAAAACAATTAAAATAAGTCTTACTTTACGGGATTCGACATCTACATTCCAGTTTAACGCTTAGCTGCCCTTTTAAAGCAATCAAACTCTTACTATTAGGGTATGTTCTAATTAGGTCTGTAAACGAGCCGAACCCTACCGAACCCTGGAGGAGTTCGGTTCGGCTCGAAAATGTTCGAATACAGGGCTTGATTCGGCTCGAAATTTTCGAGCCTAAAATATCAGGATTCGGTTCGGCTCGAACTTAAAAAAAGGGAAAAATATTTGGTACTATTCGGCTCGAACAGTTCGAACATGTTCTGTCCGAAAATTCAAAAATACCAATAAATAATTTTAGTTCAAAAATACATGTCCAAAACCAAAATAATACATTACATGATAGAAAATATAACATAACATGTCTAAAATATTCAAGGTCCTATTTCAAAATATAACATAACATGTCCAAAAAATACCTTGCAACTCTACGAGCCGAACATGTTCGGCTCGTTTGTCCGAATACTAATTTCCAAGGCCTTATTCCACGTTTGATGATACAAGCCGAGCCCCAAACCGAACTTTTTCAAGCCGAACATGCCGAATCGAATCGAACTTTAAGACTCACTTAATTACAGGCCTAGTTCTAATGACCGTAAATTTCATTACTCATGATCCCTGAGGCACCTTTCACTCCTTTTTCTCTAACTAAAAATTATTATTAAGCGTATTAGTGCCTTAAGAAATTAATTAATATATCTAAAATATACTAATATAGTATTGTAAATGTATTTTTTTTATTATTGGAGATGTAAATACTTTGTTGGTAAATGAATTTTTAGTATTGAAAATGTATTTTTTTATTATTGAAGATGTAAATACTTTATCGATAAATGAGGAAAAATAATAAATGTGTATTAAAATGTAAAATGACAGATAAATAAAAACAGAATAATTTATGAGACGTGACAGATAAAATAAACACGGAGGGAGTAACGATCAATTAAGAAAAACATTTCTCAATGATTACAAAAAAGAGTTCAAATTGTATAATCATTACGGAAATCAAGGGGCGGGAGAAACTAGTTCAAATGAGAAGGAAATAAACTTGATCAAAACGTCAACAGGAGCATTAAGACAAAAAAAAAAAAAAAAACCCACCAATATTCAAGCAAGAGATCCAAATACAATTAAGGTCAAATTTTCTCCTTGAAAAACATTCCATTCATTTGTTTTGAATGAAAATTAGTGTATATATTTTTCAAGAAGCTTTGCCTTATTTGTCCACCAAAGCCCCCCACCCCAACTCTCCTCAAAAGTGATCTCTTTTATTAATCTTGCCTTCAAGGGGTTATAAGAGCAGCTTTACAAGAACCAAATCAGAAAAAATCCAAAAAAAACATTTACACACTTCAATTTATCTCGCTCTACCAAAGTTTTAGTCCATGTAAGAATTTGTCCCATATGTGAATTTAACGGATTTTTTTTTAATATTGAGTTATCATCTTTCTGAAAAAGAAAAAAAAACTTAGCTGTTGGTGTAAGAAGCTAGAAGGACAAAGAAGTTGACAAATCGTGATCAAAGGACAATTTAATTTTCTCACGCGATTAATAAGGACAATTTCATTATTAATGGACCTAAATACCCTTAAATAGAAATGAGTTTTTATGTTTTTTATTTTTATTTTTATAGAAAATGAGTCACATAAATACTGAGCATTTAAGTCTGGCATTAAATTTGGGTAATTATAGGGATTTAATGCTTCCCAAAACGGTTATCCTAGTTTCAAATGCTACCTCCGTCCCAAAATGTAAGTCTTTTTAGGCATTTACACACATATTAAGAAAGTTGATTAAATTTGTTATTTGTCATTAATTTTGATTAAAAAGACTAAAATGACTTTTCAATGGTATTAATACAAAATAATAAAAAGTGGTTGAATATATAATAAATGAGGGTAGAAGGAGAAATATGTAATAAATGCTTTATTGATTTTGTAAATGAAACTTACATTTTGAATAAAACTAAAAAGCCTAAAATGACTTACATTTTGGGACGGGGGTAGTACATACATACATATATATATATAGTAAAAAATGTAGTAATATATAAAAGCAGCGAGAATAACCAATAAAATATAATTACAACCAAAAAATGTAGTGAACGGACAATAAATAGATATGGTTAATGCAAAAAAATATAAGAATAATCGATAAAGAAGTAAGATTAACAACCAAATAATTAGATGTAGTTACGGAAAAAAAATGTAGTAATATCGATATGGATCGAAAGAACATAGGTGGAGTAATTTTGCATCAAAATTGTAGATAAAATGAGTAATTTTACATTGAAATAAAAATTATGTAGTAATAATGGATGCCTAAAATAATGGAATAGTGATAAACCATTACAATAAATTGTCATAATTAATTAAATAAAATCTTCTATTTTTATGGTAGACAATTATTTATTATTATTATTTATGATAATTGGTTCATGTTTCAAGAGAAGGGTAATTTAGGATAAAACAAGATTTTCCGTCCTTATTGAATCACAGTGTCCTGCATTTTTAATTTAATTAACAATATGTCCTTTTAGTCAATAATCTATATATACCAAATTTCAAATGCAAGTCAATACCAAATAATATACAAACATATTGCACACTCCAACACACCTCAAGTGTTAGATAGTATATGGAACTTATAAGTTAATATTTATTATTGTTTTCAAACCAAAAAAAAAAAAACCTGTAACGACCCAAGTTTCCACCTTATGGGTAAAATGAAAAGGAAAAAAAAAACGCCCGACACGTGTACAATCCGTGAAAATTGCACGCATAGGCCTTTATTTCTCAGTGACATCATATGATCAAAGAATTGAAGTAGAAATTTCAGAAAATAGAGGGAGAAATATAAGATAATATAAACTTCAGAAGAAAAATATGGTAGTTGTGTTCTCAACAATCGTGGCCACTATTGAACCGGTGGATGGGGCAGGCAAAGCAATAACCATGCCAACATAGACGATCATTTTTATTTATGACACAAACTTCAATCCCAATGTCATCAATTACCATAAATAACAACAAGAAAATCTCAAGCACAAGTTAATACAATATCCACTGAAACATCATATCCAACTAAAGTCCTCACAACTACTCACATGCACGCAAGGACGGTGGTGTGTAGAAATCTAGGGGGGCTAAGCCCACCCGGACAAAAAAATATTACACTAAAAAATATGTGTAGTCTAGTCGGATTCATGAAATATTTTTAATCCAGCCCACCCGACGAACTCGATATAATTCATTAACCCACCCCAATTTAAAATCTTGGCTCCTTCCTTGACTAAAAAAGAATGTCATAAGTGCTAAATACGAACAAATCTTAATATTGAGGACATGTACCGCCCTTAAAACATGATCTCTAGCTGGCATAGTAAAAATCCCTAACTAAATCCTCATATCCAACAACTTTACTCTAAAGGAAAGTGATACAATCACAGGAAAAAATCATCGATGCATTACCGAAAACAAATCATTCACCGTTCGTATTTTCTTTTCTCTTTTTAATTGTTTTGACATAAAGCCAATTGATGGCCCAGATCATTTTTCGGTTGCTTTTTTGTGAAGATTTTCGGGGCATATATCATTTCCGTACTCTGAAATTGTTAAATAATTAAAGATTGAGTTCACAGTTAAGTGGGAAAATTTTTAATCAAAAGGAAACCATGACAATATTCGAGAATATTTTCATAGTTCTTTAATGATTAATTTCTTGAATATTAAGGATACTAAATATTAGGAAATGAGCGAGTAGCAACGCATGACAATAACATTGGAACAAGTAACTGGATAATAATATCAATGAAAGTATACATAATACATGAATGACCATAATGAATGCAAGGCTTGTTACTACGCCTTCGCAATTTCAAAACCAAATGTTAAATTGAAATATCTTTCAAATGCTTATGTTGTTAAGGAATTTAAACTTCAAATATATGGATCAACATCACAACAAGGCCATAACAAAGTCTCGAACATCTGAATAAAGTGATTATTTTGAAAGTTGAGCCGAGAGGTTTCATGTTGAATCACTAGATGTTCAAAAAGCTTATGAGTACTTTTATGTATTTGAACACAACATATCTCAAACCAATAAGAACAAGTTGAGTTGGCTATGTTGAAGTATTTAATAGAAAACGGTTAAACCCTAACCGATAGGGCTCCCACTCCACTGTCCTAGGGAATGAGTGGAGAGGTTGATAAGGTAACCACAGTGGCCCAGTAGTCAGGCTGCACGCCATTATACCAAGATACTAAAAGAAGTCGTCCATTTACAAGATTCAAACCTCCACACTCTAGCTCCCGCCTACCGCCATTACAACACACAAGTCCTTACCACTAGGCAATGTCCTGGGGACATGTTGAAGTATTTAATGTATTAATTATCTACCCCTCAGCTTAATTTTTTTTTTTTGGAGAGATGGTAGTTCGATATTGTATCAAAGCACAAGGTGACGTACATGTTCAAACCTTTCTGCCAACATTGTTTCTCCATCTATATTGTGCAAGTGTTGACATCGTTGTTGTTGGTCTTGTAGTGTATTTGTTTGTCATGTTGGCTCAGACTTGTTATAGTCTCACACTTGATGGGCGTGTTGAAGTATTCAACTTGTTCCGACACTTGAGGGGGCGTGTTGAAGTATTTAAAATGTTAATAAGCTTAAGTTTTTGGAGTGTGTCGTGTTGAAGTATTTAAGATGTTAATAAACCTAAGCTTTTCGAAGGGATGATACCTAATGATAAGGTTTTGGGACAAGAGGTCCCATGTTGAATTCATTTCATTCCCGGTTAATTTTTCTACATTATGTGATGTGTATCTATTTTTTTCTTTCAATAAAGGATCTTAGATATATTGTGATGTTAACATGAAAATGTTAATACAGAGAGAAAAAAAAGTCTCTCATATTTGTAATTTGCATTCAAAAGGCGTTTTCTCCGTTGCTGCTATCAAAGATTTGATTCTATAAGTATGAGATGATGGTAACACTTCTTCTATTATGATCCATGCTTGGCGCGCGCTGGAAAGCTTGGGTGCCATCAAAGTAAATGTCTTCTTATGCAAAGCATACCTTGATCGACCGCTGACCACAGTAAATGTGGTTAAGCTTGGAGTTTCCCTTTCTCATGTGCTTTCTCCGCTTTGCAATTTGAGTAATGAAGAAATCTCTAACATCTTTCTTTGTTGTTCATTTTCCTTCTCTATTTGGCGCAAGATTTTCGATTGATGTTCTATTTCAGCTGCTTTCCTGAGGGGTGGAGTGAGTTTTTTTTTTTTTTATTTTACGTTTTCTCCTATGATTAAATTAACATCATGCTGATGGTCTTCGAGTTTGGGATGCCATGCCATCGAGAAGATGATGATGTGGTCTATATATTGGACTCTTAGAAATAACATTATCTTCAACTCCAAATATGCTACAATGGATCAAACTTTTGAGGAAATTAGAATTGTCAGCTATACTTGGATAAATGGTAGAAATGATAATTTTATTGTACATTGAGATATTTGGCGGTGTAACTCTTTATCTATATGTCCTCCTTAGTCTCTGAGCTAGTTCTTTGCTTTGGTGTTACCATTCGTTTGAATTTAGTTTGTATTATTGTAACATTTTCTTAACACCTTGCTTGATTTTAATAATATTTTCTTTGCTAGGAAAAAGTAAAAATAATTATCACTAATAGGAGAAATATATTTTCAAAATCCATATTAAAAGTTTAAAACAAATAGCAAAGTTTGCAAGGATCCAATCTTTGCTTTGTCCTGTCATCATCCAGCTGCTTATCATCAAATCATACTTCTTCCGACAAAATTTAAAATATAGGGTTAGATATTTTTACAGATAGAGATTCATCATTTTATCTCAATTAACTTCTAATACTAGTCGTTAAACATGCACCTAGTAATTCTTGCTCCCTGACTTTTCCTAAAATTTGTGCCAATCCAATCCGAGCTCATGATCGTTATTGTAGAGCGGCATCTCTTTAAAACTTCCACCACTCAGCAGACGCCGCCACCACTACCGACAAGTTCTGACCCCATGTCGCTTCGAATGGCTTTCCTATTGGTGCTCCAATGCAGGTGTAATTGTTTGCGGCTGGTGCCATCGAGGTAGTAGTGTTACCTATGGGGAGGACATGCCCGATGACGTAGTCATTGACCGGATATTGGGATGTGTAGGGGATGAGACGAGGGGGTGAGGAGTAAATGTAGGGTGGTTGAGATGGTGGAGGAGGTGGTGGTGGTGGTGGTTGAAGGAGGGGCGGCTGAGCAGCCGGAGTACATTCTTGGGGTGTATATGGATTGAAATGGTGGTGTAAGTTCATCATTTAAGTTGCTAGTTTGATGATATCCTCCTCCATATGGAAATTGCTGCCTGCTCAAAATATCATTGCACACATTTTCCAATATCATTTTCCACAAATTATAAGTGCATTGTCACAACATTTAAAAATGTTTTAAAAGATATATAGTATATTTTTTTGAACTGATTTATTAAACGCTCTAGCAAGAAACGGGAGGATATGCAATACAATATTAACATTCAAATTTAGGAGCAAAACTTCACCATATGAGTTATAAAACAATATGAAGTGAATAAACAAACATGAGCACAAAAGGTCCAATTTGGCACAAAAGAGTGGGAAGTTATTAGCTAAGTGGTATGTCCACATAGCTCGAAATGATGTGTGGGTGAATAAAAACTATACAGTTATATATCCAGCACTGTGTTGTTCTGATTCACTCATACATCATTTTATGTATGTGAAAATACCAAACAAAAATGTCCCAAAAGAGCTAGCTATACATTTCAGGTACTTAAAAAATCTGTCAAACAAATTGGGGGGTGGGGGGTGGTGGGGGGAGGGGTTTGTTTGCCAAAACACAGAATTAATGTGTAGAGTCTAGAAATTAATGAAAAGAGAAAAAGTGAGATGTAGAAGAAGATGCTAGCATATATACTGCATACCCTAGGTGTTGGGAATGAGCTTGACCTAGAATGCTATCGTTTGAGAAGACCAGCTGGCGAGCCCGGTTCAGTGTTTCTGTCTCCCTTTCTGTGCACCAAAAATTTAATAAATAAAAAGACAGATATACCCACACATCAAATCAAGAAATCAAATCAAAACTGAAATCATTCAAAACCACCCCTGCACCTCACTCAACAGTCAAGATCTTCATTTAATTAAAGCCCACCAAATTTGTTGGTTTTCGCATGAAAACCATGATTGACAAGACTCCTTATATATTATTATTATTTCACTGAAAATACATGGGGCTATGCACATGCCCTATCACAGACTACAAAATTATTACTGCTACAATGAACTTCATGAATGAGTGAGTATACCATATTATGATGCAGTGAATACGTGTACAAAAATCGAAAACTGTTTAATTTGTTTCTTCGGCAGTAATTCCACGGTATGTTTTAATAGAAAATGTATGCATCATAATTTTCCATAACAAATCATCTCAATGGATTGTATGTGTACAATAAAGATCACTTTTTTTAAAAGTAAAAGAATTTATGGGAAAGGAAAAGAAGGAAGAAAAGAGAGGAATTTGCCTTGGCGGTGGCGATTCATGTGACCACCCAGAGCTTGAGATTTGCAGAACTTGAGGGAACAAAACCTACATTCATAGACTTTCCTACTTTCTTCTTCTTCTTCTTCTTTATCTTCTCTCCCCCCGCCGCTTTTCTGTTGTAATTTCCTGTATCCTCCTCCTCCTCCGACAACAGCAGATCCTATATTCAAGAAAATTAAACCTTTTGATTAGACTCATCTTACACGCCGCCCCAATTTCCACTTTTCTATCTAGGGTTTTCAAATCCTACTAAAAAAATGACTACTTTAACATTCTACACACACCCCAAAATTGGGTTTTAAGTAATTATAGAAAATGTGTAGGGAATAGAAAGAATCTGCCTTTAGCTCATAAAATGGTGTCAAGATTTGATTTTGAAGAGAAAATGATGCATTATTATTTTTATTATTCATCTTTTCCATTTTTTTGAGGTGGGTTTGAATTATGAGATTTTGATTAGTAGTCTAAGGGAAGAAGAAGGAATCAAAGCAGACAGACAACAAGAGACAAGAAATAGTACTGAAGGCAAAGTGTTGTACCTGAATATGATGAGGTGTCTTCTAAGACTTGTTTGCCATCTTTAGTATAGTCCTCTGGTAAGTTGTTGAGGTCTAATGGGTTTTCTTCTGATCTCCTGGAGAAAAAAAAAAAAAAAAAAAAAAAAAAAAAAAAAAAAAAAAACATAGCAAGAAGTCTCAAGAAACTAAAAACAAGAAACATTTAAACATGTTATAATTATAAAACTTTCAAAAAAATGGCTTATAAAAGTGAGAAGAGTGTTTGGAAACCTACATGACAGTGAAAGACAAGGAAAAGTAAATGGTGTTGGAGGAGGTTAAAGTGATGGGAGACTAAAACTTGTAGAATTAACAATATACTTCAGTTTGGGACTGAAATATAGAGAAGCTAAGTTGAGTGATGATGAAGAAAGAAGTTTTATAATATATAGTATTATCTTTTTTTTTTCCTTCTTTGAAAGCTGTCTCTATCAGTTATCTGCCACCCTTTCTTTTTAGACTTTCACCTTCTCTCTCTTTCTATAGAATAGAATTGGGAGATATTTTGAAATTAACAGCTTGTGCCTCTAGCTATTGATCTTTTCAGTTTCTTCTAATACGTACATATTATGGGAAAATTTTATCCTACAGTGACTCACTACTGGAGAATCTGCCTGCGCCAAGAAAGATCCTGACCACACAATTTCACACACATAAGAAGACTGTGTATTCCATCTCGTAAAATCACATGGTCCGATCCTCGCCACGCCGGCGATTAGCTACAGAGAACGACCCCATATTATGTCTCTAGTCACTTCTTCAATTTTCTTTGATGCTAGCTGGTTTTAGTTTCGGGATCTCTCACCGCTGTTATTGTTAAATACACATAAAAACTTTAAGATTTTTACTTGTTATTATGATCGAGTTCTATGCGAAATGGAAACTAAACTAGCTATAGGAGATATATATATGGATGTAAAGCAATCTGAAAACTAAACTAGGACATACATATACAAATAACTAGTATTCTACATTAATTCATTTTTGAGCAGTGGAATATATAAAAACATAAGGGACAAAAGATCTTTTCCAGTGGAGGAAGGGGTGGTGGTGGTGGGTGGGTGGGGGGTGGGGTGCTTGAGCACGAATTGAAAAGTATTGTCAAACTGGGGGGTAGGATAGAACGGGAGGGAGAGACAATGGACGTAGCCTTGAAGGCTTGTTTGTATCCTAGAGTGGATAGCTAGCTAGGACTCTAGTACGTCCCCTACCAAGTACTAGTCTGTTTCAATGACACAAAATAATCAAGTGCTCTTTATTATACTATATAGGTTTTTCATGTTTTTGCTATATTTATAATACGGGTGATTGATTATTGTGTGCCAACTCCATGGATATCATTATTGGTTACGGTTTTTCGTTTTAGATTTAAACTTTCTTGTCTAGAATTATTATCCGGATAGCTTGATTAGCTTCACAAATAATGTTGCCATCCAATAATTTCCCTTATTACACTCCTAAAACATTTTAATTTGTTAGAAAAAGGTTATGTACTAACGAAAGAGAAAATAGGAAATCAAAGACTCGTATTGTTTATCAGGCTGTGTCAGTCTTGACATTTTTTTTCCATGTCCCTTGTGAAAATTTCCACGTTTTGAGGCCAGCACGTGTCCACGTTGCAAAAGGAAGTCGTGCACGTGAGCATTAAAGAATGATGGAATCCCTTGAAAATGTGGAAATTTCATTTCCACCTTTTGAGTAAAAGCCACGTGTGAATTGAAGAATGCTGATATCCTTTCCATCTTTTTAGTCCAACCCATTGAAATTTTCAGCTTTTGAGTCCTCAAAAGTGAAAAATTCAAAGGTTTGGAGGGGTTTCGTCATTTCTCAATTTTCACGTGGCATCCTTTCACAACGTGAAAATTTCCACGGGTTGGCTCCAAAACATAGTGTGAAATCTTTGCTAGATAGTGTGAACTCTTAGTACAATGGATACAAACATCAATAAAGTTTCATGTTTATGAGTGCAGAAAATGTGTGAGTTTTTGTCCATTTGAATTTTTGTTGATTATAATAAGATCTTTACCAATTCCCATTAAATTTGCTTTGTGGAAGCTGGATTTATATATTTATTTTTAAGTTTATATATATAGACATAGAGAGAGATTGTATATAATTAAGAAGAAAAGTACAATGAGACAAATCAAGACAAATCCTTACGGAAAATTATTGTGTGGTATGCCTCCATATACGCGAGACACCGCATGTGAGACACTACAACCACACACGCCATTCATTTTCAGATTTAAAATACGCTGCTTCGATCGTTTCACCCGTCACTTCACCTCAAAATCTATCTCCATACCAGTGTTTCTCAATCCTTGCATACCCCTACATGTCCAATCATGTCATGTTTATATTAGTTGGGGAAAATTTTGGGCTATGCGATATGTCTATATTAGGTGTGAAACGTGGGTGTTTAAATAATTTACACTACAAAACACCGGCGTTTTTAAGTGAAAATTTTGCGTATCCACGTCATATGGATACACCTTCTAAAACTTTCTAGTTCAATTGAGAATGCTAAAGATTATGAGGCAAAACAAGCCCTAAATGTACAGCATGTCTGAATCATATTCAATTAATTTCGCTCATCAATATGACATTGATCTATTGCCCAGCCCTTGCAGTACTATCCAGCGTTACTGAAGCGTCAACAAAGGGTAAAAGGTCCCTTCAAAAAAAAACAATGGGTAAAAGGGGAACACAATTCATGTAATATCGCACATTTATATGTACCATCAAATATAAATGTAACGGGTGAATTACATTAGTCGCCAATGAGGCATTGACTCGGTAGTAATTACTTAACCCGGAGTATCCGGGTTTGAGTCTCAGTAGAGACAAAATTTAGTACATTTAGTAGGCGCGTATATTTCGCTTTCACAAAAAATAAAGAGAAAGAATAACGCCACTCCACACGTCGCCGGTGGCACCGACGCTCAAAATGTTGTGCCGGAAGTATGAAAAGAAAAGAATACATGTGCGAATACATGCGCAAGGCTGCGAAGAAGATGTCACCGGATCGACGCTCATAGTGTGGTGTTGGAAGTAAAAAAAAAAAAAAAAAAAAAATACATGTGTACGGAAGTAAAAAAAAAAAAAAAGAAATACATGTGTGGTGCCAAAAGTAAATGAAAAATATATAAAAAAAGATGTTTGGATCGTAAATACATGGTGTGCACAGAAGCCGCCTAAATATATGTAGATAAGAAGGGATGTGATAATTAAGAGTCCAAAAGTCAAGCTTCTTGGCCTACTACTTGATCCCCAATGATTTTTTATTTCACAGTATATCAAACTTCAATTTTCTAAATTCAATTACATATTTTGTATCTAAATTGGAATTCATCAGAATATCTATAAATTAGTAGGAAACTTGTGCAATACACGAGAAATTGAATATGACGGAAATGATTGCTTATTGTATGTGGTCAACAATGTGTTTTGTTTAAATATAAAATTAATCATAGGTATATGTATATAACATACTGTATATTTACAGGGAAAGATAAATTTGTTCGTGTAATTTGTACACACTCAATGGTTTTAATGGAAGAAGAAAAAAGACCAGAAAAAAAAAAAATGTAAAGCATTTGAATTAGTATATGTGATTTTTAAATGGGTCGGTTGGCTAAACAAAACACATTTGAAAAAGTGTATGCGATTTTTTGTGTGGACAAAGTGTGTCGATAAATCACTCTCCTTATTTACAGTCATTAAGCTGAAAACAAAACAATTTTTCCTTCAACTCTAAAACAATAGTAAAAACTTTGTAACCGCCATGAATAATATCCCCCATTTAATTGCCTTAGGCATGAACTCATGTATCTTGCATGACATAACATAATTTTTCCATAAATAAGTAAATCTGTATAAATATATTAAAATAAAATAAAAATGAAAAGAAGATAAGTATATCTTTGTAGGTAAAAAAATGATGATTTTTTTAGTTGATCGCTCGTTGAAATTCCATTTCATATAGTCATACATCAACTACTTTCTTCTTCAACATACAAATCCCTCGTCCAACAACATAAAAACATTGTTGTCAAATTAAATGCGGTCATCGGGAGTCGACCATATGTTGTTAAGAAAATATAATGGCAAAAATGAGAACACGAAATGCCACACACACATACAACAATGTTTTAAGATTTAAACAAACACGCGACAACACGACATCATTCTATCGCAATCCACTTAAAGTCAATGGCAATTGATCCACCCAACACCACTTAATGAAGATAATCTCCTTAAAAACCTGTTGTTGCAATCATACATTAGATGATAATCATAACACATGATACTGCACAAATATTTGAATAAGTATGGCGTGTGAAATTTCCTCATAAAAAACCATTGAGAAAAAGAAACAATGGAATTGATGTGAACCGAAGGCTTTCATTTGGATTGTATCTCCTGAAAGTGTAAGAGTATCGATTCTAGTACAATCACCTGTTTAAGACGTTTTAATCTTTCTGCACGACAACATCTATATAAAGAACGTTTGATCAAAACAACTTATAGCATCTTGTTTTCAGATGAAAATAACGAACATGATCATGGTAAGGAAGAATATTGATTACCATGGAAAAAAACAATCCCGGATAAAGAATTTTTGCCCATGTAATGTGTGCAACAACTGAGAAAAAAAGAAAAAGTATATATTCTGCAAAAAGAAAGATAAGCTTCACAAAATGTTATTATACTAATATATTACGATCTGATGTGCTTTAGTGGAGCAATTGATGATCACAATGCAATGGAGAATATTAGTGTATTATATCCAAAAGCATCAGTCTCTACATGCACCATGACCTACAAAGTATAGTTACATACCGTAAGACTTTGATCCTATGTAAAAAAAATAAAGGCAGATAATTAACGGTAATGACAACACCCACCACCTTTGGAACCAAATTTAGGGTATACGGCTTATTAACATTGATTTTTTTTATAAAAATAAAATAAAAATAAAAATAAAAATAAAAACAGTTTAATCAGCGACCTTAAGGCGCTATATACTTGATCATTTACCACTGCAACGCTACTACTACTGCCCATGAAAAAAAATCGCCAATGTTTGGCACCCTCTATTCAGAGCCCTTAGAAACTAAGTTGTTTGTCGCCCTACAAATTAAAACATTTAAAAACCATACACATGCATCATCAATATACTACAACTCCCAAATCTCAATATTTACTGAAATAACAATGATAAACCAATATACTACAAATAAACGAGATTACTGATTGTCACAGATTGTGAAATTTGTGTTAATCAATCCCGAAAGTCGGCAATGCAAAAGTTAATTAAAACGAAATTACCGATTCTCACGGATAGTGAAAGTGGCGTTGATCTCCCGAAAGTCACTGCCGGCAATGAAAAAATTAAAAAGGATCAGAATCTGTAGGTTATATTTTCATCAACAATTAAAAAAAAAAAAATCAGGAAACGACCAAAAGAATGGCAATCAAACTAACGGAAGAAAGTATTTAACAAATGAAATGAAAACAATGGAAAAAATCTTATTAGCAATGAAGAAAGAGAGAAAAAAAAAGAAAGAAGTTTAGTAACAATCAAAGCAAACGATGGATTTTTAGAAGACAACTGTTTTTCGAGCAATCAGTCGTGGGCAGTTTGTTTTTTTTTTTTTTTTTAATAAAAGAAAGTCATGGACGGTTTTTATTTTATTTTTATTTATGTAGTGTGGTGTGGTGTTGCAGGAAGCCAGTGATGATCAGAAATGAAATGAAATTTCATGAGTGAGACTCGCACTCGACTCGCAAGAGAGATTGACTCGATTTGGTTTTTTTCGAGTTCGGAGCTCGAGTCGAGCTACTCGAATAATTAACCGAGCCGAGCTCGAGTTTTAAAATATAGTAGTCGAGTAGCTCGCAAGCTTAATCGAGCTTGATTAAATAATTATTTAATTAATTTAATTTATTAAATTTATTATAAAATATTATTTTTTATTATTAAAAAAAATATTATTCGAGTCGAGTATTAGACGAGCCGAGATCGAATTTACCATATTTCGTTAAATATTAAATGAATTCTAGGATAATAATCGAGCTTACGAGTCGAGTCGAGCTTTATCGAGTACTTAGCGAGTCGAGTTCGATCTTGATTTTTTATAGCTCGATCGAGCTCGAACCGAGTTTCGAGCCCAAACTTTTTTAGTCGAGCTCGAGCTCGAGCCCTAGAGAGTATCGACTCGACTCGGCTCGATTACACCCCTAGGAAGGAGTAAAAAATATGTGAGATGTATATGAGATGTGAAGAAATGTTGAAAAAGAGAAGAAAAGGGTTGTATTAATGTGCTGTAGTCGTGGAAAGTGGGCAAAATAGTTATGGTTGTGGAGGAGGTGGAGGTTAGAGTGTAATGGGGAGTGACGATCCAAAAATCGTCAGGGTAATCAACCAAATCCACTTCCTTGATTATGCCCTAAGAACGCTTCAAGAACATAGAAAAACGATGGGGGTGGGGGTGGTTTGATTCGTTTTAGACTGCACTTGAAGATGATCAAGCTGTCTACGTATCCGATTATTGAATTGGAATCAAGTCTTCGTAGTTCCTTATGGACAGTTTATATAGAGGGGCTTAGGCCCTAGGGTTTAAGATGGCGTGCTTGTGATTGACTCTGATTAACGTATTCCCTAAGGAAGAAGATTATGATGAAGTGATCTCCATGATTATAGGAGATAATTATGGTATTCAAATATTAGCATTAAGTAATAAAGATCTGAGTCTTAATTATTCAAGATTCTATGATAGTTATCTGTTTATTAGGCATACGATGTATAAGATTAAAGACAAGTTCTGCAAGAGATGTACAAGAGCGATGGGATCGGCTCATAGGGATCGGAGGCCATGAGCAAGCTCCCATGGCCATAAGATTAAACAAGTCTAAAGACCTTGCCCGACCGAGGAGATCGGTGGAGACAGCTCGGCCGACCTCCCAGGGTTCTGGGTCAGGTTCTTCTCTGACCTGCCAAAGACTGAGATGAACCGCTCCAACCATGGTCGGACACACGAGGGTTGGTGAAGGGAAAACGGATGAGCGAGCCCCCAGGGCTCGTCACTAGGAGATTGAAGGTGACCTATTCCCTTTGGCTAAGTGCTGAGCTACCCAAGAGGCGCCACGTGGATGAGCCCATTTTCTGGCAGCATCAGGGAGTGAATGTAGGATATGGTTGAGGATTCCGTACATATTTTTTTGTTTATTTATTTTGTTTGATTTTTTCCTGACAGATAATGGGGAGTGATTGTAGGAGGTGGCTAATTATTATTGTGTATATTTTTGTACGTGGGTTCTTTTTTTTCTTAAATAATTTTTTTTTAAAATTTTGTTTAATTTTTTTGTGGCAGATAATAATTGTTAATCTTTTTTTATTTATTTCACGGGCTTTTTAGTTTATTACGGGTTTATATTAGGGGCATGATATTTGTAGAAAATGTAGCTGAAAACATACATTTGATTGCCTAAAATAAGCCAACTTTACCCGTTGATGTGCTTTCAGGCAATGTTCTATATGTTCATAATAAGAAAGAAATCAATGAGGCAGAGCGGAGTGGATAAAATTCCAAATATACAACTAAAGTTGTATGAAGATTAATGAAAAGATCATAAGCTGAACCGAAAGCAATGTCACCACAATTTGTATGTAAAAACATCATAAGCCTAATAAAATTCAATACACGATGATCGTTCAATAATGCTCACAAACTCTCAATCCCAATTCGAAAATGAACCTGATTGATGTAATCCACCCTGCATGGACATGGTTGAAACGACATGAAGAAAAAACCCGCATGGATCGACATGGTTGAAACGACATGAAGAAGAAACCTACCCTATAATCAATGACAGAAAAAGCATACTGCATACACATAATGAAGGAGAAGAAATGTATCCGATGATCGTTCAGTATTTTACATGATTTAAATAAGGAAAAATTAGGTCAATCCAACTCCTTTTTTTTAGTTGCAATAAAGATAAAATAATTTCTTTCGGACTAAATTACCCTTGATATAACACATTCAAAGCTTCCGACTCTCCTGTTCATCTCTTCCTCCTCCGCCATTTCTCTCTTCCATTTCCTTTACTTTTGTACAACCACTGTCCTTATCGCTTCGTCTGCTCTCCAAATATCCCACTGCTAAAGTCTGCTATATCTGGAAGTTCAAGAACCCTAGTTTTTGCTCGTTCGTTATCTCATTCCGATGGTCGTCCTACTCTTGATCACGAGAATTCACCCTCAAAAGGTTAGCTTTTTATCTTATTTGAATAACTTATATAAGAACGTATGCTGGTTTATTATTCGTAAAGTGAAATTTGAATTTCCTGTAGAAGTCGGTGCTGCAAGTTTGATACAAGAAATAGAGCCGTTGGATGTGGGAATTATTCAGAAAGATGTGCCTAGCTCCTACTACTGTGGATGCAATGGACTATTTCAAAAATGCTTGGTTTGCTTCCATCTGATCAATTCAAAGTTTCGATTGAAGCTTTATGGGAGCCTCTCCTCTAGGGAGTGGTTGATTAATTCTATGATGACTGGGTATACTTGTTCATGCTTTTGTTATCTGTGAATGATAATTCTAGGAACACAGAGTGTTGGATTACCAATTCCAGCCCTTGGAAAAGGTTAAAGTTGTTGGGGAGGTATAGGTAACTTACATATATCTCCTCTGTTATTATTTCTGATCGAGTCTTATGCTGTGGTGAAGAACGCGCAGAATGAAATCATTAACGTTCAAGCAATCTTTGGCTTGATTATATATCTTGAGCTACTTTGGTGAATAAATTGTATTGTGTGTTATGCATTTGGATTCTTTTTGGTATATACGCACTTTTATTCTGTTGCTGTCCTGATGGTGTATAATTATTCATAATGATTTTGCGGGTCTCTTGTTATGCTGAACTCAAATCAATTTAATTGCAGACGCAGTTAAAAAAAAAAACCATTTTGGAGTTGTTTTAAGAACAGATTGAGGGCTGCATTAGAAGGGAAATTCAAGCATGATATGAAGGGTATATAAGGGTGTTCTTGGATCTTGTATAAGGGCACTTGAATGATCAATAACTCACCACAAGATGAGCTAAATTGGAGCAGATTTTTCAGCCCTCTTTTGACAGCTTTTTGGGCTGAACATTATGGTTGTTTGGAGCCGTTTCTAAAGATGATCAAGGGCTTCTTTTGAAGTGAGATTAAGACATAATATAGAGCGGCATATGAAGTGGTTCTTTCAACAAGATGGAGTGCAATACAATATTAATTAGAGAGATTATCTATCTTAGTGTTAACATGTGAGCTTAATTATCATACACGTTGATGTTAATGTTGTTTATGTCATAAGGATCAAACATTAGCAAGCTCACGCACTGTGATAGTGTTAGTGTGTTCTTGTGTTTGAATGTGATACAGTGATACTGTGATTTTGTTATGGTGCTGAAGTCGATGCATTGAAACCTAAGGCGGAGATCTACGAGCTAATGTTCCAAGAAGAGGCTAATGCTCCTTGGTAATGATTTGTGAATTGAGATAGGTGCAAATGTTAAACCATTTGATGTAGAGGCCGACATTGTCGAGATTTTTAGCCTTTAGATAATCCTTTCCTTGATGTAACTTAATTATCATATATGTTGATGTTAAAGTTTTTTATCGTATATGATGTAATTTTTTTCCATTGTGATTGAATGTGTTAATTGTGATTGAATGTGTTATTTCAAAATATACAAGTTTTTTGGGTGTTAATGTGATTACGTTATTGTCCAAATGATTTTTAGTTTAAGGATTATTTCCGTTTTAATCTATACAGGAATATAGGTTGTCGGTGTTGTTGTAAAGCTTGCCGAGTCCATGATTTTTGGCTAATCGTATACTATTAATGGTAATGATAATGGTAATGGTGTCAATGTGTTTGTTAAAAAAACGTGTTAATGTGATACCGTTAGTGTGATACTGATACTGTAATACTGTAAAAGCTGCAATTATATTCAGATTTCAAAAACTACGTCAAAAGGGTATCGTATGAGATCTCAAAATGAAGAGGAAAAAAAAAAAAAAAAAAACTTTGGTGAAAGAATTTTAATGATCGGTGTTTTAAATCAAAAGTTATGGTCGTTTATAAGAAAAAAGCTCTGATTAATGTAAATATTTTTTCGGCTTTCAAAATTTACATCGGAATGGTATCGTATGAGATCTCAAAATAAAGAGCAAAAAAATATGAATTTTGGTGAAATTTTTTGATGATCGAGTTAAATCAAAAGCTACGATTGTTTGAAAAAAAAATGATGCAACAAGATCAAGCAACGATGTCCAGCACGTGATATAAAGAGTATTTTTGTCCGTCTGAATTTTTTTTTGTCCTTTTTGTAAGTAAAAAAAGAGCGTGTGCTCTTTATTTATTTAGGGTCAAAATTTAGACTTTTCCCGCTTTACCTCCTTAAATAAAGACTCTTGATGCATATTTTTCATGGATCATCAACTAAAATGATTTAGACTTCTATTTTATGGATTATAAATAAATTTCTTATTAAAAGCTCTGGGCGCAAATCTTGACGCAAAAGTATGGCTCACCATTTTCTAAACCGAAGCCCACCTCTTCTTTTATATGGCGCCATATATGCTTTGCTGCAAATGAACTGCGCCATGCCTTTACAATAGACGCTCAGAACCCCGATTTGGGCAAATTTCATCCATCTGGAAAATTTTCGCCACCGGCATATCATGAAGCCTGCAAACCCATGGCCCTTATCGATAATGAAAAAACAAACTGGCAACGCATTTGGAGCATCAAAGGACCGCTTCGAGGTAATCATCTTCTCTGGCTAATACGGAAAAAATCCTCTCCCACGGCCGACACTCGCAACACGGAATATTATTGATGACGACGCGCAAATCATGAAACCATAATGAATCTATCATACATGCTCTTAGAGATTGTACTTGGGTGCGTGGAATGTGGAAGGATGTTGTGCACCACCAACACTGGCACGAATTCTTTAACATCCACGATGTCCCACATTGGCTTGATATCTGTCTCCAAAAGGATATGTACAAGAAAGACAACATAATTTTTTGGCGATTCCTTTTTCGGGAGTTAATCTTAAGTATTTGGTTTTGGCGTAACAAGGAGTTTCATTGTGAAGACCAACATAAACCGCCCAAGTCGGTGTTTATTTCACAAGCTATCCGAAAAGCGAGGAGCTACACGTAGCTGTCATCACACTTAATTTTGTAGTTTTATTTGAGATTGATGTAAATTCTAGTTTTTTTTTTTGTTTTGTTTGAAAAGTTGTTGATAGATTAATTGGAAAATGTATTTCATTGATAATCATCGGTTACAGTACAGCAGTATGTATATATATACACGTATAGAACATTCTGGAATCCTATGGAAATAAATACAAATAAATACAAAATATATATAATAAATACAGAATATACATATAGAATCCTAATACGCCCCCTCAAGCGGGACGAGGGAGCCGAAGACCCAGCTTGGATTTAAAGTGTGTAAACGGAAGCCGAGAGAGTGGCTTGGTGAGAGCATCGGCGAGTTGATCTGCACTAGAGACATGAGATACACGAACAAGGCCACGCTGAACATGATCACGGATAAAGTGATAATCGATTGCTACATGCTTCACACGGGAGTGAAAAACAGGATTAGCACATAATTGTGTAGCGCCAACATTATCACAGAAAATTACCGGAGTAGTTTGTATGGAGAAGCCTAGATCAGAAAGGAGATAAGTGAGCCAGGCAATCTCAGCAGCAGTGTCAGCCACAGAACGATATTCGGCTTCGGTGGAAGAACGAGCAACGGACGTCTGCTTTTTAGAACTCCAGGACAGAAGGTTTTTACCGAGAAAAACTAAATAAGCAGAGGTCGAAGAGTAACCAGCATCTTGGTTCCCACCCCAATCAGCATCAGAGAAGGCATGAAGTGCAAGGGGGGACGCTGAGAATAATTGCAAACCTTCATGTAACGTACCAGCCAAATAACGAAGGATACGCTTAACTGTAGACCGGTGATAATCCGAAGGAGAATGCATAAATCGAAAAGCTTGTTGACCGCGATAAGCAATATCGGGCCGAGTAAACAAAAGATATTGTAAAGCACCGTAACTTGGCGATCTTGAGTAACATCCAAATGCGGAGGAGATGCCAAATCACTGGATGCAAAGGCATCAGGAGGTAGCGGAGTGGAGACAGGTTTGGAGTCTTGCATATTGACCCGAGAGAGAAGCTCATGAATATACTTCGTCTGAGTAAGCAGTAAACCATGTGCATTAGGAGTGACTTCAACACCCAAGAAATATGATAAGTGGCCAAGGTCCTTGATAGAAAAACGCTGACCAAGAGAATCAATAATCTGCTGTACCTGAGAAGAAGAGCTGCCAGTAATAATAATATCGTCAACGTACACAAGCAAAATAGTGATACTATAGGAAGTGCGAGCAATAAACAAAGAAGAGTCGGCAGTAGAGTTGACAAAACCAATAGAAAGAACAAAAGACCGGAGTTCATGATACCAAGCCCGGGGTGCCTGCTTAAGTCCATAAATAGCTTTATGAAGCTTGCAAATGTACGTAGGATTATCCGTGTCTTCGAAACCCGGAGGCTGAGTCATATAAACATCCTCTGTGAGGGAACCTTGCAAGAAGGCATTGTTGACATCGAGCTGACGCAGAGACCAACCTAGAGAAACCGCAATACTGAGAACCAGACGAACAGTCGTAGGTTTTACCACAGGGCTAAAAGTCTCAAAATAATCAATGCCGGGCCGCTGGGTAAAGCCTTTTGCCACTAAGCGAGCTTTATAGCGATCGATGGAACCATCGGGATGGCGCTTAATGCGAAAGACCCATTTACAACCGACAACATTAAGATCGAATTGGAGGAACCAAAGACCAAATATACCGTTACGCACGAAGCGCATCAAATTCTTGAGACATTGCAAGGCGCCAATGCGAACTTTGCAAGGCCTGCTTAACAATGAGAGGCTCGGTTAGAGAATCGAGAATCCAATCGCGTAAGGTTAAGAGTTGGCGAGGTTTAAAGATGTGGTTGCGAACGCGTGACCATAGGATGGGGAGGTGGTGGGGGAAGCGACGAAGATGTGGAGTCCGGAGAGGAGGGAGATGACGCAGATGCTGAGAGGAGGATCTTGGTTCAGGAGAGAGAGGAGGGGAAGCGGACAGAGTTGTGGAGGAGGGAGGAATTGGAACAAAAGGGGCAGGAGGGATGGGAAAATCCGAATACATAGCAGGAGAAAGTAGGTTGTCAAGAGAGGGGAGGTCGGGATCAGAAGGAGTGGTGGAAAATGGAAACAAATCCTCAACAAACCGAACATCCCGAGAGACATACATACGAGCAGAAGATGTATCATAACAAAGGTAGGCACTCTGAGTGAGAGAGTACCCAAGAAAAACACACGGAACGGAAGGGGAATCCAATTTATGTTGATTGTATGGTTTAACCCAGGGATAACAAAGACAACCAAACACACGGAGTTTAGCATAGTTGGGGGGGGTGGAATAGAGTTTTTCATGAGGAGAGAGCATAGCCAGAGTTTTGGTGGGCATTCTGTTGATTAAATAGACAAAGATCTTGACCGCGTAAGACCGAGTAGTAATGGGCATTGATGCATGGGTAAGGAGGGTAAGGGCTGTTTCAACGATATGTAGGTGTCGACGTTCAGAAATACCATTGTGTTGAGGAGTGTGAGGTGGGGAAGTGTGGTGAGCAATGCCATGTGAGGACAAAAAAGGACGTAAAGCAATATATTCAGTTCCATTATCAGTGTAAAGTGTTTTAATAGTTGCATCAAGAAGTTTTTCCACATAAGGCTTAAACTTGAGAAAAATAGCAGACACATCGGATTTATGGACGAGGGGATAGAGCCAAATAAAGCGCGTAAAGTGATCAACAAAAATAACGTAGTACTTATAACCATCAACAGAATAAATAGGAGCAGTCCAAACATCCGAAAAAACAATATCCAAGGGGCGGGAAGAATGCAAAGTAGATTCAGTAAATGGAAGCCTATGGCTTTTATTACTTAGACAAGCATCACAAGGAGAGGAAACAACAGACGATAAGTCCAAATAATTGTTTTTAACTAAAAATTGAATAATTGGAAAAGCTGGATGACCACATCGACAGTGCCAAGTCGAGGTGGTCGTTTTATTTGCAGAAAAAGCCAGCAGTGGACTAGGGGACCAAGTGTAGACACCATCCTTAGCTTGGCCCTGGTGGAGGCATCGACCCGTCTTCGAGTCCTTCACCAAAAAAGAATCAGATAAGAATTCAATGGAGACAGAATTATCAGAACAAAATTTTGAAACAGATAAGAGATTCTGGGATAAGTGGGGAACACATAAAACATTAGATAATCGAAAAGAAGAAAGAGTAGCAGAACCAATATGACTTATAGAAAGGGAACGACCATCACCAATGATAATATTATCCAAACTCAGTATAAGGATCATGCAAGGACAGAGAGATGAGATCATATGTCATGTGATTCGAGGCTCCACAGTAGAGTAACCAAGAGGATGTAGCTTGGGCCGGATAAGCCTGAGGAGGTGGAGTGGGTCTCGGATTGGAGTTGGGATTTGGGGGACGAGGCAATTGTTGAAAGAACGGATAAGTGGGACACCTTTTTTGCGTAGAATGACCAAAGACACCACACAATTGGCATTTGCCTTGGTAAGGACGAGGTGCTCGGGCATTATTGGGTCGCGGACCGAGAAGAAGGACCGGTTCGTGGTCGCTGAAAGCGAGCCGAGGAGGAGATGGACGCGTTGTGGGGAGGGGAGTTGGAGATGGGAGTATGGCATTGGGGGACGTGGGTTAAAGGGTTGCCTAGGCGGATATTGAGCTGCAAAAGCAATGTAGCTAGGGGAAGGGGGTGCGGCTTGCTGTTGAAGCAGGCTGGCTTCATGATTAAGTAATTTCTCATGAAGTTCAGGGAGGGAGATCAACGAATCACGGGCCTGAATTGCACGAGATAATTCCGAATATTCAGGACCAAGATTTTGTAAAATGAGATCAACAAGATCTTCTGGATCAACAGCAGAATCAAGCGCAGCAAGTTCATCGGCTTTGGATTTAATAGACGTAAAATACGCAGTAAGCAGAGGAATTACCTTCGTGATAGAACGGAAGATGGTGTTTTAATCTGCTTAATCCGACCACGACTTTGCTTACCAAAAGTATCCGCAAGAATGGACCAAGCTTCCCGAGCCGATTTGGTGTCTTTGAATAATCGCATCGAGGTCCGGCGAGACAGAGCCAAGAATGACATTGTGAACTAAGGCATCCTGACGCGTCCAGCCGCATAATCGGGTTTGGGAGATGAGACACCATCAACCGTCACAAGTTGGGGAGGCAAGGTTTTGGAGCCATTGACAAAACCGAGGACATCATGACCGGCAAGAAGAGTGGTAAGTTGCGCTTTCAGCGGTATAATTGGTGTTGGTGGGTTTGATCGGAGCATGGAGGGTGGGGTTGAGAGCGGCGATGGAGGGGCTGGTGAATGGTGGGGAGGATGGTGGGTGGCGGTCTTTGGATGGAGGAGAGCGGGAAGCGACTTGGCGGCAGACATGGTCACCGGAAAAGACAAATGGTGAAGAAAAAAAAAAAAAAAAAAAAAAGGGGCGGAGAAGACGATCAAGCAGGGAAGAAAAAGAAAAGAAAAAAAAAAAGAAGGAAAAAAAAACGATGGAAAAAGAATAGGGTTTAAGCGGCTGAAAATTTTTTAAAGGAAGGATCGAATTCTCTACGCCTGATACTACGATAGATAGATTAATTGGAAAATGTATTTCATTGATAATCATCGGTTACAAAGATAAGAGTATATGTATATATATACACGTATAGAACATTCTGGAATCCTATGGAAATAAATACAAATAAATACAAAATATATATAATAAATACAGAATATACATATAGAATCCTAATAGTTGTACAGCTATTTTATTCTAATATAAATATCCCTTTAAACCAAAAAAAAAAAAAAGCTCAACTTGACAAAGATGATAATTTATTATGGTCTCAAAGCAACATATCTTAAGACCAAACCTCATTGCTACTCATTTATGACTGAAACGATACCACAACACACGGACACACACTCTTTTTTACCCCATCGAGGCTCAAACCCAGAACCCTCAGGTCCTCATGCCTCAGCAATGACCTCATAGCTACTCGTGTTTTATTTTTTTGTTTTTTATTTATAATTCTTTTACAACAGTTGAAGCCATCCCTTTAAATTAAACCTCTTTTTATTTTGTGATTGGGGGAAGGCAGAGGAAATTAACAAGAGAAAAATTCTAGTACAATTTTTTAGAGCATCTAGTATCAAGCCAAGATACAATGTCATTTAGCACAGTTAGAATCCTATCATCAGGTTCCCCTTCAAGAATGCAGTGATAACTACCTTCATACAGCTTCAGAGACTTGTCTTTGCTAGACGCGTTTTCGTATAGAAACCGACTAACTCGTGGATCTGTCACCTTATCCGCAGCTCCATGAATAACGAGCATCGGAGATTCAACCTGTATGTGTGCATGATATATATCCCTATAGATTGTCAAACTCTAAGCCATATATGTAGTTGCTGCATTTATACTTATTCCGACTCAACTACCCTTACGTTGTCAGATCTAAGTTCAGGGGTGTTACAATAATAGCGTGGAGAATCGCGTGTCCCGTGTACAAGAAAGATGAAAATCATGAAAATATAACCCCAAAAAACTGACCTTGTTCACTCGCGACTCTATATACTTTGTAGCGTTTAAGAGTTCCACAGCAGTTTTAAGTCGCGTCTGATCCGAATAGCAGATTACATTGTACTCAGCCTATACAGAAAGGAGATCACATATAAGATACACTCTTCCAGAAATAATATTGAATTAGTTCGTTGTACAGACATTCATTAAAACGCGCATATTTGTACAAACTAGGCCAGAGTTTGAAATGAAAGAATCATCATATTTATCCGATATATTAAAGAAAACATGAAACGAAAGCGTAAAAAAGAAAAACAAACCATTTTCCTTTTCTTGGCCTCTCTGAAAGCTAGCTCTGCCAAGTCTTTTTGTGGAACAAGTTTAGCTGTTGGCATAACGCTCGATAAAAAAATCAAAACTTTCTGAAGAGGAACTGGAGGAAGCATGTCTTCTGCAATCTTAGCAACGGCTCGAGGTCAGAAAAATCAAAGTACTAGGTAATTTCTGAAATACAAGGTAATCTTCAAATTCTTTATTACTTGAAACGAAGGTCTAAATCAGTTTATTCATTTATAAGGGAAAAGACATTGGTACCTTACACATTGGGGCAACTAAAACAATGCCATCCCATTGACGGGGTTTCTTTAAAAGAGCTTTGAGAGCTACCGCTCCTCCCATGGACTGACCAAATAAAAAACACGGCAATCCCACTATCTCGGGCTTTCCTGCAAAAATATAAATATAACACATGTTTAGAGTAGCTAAATTTCTACTTTACAATCAATACTTCAGTTTTTTCATAGTTTGGATTGGTGTTCTTGAGCTTAAAAAGAACAAGTAAAGAAAAATGAACTTTACTAATGGTTTATCAAATAAACATTCAAAGGAAATATACCTTTCATGATATCGTATAGTTCAACGACATTGTCTACTATCCAATCGAATTTGGGAACATAACCGTGTAAGCCTTCGGAGAGACCAAAACCAGGATAATCAATGGCGTAAACACCATAGCCAGAAGCAGCAATATGCCTTGCTATACCTGAGCTGACACATATTGTGTGCATATAAGAAACACGGTTCGATCTTACTGAAGTTTGTTGTGTTTAATTCGTAAATTTCTCATTTTTATTCTTTCTAAAAATGAGAAAACCTTCATCAAACAGAAATCCCAATTCACTGCTGTAAGCAAAATAGAGAATGAAAACAGAGCAAAAATCTTACCTTCAAAGAAAAATGTGCAAGTATCACCATAACCATGGCAAAAACACAAAGCACCTTTAATCCGCACACCAGGCCTTGGTAACCAACTTTTACAGAAAATTTCTTGACCCATTGAATTAATCTCATACCACTGCAAAAGCAATGAACACATTCTATATTATGAAAAAAATAAATTTCAGGATTCGAACTTTCAGCAGCTGAAAACTTTAGAAAGAGTTCAAATTACCTCATCTGTCCGGATCCCACTTGGAGCCATCTTCAAGTAAAAAAAATAAAAAAATAAAAAAAAAAACAGAAAAAGAAAAAAAAGTAAAATTTGATTTATCAGTATTGATTGGGAACTTTTAGGCAAAAAAAAAATAAAATAAAATGCATGAAGGAATCAATAACCAACCGTAAATAACACATGATCAAGCTGCTGTTGAGCTTTTCTAAAAGCTGAACGAACCCTTCTACGAGCAGGAGCAAAATCCAAATTCTGGGAAGCAATTGAGTTCAGCTCATCACTAACATCCTCGATTCTCGGCTTTTTTTGGGCCAAGGTGACCACTTTTGGTCTACTTCGAGTTGGAACAACTGGTTTAAAGTTCAATTTTGGTCCAAAAGTCATGGATGATTGAAGGTTTTGGACATAGAGGAAAGATCCTGCAAGCACCATTGAGAAAAAAAGTTGAAGGCAGATGTGTAATGTACGAGGACTAGGAGAGGGTCAAAGAGCAGAGAGATAACCATAAGTCACTATGCACTAAGCCGACAACATGTGCAAACTATTGCTTCTTTATTTTTTATTTGTTTTTAGAGTTTTCACGAGATTTAATACATTGATTAAATGTTTCCTCAAATAAAAATTGATTAATTTTATAAATTTTAATAGTATAAAGCTAAATGTATATTTGATTTGACTATCAATATTAATACGATAATCTTACAATAAGTAATCTTACAATAAGGGGAAAAAAATGGTTGGATTAAAAAAAAGTAGGGATAGAATGAGCCCAAAAAAAATTGTTTAAGTATTGTTAAACAGTTTAGATTAACGAATAAAAAAAAAAGGGTTTTTAAAGGCATCACATTAAATCTATTATTGTCTTTAAAGACACCACAGTTCATGTATACTCCTTTCGCTTACGAAATAAGCGGGGCAGATAAAAAAAAAAATTGTTCCAAAATATTCGAGGCAGTTATATATCCAATGCAGAATTTATTGTGTTTTTCATACATCTACATTTATTTATTAAAGAGTGAGAGAATAAATACAATATTGTATTAATTATAGACTAAGGGTTTATTAGTCATTTTAGGATTCAAATTAAGCGATTAACTCACATCCTTAATATACGTCTTTTAATGATTGTTTTGATTATTTCAAATGAATAAATATTTTTAAATCTTGGTATGATGTCCTAAGTATTTTTAAATCCATAGAGAAAATGTCAACCACTTACAAATAAAAACAAAGGAAGTTGTAGCATACCAAAAACGTGAGAAAAAAAGTGATTGGCTAAGAGCAATATCAATATCAGCATAAATTTAGGTGGTCATGGACCAAATCCTAGTTGATGACATGATGGTCTAATACTTGCATCATAATCACCTTAAAATTAGTGCAATATCAATGACTCACATAGTCACATCTATTTCATTAGCATTTTACCTCACGAAGTTAAGAAAAAAATCAAACCGTAGTCGCCACAAAATTACAGTCTCATTCACGGGAATTCTTGTGAGCTAACTTTATTTGGACTTGGAGTGACTTTTTTTTTTCACTGCAATTGAAAGATAGAACTTTATTTGGAGTGACTTAACACTCGAATTGATATTAACTACATAGTTTAAATCCTGTTTTTTTTTTAAAGATGTTTTACTCCATAAGAAGAAAAGATGGAACTTACAAAGCTGAGTTTAAGGAAAGACAAAAACCTACTGATCAAAAACTTTTTTTTTTCCTTCGGTTCCTAGTTATCTTCTGAAAGAGAGTCGGTTTTGTTTTACAGTCTTTATCAGAAGAATAACCAGTCAACCTAGCATGGTGGCATCTAGAGTAAGAAACTGAAGTTCAGCTTGGATGCTTTCTATGCCTTACGGATTCAATTGTTCTGTACCCGGTATAGAAAGCATCTCAAAAGAATTCCTTGTAATTAAATCTTCAGAGACCTCAATTCCTTTACAAACTAGAGAGGGTGCAACATAATTTTCTTCAATCTTGCCTTCTTCTTGGACATGCTCATGACCCTTAAACTGAGTTAGACTCTTCCCAACCTTAACTGCAACATGTTGCTACTTGGGGGAAGGGGATGCATGTGCGCATCATCATCTGACTCTCATTAGGATCATAGAAGTTTTTCACATGATCTGTTGCAATATTAAGATTGGTTGACTTCTACGTTTAAAGCTGAGTATAAACATTGCAATTCACCCAATCGCACCATTTTCGATGTTGTGTCCTGCAATTGAAAGGTGAAACTATGGTTTTAAAAAGAAAGAGTATAAGTTGAAAAAAATGTTGATTGATATCAGAAAATAAAAGATAAACAAGAATAAAACAATTTCTGAAAAGTAATAATTAAAAAAAAAAAAACCGGAGATGAGCCAAGAAAGTCACAGATAGCTGTATCCCGCTAGTGGTTTTTTGGGGGGGGTGGGTGGAGGGGTGTAAGGCAGGGGAGCTGAAATACACACCCTCCTGATGTCTTGATTTTAACGATTGAAATGGACATAATTGTAATTCTATATATACCTTGGAAAATCTATTCTGCCCATACTTTATTCACAAGACAAAAGTTTACCCGAGAAATTGTATTTTTATGTCATCAGACACTTTATTATTTCACGCCGCGCCGGCAGACTGACATTTTTTTGTTCCCGCTACGTAATTTCAACGGCTGCGTTCATTTTGAACGAACGATTGCTTAATTTCAAAAGGCAAAATTTGAATAAAGAACGCTGGAATTTGAACGCAGTAAAAACATATTTATCCATGTAATAAAAACTAATTTAGCCCTGACATTCCACTTCGCTTAAATTTAAACGGATCCGCTTAAATTCCAATGTTGCTATCCAAATTTTGCCTTTGAAATTCATCTTATATTAATCCTTACATAAAGTCTACAAATTTCTTCTTATATTAATCCTTACTTCCCGATCCCTAAATGTAAATCATTCTAGAATTTTTCGATTGTTTTTTATTGTAAATTTATATTACAATATCAAGACAATATTTAATTATTAGCATTTTCCTCATCATACCTTTAATTTAGGTTAATCCAACTATTTCACTTTAACCGTTGTGTGTGTGTATATATATATATAATAATCAAAGGATATATTAATCATCATAATCTAAAATTCATGACATTAATATTTTTTTACAAGTGGAATAAAAAATTTAGATTCACTTATATAGACAAAGAAAGTTTTGAATATTTACGTTTAAACTAGTCGTGACAAATGCATCTAAGAGAACTTGAAGTGTAAATCATATAAAAGCTCTATTTTAGTGATTTTAATAATAAAAATAATATTGTAATAGATACTCTGTATTATACCGTGAAATAGAGATTTTATAAAATTTCTTTTACATCTTCCGTATTTTTACATATTCTGTAAATATTTTTTTATATCTACCACATCATATAAAATAAAGAATCTAATGCATTTCGTTTTAGGAGAAGCAAGGAGGTCAACCTCTTTTAAATATACAACAGGGATTGTGACAATACAAAGAAGTTGCTCATCAGAGTGTATGCTGAATGCGAGGATCCCAAAACTATCCTTTTTTGAGTTTACAGTGCACAAAACATCCGGAAAGAAATTGACTATTATGAGGCCAAAGAGAGAGACTCAAACAGCCGGTACGCATAGAGATTATGTGATGTGAGTGCTCTAATGACTCCACGGTCATCGATATAGGTATTTATTTGAAGATGACTTTAATTTGGGCGTATGGATCTAAAATTGACTTGGTTAAAGGCTTAAGTACAGCAAATTAACGATGAGACCTGTATCTGGATCTCTGTTGATTGGGTAAAAGATTGAAGATTCCTTGCCGGTCTGGATATAATTAGGTTACAGACAATTTTGCAGAAATCTATAAATAAAAGCTCGAGACAATGACTTTATAATTAGTTTTAGTTTTATTTTACGTAATTACTCTCCCCGTCCCGTAATATAAATAGTTTCATTTTAACTCTTTTTTTCCTAAAATATAAGATTTTCTCACATTTCAATACAAGATTAATGATTTCACTTTCACACTAAACAACGCAATATTATAAGTCACTCCTAAAAACAATATAATATTTTCGCTAAATATTAAAAATAACTCATTTATAATTTTTTTAATTTGTGTAAAAGAAGATAAAAGCGACTTATATTACATGTACTTCCTCCATATTCAAACTTGTACAGCAACTATTTTGATATTTAAATTATTTTTGTGAACAAAAATAAAGCCAGCTCGATCCTATATATGGTTAATCTATGGTTATTCTTTCTTGAAAAAACAAGTAAAGCCAGCTCCTATATAGATTCTGTATGTGCTTTTATCTCCATATGTCAAATTTTGAAAGGAATTGAAAATTAATTAGATCCTCCAATATGGGCACAAGTGCCATAGAGTGCCAACTAGCTAGCCTAGCCTAGCCGGCCAAGCCATGTAACATGCATATAATTTAGTGCTATAATTAAATTGATCCCCTAATTAGCAAAGTAAAATGCACACCACAACTAATTAATTGAGATTCATAGTGAAAAAGTTTTGAAGATTAAAGCAAAAGTTGAGAGAAGAAAATGGCTCAGATTTTTCAGTTGGTTTGCATGTTTCTGCTCATCCTCCTATCTGGTGTGTGTCTCTCTCTACTTCTTTTTTACTTTTCATTACAAAGCTATATCTATACATATATATATATATAGATATGTAACAGATAGTTTTTTTTTTTTTTTTTTTTTTGAGTGGACGAACAGATAGTTAAATATAACAAATTAACAAGGAAAGATTAAATTATAATTGTGATATAAAAAAAATTAACAAGTAAAGATTAAATTAGAATTGTGATATATTTGGTGTCTATTGGTCCGTTCTATTTCATTAAACTCTTGCTTAATAAGAGAGTTATTGCCTTTGATTAAGCTTGAAATGTTATATATATTATAATAAACAAATAAAAGCTTTTTCATGATGTATATTATATATATAGTTGGAGAAGAAAAAAGGTGCTGGGGAAGAGAGATGAAGTACAACCACAACCAGCGAATATCAACCACAACCACCATGATGATGATGAAACTTGAAAAAACACCACCTCCTTGTTCTTTCTATCACTGTTATTATGGGGAAGAAGGCTACGGAGCCTGCCCAACCGGTTGCGAATGTAGTGCACCTAAAGAACCTGCTGCTGCTAGTGCCGAATATGATGATGAACATGTTGATGAACATGTTAAACGTGTTGATGAAGTTAAACTTGATGATGATGAACATTATAAGGAAATTCAAGAATCGATCAACACAGAGACATCACGTTGCAAAGTTATTGAGCAACCCCAAGGGGAAGAGTGATCATCGATCAGTTACGTACAACACACATCGATCATTGGAGGAGTGTACTCTGTGCATTACATGTACGTATGGGATCAATTCATCACAACATGCATGATAATATATATGATTCCTCCATCAAATGAAGACTCTCCACTCCATATTCTAAAAATTCCCACAACGTAGTACTTTCTATTTCACTCACCACCATCTCGATCTGTAATAAAAGTTTTAATGCTATGCTTCTACCTAATCGGTGGTTTTTTTTTTTTAATTAGGATTCCATGCATGCGCATTATCTTTATAAGTAATCGTTTTTTATAATTTGGCAGTGTCTTTTGTAATGTTTGCATCTTTTATTTTGAATTTGATCTTTTTTTTGTAACTTAATTAGCTAGTATATTATATATAAACAACAATATCGATCATGTACGTTCCATTATGCAGAATAAATAAATTCAGTTTTCATGTTTTTATATATATATGTCGTTCTGAGTTCGGGGCTGTGGCTTCAATTACCGCGGAGGTCGTGACTCAGACCATGGTTCTGGGTGTCCTTAATTTGTCTCCAATTCACTGCATGTCAACTTTTTGCAATTTTACGGGCCAGCCCAGCCAGCCAACGTCTGATGCTACATTTCCCTGCACCACTAGCTCCTACCCTTCTAATTATATATATATGTTGTTCCCCAAATCATCAACATGCGCTATCTACACGCTCAGTCTTTCTCTGATCAGTTTGTCTTGTCCTTGTAGCAATGTTTGCGAATGTAGTTATTAATTACCATATTGTAGTTATTCAATTACCGAATCGGGTGAGCTTGTTTTTATGATCGAGGAATATGATTGAAGGCTATGGGATCTGCCCAAATGATTGCGAATGCATGTAGTGCACCTAAGGTACTTGTGCATTATGATGCTGATGATGAATCTGATGAACGTGTGAAGTGTCACTGGCGGCTGTGTTGAAGGAAACCCGGTGTCGCCTCGCTTCAGAAGAGCAGTCATTTACTCGTCAGGTATGTAGAATAAGTTGTGCGCTTTATTCCGCTTACTGGTTTTCTTGTTTTGGGCTGGCGGTATTATTTTGAGAAAAAGTTCCGAATTTCCAATTGGGCCTTTTCCTTTTTCAGGAAGCCGAGATTAAAACGAGAAAGTTGGAAGAAAGAGATGAACAGATTGCAGAAAAAATTAGAAGAAGATGATACTCAGCCTCAACTTCAAGCATCTTCATCTTTTGCATTGATTCGGCCACTACATGCATGTATATGTATGCAGCATGATATATATATATATATATCAGTGACACTGATTCCTCCATCAAATGAAGACGACACTCCATATCCAACAATTCCCACAAAGTAGTACTCTCTATATATGTCACTCACCACCATCTCTCTAATATGAATTTTCATTAATGTTATGCTTCTACCTTGAAAATGACAAGTGTAAAAGTGGCTAGGTGTCAAATTCTTAGAGTGTACATGTGGCACATTGTTAGGGTGCCACCTCTAGATTCTGTTACATTGATATTTGTGCTAGACAATCTATATTGTACCGGGTTGCTCTCATTCTGAATCAATAACAAAAGATTTTATCCAAATATTCCTTCTTATCACCTTCCTTTCTTCTTCATGAAGAAGTTTACTAAAACTAACTTGGTATCGGAGCTATGACGACAGTGAGCGCTATCTTCCAAAGATTCCACCGTGGGTTTCAACAACGGCCGGAAATATGAGCTCAAAGACCGCTCAATCAACCGTTGTCGCATGATCGATCCACTCGAGCCGCCACCGCCGGTCGCTTGCATCTACCGGAGCCGTGTCTTTCATGATGCCGCCTTATCCTGGTTTATGTTTCCCCACCGAGTTTACCATCGCATATCCGCTTACTCACCTCACCAAAGACGCTTGCAGTGCCACCGACTCTTCCACCGATTGTGTCTCCGCTTAGATCAAGATCTCCAAGATCGCTTCTACGCCCTCATCTCCGCTTTCATGGTCATCTCGCCGACATGCAATGTCAAGCTCACAAGGACAATTATCTTTTATGGCGATACACCATTCTACCAATTGTCCGAGGTCATAAACCTGAGGGATTTCTTCTTGGAACCAAAACCAAACCACCAAATACAGTATCTACTCTACTCTTCCCAATCCTGCTGTAGATGAATGGGTTGCTACAGATCAATTGTTATCTGGATGGTTGTTAAGCTCTATGACTGAGCAAGTCCTTATAGAAATTATTGGGTGTGAGACTTCCCATGAAATCTGGTCTACATTGGAAGTCCTATTTAACAATCAGTCTGAAGCCCGTATGTTGGAATATAAGAATGCCCTGACTAGATCTGATAAGGGTTCCAAGAGTATGAGTGATTATCTAGCTCAAATGAAGAGTTACAGTGATGGTCTTGCAGCTGCAGGGTATCCAATTTCAAAATCAGAATTGATTCTGGCAGTCCTAGGAGATTTAGACAAGGACTATGAGGCAGTTATAGTAAACATAACCTCTAGGATTGGATCCCTTACATGGCCAGAAGTTCAATCTCAGTTATTAACTCATGAGAGATTGTTGGCCAGGTTTAATCCTGCAATATCTACTGGTGGTGGTATGCAAACTGGAGCGGCTGCTCATTTGGCCACATATTCTCAAGGCTCTCACCTGTTATAGAAATGGTGGAAGATCTAACAATAATAGCAACCGAGGTAGAAGTGGATCAAGGGGGTGGAAGAGGCGGAGGTGGCGGTGTCTCAAGGTAGAAGTGGAAGTAGAAATGGTATGACATGCCAGGTCTGTGGCAAAAATGGTCATATCGCTTCTTGAATGTCGGGCACGGTTTGAGGAAGATTTTCGTGGTCCAACTCATAACAACAATAGCAATGGCAATAGTGGAGAACCTAAGCAAATTTCACCCCTATGTTGCTACCCTGGAATACCAATCATGATGATGCTTGGTATTTGGACAAATGGAGCCACAAACCATGTCATCGCAGATCTGGGAAACATGAGCATCAAATCAAACTACAATGGTAATGACACTCTAGTTGTAGGAAATGGTGAGAAACCGCAATAACACACATTGGCACCATCACTCTTCACACTCACACCACCCCATACACCTAAATCATGTTCTTCATGTTCCACAGACACAAAAAACTTAATTAGTGTGTCTAAATTAATGACTCGATAATCCTATACTCATTGAGTTTGATAGTTTGTTTTGTGTTGTCAGGACAAGCACACAGGACAACAAGTGGCACTCGTGGGTCAACTTCGGATGGTCTCTACAAGATCATCGCCTCATAAACACAACTCTCGGACCTCCCTTCACTCCAAATCGATTCTCGCCGCTTAGTCTCCAACAAAGCTCTTGGTTGTAATAATTTAGATTCTCGATCCTAATGTGTGGCATAGGAGATTAGGCCACCCTTCTAGTCAAGTTTTAAGCACTTTGTTTTGAAATTATGTAATGTCAAACCGAAGAATGACCTATCTTTTGTGAATCTTGCCAATTTGGCAAAGCTCATAACTGCTTTCATCCTGTGTCTACTTCTTCATGTCGTTTTTATGTTTGATCTTGTGCATACCGATCTATGGGGTCCTTCTCCTATGCAATCTGCTGAAGGTTACAGATATTATGTTCATTTTGTTGATGACCACACCGCATACACTTGGATTTATCCCCAAAATCTAAATCGAAACTTTTACTTGCTTTCCTTCAATTCAAGGCTTTAGTTGAAACTCAATTTTCTCGGGAAAATCAAATGTATACAATGATTGGGGTGGTGAGTATAGTCTTTTTTCAAACCTTTTAAACACAGAGGGCATTGTTTTTAGACATCCTTGCCCTCATGATCATGCTCAACATGGTAGGTCGAGAGAAAGCATAGACATATAGTTGAACCAGCTTAACTCTTATGGCTCAAGCATCCATGCCCTCGAGGTGCACCGGGTGGCATGGTTTTCAAGTCTTGCTCTCTTAATCAATTCTCTTCCCACACCTGCTTTTACATAACATTTCCCAGGTGAAGCCCTGTACTCACAAAAGACCTAACTATAATCTGCTTAAAACCTTTGGTTGTGCCATATACCCCAATCTCAGACCCTATCAAGCTCATAAGTTTCAATTTCACACCAAAAGATGTGTTAACCTTGGTCTTAGTCCAACTCATAAGGGTTATAAGTGTTTGGATAATACTGGTAGAATTTATATCTCTCACAATGTTGTTTTTTTGATGAAAAGTCAAGTTTCCTTTTGCTCATGGATTCACTCAAGGCTCCTCTAGACAAATCCTCACTGAGCCTCTTACTTCAGCACCCTTTTTCACTGTTTCACCTACTCATGAAGAGGGGCATTCTGGTATCCTGAGGGTGACCACTGAAAATGCAAATGCAAGTGCCACTGCCACTACACCAGTAAATCAGGTATGTTTGAATTCAACTCCCTCGCATCTCATGTTTCCACACCTCCTTATACACCCTCGCACATCACCTAGTCCACCAAATCGATCCACCACTGCACACCGAAGTTGATCACTCACCACACATATCCGATCACCCAGCCTGATCAATCAGACTCGAGATATAGAACAATCAAGAACACCACCACCGTCCCAATGTCATCCTATGCAAACTAGATCCAAAAGTGGAGTTTTTAAACCCAAAGTGTATTCAGCTGCTATTACTAGTGCTCACTCATTTCCTACAGAACCTAGTACAGTGTCAGAGGCATTGGCAGTGGATGAGTGGAAACATGCTATGACTGAGGAATATAGAGCTCTCATACACAATCGACTGAAATTGGTACCACCGCCTCGCAGATACCTTGTGGGAAATAGGTGGATCTACAAGGTGAAGTTGAGGCCAGATGGGACAGTTCTAAAATACAAAGCAAGACTGGTGGCTAAAGGATATAGTCAACACTATGGAGTGGATTACACAGAAACCTTTAGTCCTGTTGCTAAGTCATCCACCATCAGAGTTATACTGACCTTAGCAGTGTCTTTTAATTGGCCTGTTCATCAAATTGATATTAATAATGCCTTCCTGAATGGTCCTTTACAGGAAGATGTGTATATGGATCAACCTGAAGGTTTTGTAGATTTGAAGAGACCATAATATGTGTGCAGATTGAGAAAGGCTCTCTATGGTCTTAAACAAGCACCAAGGGCCTGGTTTGATGCTCTTAGGTCACAGATGCTAGAATGGAAGTTCAGGCAATCAACTTCAGATAGTTCTCTTTTCATGTTCAGTTTGAATGAGCAGATTCTTTTTGTGCTGGTTTATGTAGATGACATCTTGGTCACAGGAAATTCCTCCTCTCTTATAATGAGGTTCATCAGATTATTGGATTCAAGGTTCTCCTTGAAGGATTTGGGGCAGGTGTCACACTTTCTGGGCATGCAGGTTGCTAGAGACTCTATTGGTTTGCACCTCAATCAAGCATACTATGCTTCTCAACTCCTAAAAAGGTTAAATATGGAACACCTGAAGCCATGTCCTACACCTATGATCCCAGGTAAACAACTTGTTCCAAAACAAGGGGAACCACTTGCAAATCCTAGCCTTTACGGTGCAATAGGGCTTTGCAAAGACTAACAACTACTAGACCAGATATTGCCTATACAAATCAATGATCTTGAGCGATTCATGCAAGATCCTTACACCGATCACTTTGTGTGCTCTTAAAAGGCTTCTCAGATTTGTACAAGGTACATTAGCTCATGGCCTTCACTTTGTGCCAAGTAAGAGTCTGAAACTGCACCTACATGGGTTTACATATGCTAATTGGGCAGCTTGTCCAACAGATAGGAAGTCCATAGGGGGCTACTGTGTGTATTTGGGAGACTCTCTAATTACATGGAGCTCAAAGAAACAATCAGTGGTTGCAAGATCCAGCTGTGAGTCAGAGTACAGGGCTTTATCCAATTTAGGTGCTGAAATTCAGTGGATAGTTCAATTGTTACAAGAAATGAAGTTCAGGCTTCCTGATGTACCCATATTATGGTGTGACAATACTGGGGCAACAAGTTTAGATCAAAATCCAGTCTATCATGCAAGGACAAAACACATAGAAGTTGATGTGCACTTCATCCGAAATATGGTTCTTGAAAAGAAGATCAAAGTCTGCTACATTCCTCGTAAGAACAACAGTTCTTGATATATTTACAAAGCCACCGTCCCATTGCTATGTTCAACAAGTTCAAGAGCAAACTCAATGTTGGAGATGTCCATTTTCGTTTGAGAGGGGCTGAAAATGACAAGTGTAAAAGTGGCTAGGTGTCAAATTCTTAGAGTGTACATGTGGCACATTGTTAGGGTGCCACCTCTAGATTCTGTTATATTGATATTTGTGCTAGACAATCTATATTGTACCGGGTTGCTCTCATTCTGAATCAATAACAAAAGATTTTATCCAAATATTCCTTCTTATCTCCTTCCTTCTTCTTCATGAAGAAGTTTACTAAAAACTAACTTACCTATACCTACCTAATCGGTGGTTTTTGTTTTTTTTTTTTATTTTAATTTACAAATGCAAGCGCATTATCTTTATAAGTTATACTGTATTGGGAACTCTATATTATTAGGCAGTGTCTTTTGTAATGTTGTATCTTTTATTTTTGAATTTAACTCCTCCTAAACATGACCTATAATTTTATCTTTTGTGATGTAGTAGCTAGTATTATATAAACAACAATATCACCTACTTTTTCCATTATGCAACATCTATAAATTCAGTTTTTATGTTTTCCATGATGGTCAGCCATAACGAATACGAAATACGCATAACATATTGAGGAAGTTTACCTCCAAACGATCTACATATCACACAGACCGCTAGCTCGAAAGAACCTCATGTTGATAACGTATTGTAAAAGTACACAGTGTAGGCTGTCGTTTCAATGATACTTTCTCTGTTTTTTTTTATCTTTCACATTTCATAATTTGCTCTTTTTTTACTTATCTGTTATTTTACATTTCCAATTCATCATTTATTATTTTTTTCCTCCTTTATCAATAAAGTATTTACATCTCCAAAAAAAATAAATACATTTACAATACTAAAAACTCATTTACTAATAAAGTATTCAAATCTCCAATAAAAAAAATGCATTTCCAATACTATATTTTAGATATATTAATTACTAATAGGAAATATTCGGTCCTCCTTAGTATTAGTTAGTCCTCCTCAATTATAGCCAAGAGTTTAGCTATAATTATGGAATTGTAAACATTATATATGTAACCGATACATGATAATGGAAAGACACAGTGTAATATTCCGATTTTCGGGAAAAGGGCAGACGTGTCATTTTGCGAAAACGAAATATTAGGTTCGGTTTCCTTTTATTCGGAGTTAATTATTTTGGATGTTTATATATATATCTCGAGTTATATATATGTATAAACTTATGGATAGTCAGTTTTGTTAAGCAAGGGGCAAATAAGGAAAAAACTAAATTTTTGAATTTGGTATAAAAGGAAAATCTACCTAAGATTAACCCTTAACCTAATTTCACTTTTTAATCACAAACAACCCCATCCTGCGCAACCTGTGTGAGGGAAGGAGAGACTTGGACGGTTTTCACAATTCTAAAGGGGAGCAATATCGTTTTCGGACCGGACTCGATTCTAGGATTTGTTGTGGAGCGCAGCATCGTTTGGTTACCGGGGTCGAGTGACATTGCAAAGCAGACTTTTTGCCGAGTTTTGATCTGCTTTTTACGGGCTGCAAAAGGTAAGAAGAACTCGTCCTATGAAATCAATTACTAGTTATAGGGATTTGATCATGTTCCAAGACGCTTTGGTGTTAGAAAATTGAGTTGTTGCCTTGGTAAATGACTATAGATGTTATGGTATTGTCGACGCGGTCTAAGTGCTCATTGTGTTGTTATTTTTCTGGTTTTTGGGTGGAAATACGATCCGGGGTTCGAACGATGAAGAATTAGGGTTCCAAATCGAACCCAGGTGGACGAAGCGCCCGTATTCTCGACGAAAGCGCCCACTTAGGTTCCACCTTTTGACGAGCGCCTGGTTGTAATGGACGAGCGTCTGAGGTGCTATTTTACATTCGAGATTGAACTGCTTTTGGTGGACGGGCGTGCAGGTATAGTGGACGGGCGTCCAGCCTTTGGACGGGCGCCCAAGAATGTCCGTGACGGGCGCCCATGGCTTAAAACGGACGCCTAGCCGGGTTTTGTCACTATTTCTTTGTGGGGTTGTTGCTCAACCTTATAAACATGCTTTAACTACATGAAACCCTTATATATGATATGTTATTATGGTATAAACATAGACAAGCCTGAATTGAGCTTCTGATTCGTTCAGTTAAAACACCGAATGTACTCTTAAAGGGAGTTGAAGTTCGGATCCGTCGGAAGAGCATGATAGGCTTGTGCTTTGATGAATTAGCATTCATCAATGTCTGTGTATGTGCTAGGACTTGTCCGTGTCTAGTGGTCTAAGAAGAGAGTAGTATGTGTGAGGGAGATTATTTGAAAACACTCAGGCTGGCTAGTTAATAACCTAATAAATAACGTACGTGACTAGTAAAAGATTAAACAACATGTCTCTCTTGGCTAGGCACCAGGCTAAATCGCGATGCATGTGCTACCTCTGAAGGTGGAAGAACTTCGTAGGTCAAAAGACCCTAAGTACGGAGGGATTCTGCTGAGACGTGCGTGCTATCGGAGTCTACCTTTTCTAGACTTCGTGGGTATTGGTGTGATCCACTAATATGTTGCAATAGAGTGTTCCCAAGGTAGAATAACTCTGTAGGTCAATGACCCTAAGTACAGAGGGACTCTGCTTGAGGTGGATCGCGCGTAGTGCCTCTGAGTGCGGTTGTAACATAGATAGGCTAAGTTAGAAATGCTTAGTCACAACGTGTTGATGAGCACGAAGTGAACCCTAGATTGAGTTGGTCTCATTTAATCAACTAATTAAATAATTATCTTTCGCCATAACTATGATTGCTTTCATAGCTTCTCTTTCTTTCTAAGTATCGCTGTACTTACCTCGAATGCATACTTTTTCTATGTGTTTGGGGACGAGAAGACGAACAAAGCTGAGAGAAAGAGTTTGACGACGACGCTTTGACGCCGCTTTCGTTGAAGAATCAAGATGTTTCTTTTACGCTTTTCTTTGGTTGTACTTTCCGTACTTTTGAGGTAGACTACCGGTTTGACGATTTGTCGTATTCGCCTTTTTTGGGATTTTCGTATTTTTCCAAATGTAATAGTTTACATTTCTACCCTTAGATTTCTTTTCTACTCTTTAATTTTGGGAAAAATTTTGTATACCCGAGTTTTGTTTCCGCTTTGCCTTGATTTGATACGACGTAGTAGAGGCTTACGATAAAATGAATTTATTTTTATTTTATACGTGCGAGCGTTCGCTTTTTTCCGGATAAGGACTCGTGTCCGGAACGGGCGTTATAGCTTGGTATCGAGAGAGCGCGTTTTTAAATTCCTTTCTTTAAGATAAGTTTCTTTAGATCTTTAAGAACGCCTGGTTTTCTTGATCTTTCACTTGACGACGACAAGAAGAGCGTTCGTGGAGTGAGAGCTCGTGGGAGTTAGACAAGGCGCGAGAGCCCGGTGCCGTAGTAGGGGCGGATTTGTGAGGCGTAATCCTTCGCCTCGCTTGAGTCTTTCACCACCACCCCATACACCACACCTACACCAAGGTCTCCACAAGTTTTGTCACCGAGGCCGCATCGACCTGCCACCCGACCACCACCAAGGTATAATTACATCTATGGAGAGCCTGGTCAAGCACCCATCCGTGTCACGGTAGTAGGTGATATTCCACCAATCGCTGTGCCACCAGTGACTAATGTTTATCCTCCCCCAGTCAGTGCATATCCACCAGTTTATCCTCCGCAGCAAGCGAGAAACAAGTCTTTTACCCCCTCAGAGGGTCATGTTCCTCACCCTACAAGACCACCTTCACCACGCTTTGACCACCAAAGAAGGCGTTGGTCATCCACCCTTTGGTTTTATCACCCCTCAACAAAGACTGGGCTTTTATCGGGGTACTATCCGTATCGTAATGAGCCTCAAGTAATCCCACCTTATCCTCAACATCGCCAGATCGACCGCGTGTATCTTTTGGTTACCCTCCGGTTCACCCACCGCTTAGACCGACTTTCGAGCAAGCACCAGCGGTGGATTGGTATACAAGATTGAGAGAAATCGAGTTGAGAACTTCTTTGGTAATGTGGAGCATTCTAAAGCAGAGAATGGATAAGAGGATTCGAGAAAGCTTGTAGGAACATACATGTTCCTGAGACAGAGATGGCACAACTAGCAGTCAGTTTTATGTTGGGAGCAGCAGAAGCATGGATTGATGCCATTCAAAGCAGCAACGGTAAGGTAACGGATTGGGAAGGGTTCAAGACGATGTTTTATAATGAGTACTTCCCGGTTACAGTTCAAGTAGATAAAGCAAGTCAATTCTTGAAGCACAAGCAAGGTAATTATCTGACAGTGTCCCAGTACACTAATAAATTCAATGAGTTAGGAAGGTTCTATCCGGAATTGATGAAAGTGGAAGAGAGAAAGATGGCCCTCTATAAGGATGGGTTGGCCTACGAGATTCAGTCGGGCATGCTAGGATTCACGGCAAGGAATATGGCAGAGTTGATGAATAAAGCCTTAGAAGTCGAGACTTTCAGGAAGAGAGCTACAGTGGTTGTCAATAATAAGAGAAATTTTGGGACAAGTCAAGGCGATTATAGGGAGCGCCACAAAGAGTACCAAGAAGACTACGGCACCTACAAAGCAGCTAAAGCCCGAACAATGGCACCACTTTGCCCCAAGTGCAACAAATCATACAGAGAGAGTGCAGAGTAGAGTAACGGTTGTTACGTTTGTGGTGAGCAAGGACACTTTTCTAGAGCGTGTCCAAACAGAGGAAACAAGAGTGGTTCGAGTCAAGGTAGCGGAAGGAGTGGTCCAAGCCGACCTGTTCGTGTGTTTGCTGCTGATGTCAGAGATGCAGAGCCCGAGGATGACGTTATTTCAGGTACCATGTTATGGTTTTATTCTTCTATTAAGATATTTTATAGCGTGATTATTCATGTTGTAACTATATTTAAATAAATGAATATGCATACTAGGTACGATAATGTTAGAAAACCTAGTGGTCAAGGCTTTGTTTGACACGGGAGCGTCAAATACTTTTGTGTCAACCAAGGTAGCTAAGAAGTTGGATTTACCTTCAGAGCCTTTAAGAAACACTTTGGAGATAACTACGCCGTTAGGGGGAAGGTAACAAGGGTAACTAGAATGATACCACAAGTGGAAGTTCGAGTCGGACCTTATCGATGTAAGAGCAACTTTACGCTTTTGGACTTTTCGATTTTGATGTAATCCTCGGAATAGATTGGCTATCCGAGAATTATGTACACTTGGATCAGAAAGAGAAGAAAGTAACTTTTAAAGCACCTGGGAAATCAGACAAGACGTATCAAGGGAATGTGTACAAGCCGAGTAAGAAGAAACATCCGATCATATCGGTTAAGTTAAGCGTAGGGCTTGTCGGAAGGTTGTGAAGGCTACTTGTTGTATGCAGTGGACGTGGAACAAGTGAAACCTAAGTTAGAGGAGACTCCTATAGTGAGGGAATACCCGGAAGTATTTCCAGAAGAGTTACCGGGAAACATGATGGACAGAGAGATAGAGTTTGAGATTCAGTTGATACCGGGAGCGGCACCAGTTGCTAAGGCACCTTACAGAATGGCACCGGCTGAATTAAAGGAGTTGAAAGCTCAACTTAAGGATATGCTTGAGAGGAACATAATTCAGCCCAAGACTTCGCCATGGGAGCTCCAGGTGTTGTTTGTGAAGAAGAAAGATGGCAGCATGAGGATGTGTATCGACTATAGAGCACTGAACAACCTCACCATCAAGAATAAGTATCCTCTGCCAAGGATAGATGATCTGTTTAATCAGCTGCAGGGCAAGAAAGTATTTTCCAAGATCGACCTGAGGTCCGGATATCATCAGTTGAAGGTTAAGATAGCAGATATACCGAAGACGGCTTTCAGTACGAGATATGGACATTATGAGTTCCTTGTTATGCCTTTTGGACTCACTAATGCTCCATCTGCATTTATGGATTTGATGCAGCGAGTTTTCATGCCGTACTTGGATAAGTTCGTGATAGTGTTCATAGACGATATCCTCGTTTACTCTAAGGATGAGAAGGAACACGAGGAACACTTAAGGATAGTGTTGGACACACTGAAGAAGAATCAGTTGTACGCAAAGTTTTCCAAGTGTGACTTTTGGTTGGATCGAGTGAGTTTCTTGGATCATGTAATTTCTGGAGATGGTATTCAAGTTGATCCGGCAAAGATCGAGGCAGTTGAGAATTGGCCTAAACCTACCACAGCTTGAGAGGTAAGAAGCTTTCTTGGGTTGGTCGGGTTACTACGGAAGTTCGTACAAGATTTTTCGAAGATAGCTACTCCACTCACCAGTGACACGTAAGAATGTGAAATTTGAATGGACTAATGAGTGTGATAAGGCCTTTCATACCTTGAAGAGTAAGTTGACTACGGCACCAAAGCTAGCAGATTCGGAGATTTTTGATAACTATGATGTCTACACGGATGCTTCGGGACAGGGTTTGGGTTGTGTGTTGATGTAAGGAGGAAAAGTGATAGCTTATGCATCTAGGCAGTTGAAGGTGCATGAGAAGAATTACCCGACACATGATCTAGAGTTGGCGTATGTAGTTTTTGCCTTAAAGACTTGGAGGCATTACTTATATGGAGTTAAAGCAAGGATCTTCACCGACCATAAGAGTTTAAAGTATTTCTTCACACAAGAGAACCTGAATATGAGACAGAGGAGATGGTTAGAGTTCGTTAAGGACTATGATTTGGATATTCGCACCATCCGGTAAAGCGAATGTAGTGGCGGATGCTCGAAAGCGAGAAACCAGTGTTTGTAGCTTCCAGGTGTTGAGGTAGTGACGGAAAGGTTAGATGGGTTAAAAATCGAAGCTTTGACCGGATTGAAGACCGGCGCTTTGTGGCACCATTGTTGGCAAGGTCGAGTTGTTAGATGATATCGTGGGAAAACAAGATGAAGATCCGGGTTTGGTTGACTGAAGCGAGTTGTTAGAGAGAAGCCTACGGTTGGTTACGTGTTGGATAAGAGTGGAAATCATGGTATCGGGATCGCCTATGTGTACCTAATGTTGGTGACTTGAGACAAAGAGTTATGGAAGAAGCACATCGGATAGCTTTTGCTTTGCTCATCCGGTGCTACTAAAATGTACAGAGACTTAAAGGAAAGATTTTGGTGGCCCTCGATGAAAGTGGAAATAGCCAAGTTTGTGGCCGAGTGTGATGTATGTCAGAAGGTTAAGGCGGAGCATAGAAGACCCGGTGGAATGCTTAAGCCATTGGATATCCCTGAATGGAAGTGGGATAAGATCACAATGGACTTCATCACCGGATTACCTAAGACAAGAGGCGGTCACGACGCAATTTGGGTAATCGTGGATAGATTGACCAAATCTGCCCATTTCTTACCGTACAAGGTTGACATGCCATTAAAGAAGATGACGACACTATATCTGGACAATATAGTGAAACTACACGGAGTCCCTATCTCGATAGTTTCAGATCGTGATACGAGATTTGTCAGTCGGTTTTGGAAGAGCTTGCAAGAAGCCTTCGGGACTAAGTTGGACTTGAGCACGGCTTTTCATCCTCGCATGGATGGATACCGAGAGGACCATCCAAACGCCGAGGACATGTTGAGAGCTTGCGCGCTGGAGGTAGGCGGATCATGGGATGACTACCTTCCGCAGCGTAAATTTGCCTATAATAATAGTTTTCACACGAGTATAGGCATGCCGCCGTTTGAAGCGTTGTATGGGAGAAGATGTCGCACGCCATTGTTTTGGGATGAAGTCGGGGAGAGACAGGTTACAGGGCCAGAGATGGTCGAACAAGCAAAGGAAAGGGTTCAGCTGGTCAAGAAGAATATGAAGGCGACAGACAAGATGCATGAAAAAGTTGGGCTGATGTTAGAAGAAGACCTCTTGAGTTTGAAGTCGGCGATAGAGTTTACCACCGGGCTTCGCCAATGAAAGGAGTGAAACGCTTTGGACAAAAAGGAAAGCTAAGCCCAAGGTATGTTGGACCTTTTGAGATTCTGGAAAGAGTTGGGACGTTAGCATATAAGCTTCAGTTTCCGGAATCAATGTCGAGAGTCCATAATGTGTTTCACGTCTCAATGTTGAAAAAGTGCCTGACGAAGAATGATGTTGAAACTACGGTTGATCCGGAGATCTTACAAGATAACCTAGCTTATGACGAGAGACCGATTAAGATCTTAGCCAGGAAGGAAAGGATGATTAAGAGACGGATGGTTCCCTTGGTGTTAGTTCAGTGGAGCAATCATTCACCCGAGAGGCAACTTGGGAAGTGGAAAGCGACATGCTTAGTGAGTTCCAAGAGTTTGGGAATTACTGTGTATGTTCTAGTTTCGAGGACGAAACTCCTTTTAAGGGGGGGAGAATGTAATATTCGATTTTCGAAAAGGACATACGTGTCATTTTGCGTAAAACGAAATATTAGGTTCGGTTTCCTTTTATTCGAGTTAATTATTTTGGATGTTTATATATATATCTCGAGTTATATATATGTATAAACTTATGGAAAGTCGATTTTGTTAAGCAAGGGGCAAATAAGGAAAAACTAAATTTTTGGAATTTGGTATAAAAGGAAAATCTACCTAAGATTAACCCTTAACCTAATTTCACTTTTTAATCACAAACAGCCCCATCCTCAAGCAAGAACTTTGTGAGGAAGGAGAGACTTGGGCGGTTTTCACAATTCTAAAGGGGAACAATATCGTTTTCGGACCGGACTCGATTCTAGGATTTGTTGTGGAGCGAGCATCGTTTGGTTACCGGGAGTGACATTGCAAAGCAGACTTTTGCTGAGTTTTGATCTGCTTTCTACGGGCTGCAAAAGGTAAGAAGAACTCATCCTATGAAATCAATTACTAGTTATAGGGATTTGATCATGTTCCAAGACGTTTTGGTGTTAGAAAATTGAGTTGTTGCCTTGGTAAATGACTATAGATGTTATGGTATTGTCGTATTTGAGGTCTAAGTGCTCATTGTGTTGTTATTTTTCTGGTTTTTGGGTGGAAATACGATCTAGGGTTCGAACGATGAAGAATTAGGGTTCCAATCGAACCAGGTGGGACGAAGCGTCGGTATTCTCGACGAAAGGCCCAGCTTAGGTTCCACCTTGACGAAAGCGTCTGGTTGTAATGGACGGCGCCTGAGGTGCTATTTTACATTCGTGATTGAATGCTTTGGGGTGGACGGGCGTCAGGTATAGTGGGCGGGCGTCCAGCTTTGGACGGGCGCCCAAAGAATGTCCAGACGGGCGCCCATGGCTTAAAACGGACGTCTAGTGGGTTTTGTCACTATTTCTTTGTGGGTTGTTGCTCAACCTTATAAACATGCTTTAACTACATGAAACCCTTATATATGATATGTTATTATGGTATAAACATAGACAAGCCTGAATTGAGCTTCGATTCGCTCGCTTAAAACACCGAATGTACTCTTAAAGGGAGTTGAAGTTCGAGATCCGTCGGAAGAGCATGATAGGCTTGTGCTTTGATGAATTAGCATTCATCAATGTCTGTATGTGCTAGGACTTGTCCGTGTCTAGTGGTCTAAGAAGAGAGTAGTATGTGTGAGGAGATTATTTGAAAACACTCAGTGGCTAGTTAATAACCTAATAAATAACGTGACGTGACTAGTAAAAGATTAAACAACATGTCTCTCTTGGCTAGGCACCGTGGCTAAATCGCGATGCATGTGCTACCTCTGAAGGTGGAAGAACTTCGTGAGGTCAAAAGACCCTGGCACGGAGGGATTCTGTTGAGACGCGCGTGCTATCGGAGTCTACCTTTCTAGACTTCGTGGGTATTGGTGTGATCCACTAATATGTTGCAATAGAGTGTTCCCAAGGTAGAATAACTCAGAGGTCAATGACCCTAAGTACGAGAGGACTCTGCTTTGAGGTGGATGCGCGTAGTAGTGCCTCTGAGTGCGGTTGTAACATAGATAGGCTAAGTTAGAAACAGTTAGTCACAACGTGTTGATGAGCACGAAGTGAACCCTAGATTGAGTTGGTCTCATTTAATCAACTAATTAAATAATTATCTTTCCGTCATAACTATGATTGCTTTCATAGCTTCTCTTTCTTTCTAAGTACGCTGTACTTACCTCGAATGCATACTTTTTCTATGTGTTTGGGGACGAGAAGACGAACAGGTTTTCGAGGAAGAGTTTGACGACGACGTTTGACGCCGCTCGTTGAAGAATCAAGATGTTTCTTTTACTCGCTTTTCTTTGGTTGTACTTTCCGTACTTTTGAGGTAGACTACCGGTTTGACGATTTGTCGTATTCTGTCTTTTGGGATTTTCGTACTTTTCCAAATGTAATAGTTTACATTTCTACCCTTAGATTTCTTTTCTACTCTTTAATTTTGGGAAAAAATTTATATACCCGAGTTTTGTTTCCGTTTTGCCTTGATTTGATACGACGTAGTAGAGGCTTACGTATAAAATGAATTTATTTTTATTTTATACGTGCCGAACGTTTCTTTTCCGGATAAGGACTCGGTGTCCGGGAACGGGGCGTTACACACAGAGAATATTATTCTTTCATGGTATCACGAGACTAGGTTTCTGGTCTTCCGCTTCCGACTAATTTTTTTTTTCTCTGCCTCCTTCCACCTCCTCCTTCTTCTTCTCCGGTTGTGCCTCCACCATGACAGACACAACAAAGTTTCATCCCGCGCTATCAATCACAAACGTGAAGGCCCTCCTTCCTATCATGTTAGATTTGAATACCGCTGAATATCACTCTTGGGCCGCCTTGTTCAAGGTCCAAGCTCGAGTTCATGACGTTCTCGATCACATAATTCCCCCTAGTGATGCAGCCGAAAAGGAGAAAATGGAGAAAGCTAAGGCCGACAATCTTCCTCTATGGAAACGGCTTGATGCCGCGGTGCTTCAATGGATGTACGCCTCCGTCTCCGGCGACATCCTGACTTCCATTCTTGTCGATGATGATACCGCTGCTGCTGCGTGGGAGAGAATTGCGAATTATTTCAAGACAATAAGAATTCTCGAGCCCTGTATTTGAACAAAGAATTCACAAATACATCGCTCGCGGATTTTTCATCGACTAATGCCTATTGTAATCGGCTGAAAAGCTTGGCGGATCAGCTCAAGAACGTGGGTGCACCTGTAGATGATAATGGGCTCGTGTTGAAGATGCTTCAAGGTCTAACGGAGCAGTATTCGAATTTTGTGACCATTCTCCAAAATAAGAAAACCCTCCCATCGCTTTCTACGGCTCGCTCGGCTAGCTTTGGAAGAAACCACGCTGCTGGGAAAGGGTCAAGCGAGAATCTTCCTCCACTGCTTACGCTCCGACGGAGGATGGGACTCCTCTCATCCCTCCCAAAATTCAAGCTCCAACAATGGCCGCCACGGTAAGAATCCGAATAATAACCGTCCCACGGACAAAAATAGTGCGGGCGCCGATCATGCTCAGAATGTCGGCGCAGGCGGGGGCGGTGGACGGGGTCAACATCGCGGGGGTGGACATCCCGCTGGAAATCCTCCATCCGCCGGTGGTGCTCAGCCCATTCGCCAGCCATGGGCACACCCAAATTGGTAGAACTTTCACCGCTTCCTTGGTCCATGCCACCGTGTCCCTATCCTACTCACTCATGGACTCGTGCTCTTTCTTTGGACCACCTCATTCTCGGCTGTTGGGCCCTCGTCCTCAACACCAACAGCAAGCTTATGCCGCCACTTCACCATGGACTCCGACGGATATAGAATCCGCGATGCATACGATGTCGCTCACTCCACCGGACCCAAATTGGTACATGGACACCGGGGCTACGTCTCACATGACGTCGGCACAAGGTAATCTCTCGTCGTATTTTAATTTGGGCAAAAATAACGGAATTACGGTTGGTAGTGGTCAGTCGATTCCAATTCTTGGTTGCGGACATACCTCGTTGCCCTCCCCCCACCCACCATTATCCTTAGCTAATGTTCTTCATGCACCACAAATAATCAAAAACTTAGTGTCCGTTCGGAGATTTACTATGGATAATAATGTGTATGTGTTATTTGATCCGTTTGGTTTTTCAATTACATGATATTCGAGATATGGAGGCGAATGATGAGATGTGATAGTTCGGGTGATCTCTATCCTATCACCACTGGACCAAATAACGCCTCGACCTTCGGCTTTCATCACGCCAACTCTTTGGCATGATCGCCAGGCCACCTGGGAGCCCATATTTTTAATTCTCTTTGTCGAAATAAAATGCTTGATTGTACGTACTCTATTTCACGAACCACTCGTTGTCACTCTTGTGTACTAGGAAAGCATATTAAATTGCCATTTGTTCCTTCTATTACTAAATTTTTTTCCTTTTGATATTATTCATAGTGACTATGGACATCACCTGTGTTAAGCTCTTCCGGTGATCGGTATTATGTTTTGTTTTTAGACGACTATTCTAAATTTTTGTGGACTTTCTAGCCAAAAATCTCAAGTTTTACCTCTTTTACCATGCTTAGCAACTATGTGTGTACTCGAGTTCGAAAGAAATATTAAAGCCATACAATGTGATAATGGAGGTGAATTCGATAATAATCGATTTTGGGATTTATGTGCATCTCGAAATTTCATTTAAACTTTTGTCCCCATACGTCCTCTCAAAATGGAAAAGCCAAGAGAAAAATCAGTCCATTAATAATATCATGCGAACTTTACTTTTACACGCATCTATGCCTCCTTCCTTCTGGCCCCATGCTCTACAAATGGCAAAATATTTACACAATATCCTTCCTAGTCCCTTATTAAACAACGAGTCTCCGTTGAAAGTTCTGTACCAAAAAGATCCCTCGTATTCTCATCTTCGGGTTTTTGGTTGTTTATGTTATCCATTGTTCCCGTCTACCACAATTAATAAACTTCAACCCCGTTCTACTCCTTGTGTTTTTTTGGGATACCCATCCAATCACCGCGGTTACAAGTGCCTTGATATATCGAGTCAGAAAATAATTACGTGTAGGCATGTCCAATTTGATGAGTCCAAATTCCCGTTCGCGACTCTACATACCCCGACTCCTACTTCGTATGATTTCCTTGATCATGAGCTAAGCCCAGCTGTTATTCATCAGCTGCTACAGCCTTCAGCTCCCTCGGCCCAACCTATTCCCCAGCAAGAAAAGGCCCAGCCGACGTCCCCATGTTCCCACTTCGGACACGCCTCAAAGACACCACCAACGCCTCTCCCACCCAACACCCATCAGCCCAACATTTCCCATCCTGCCCAAGCCAGTTTAAATAGGTCAGTCACACGCAGTCAACGAGGCATTTTTCGGCCCAATCCAAAGTACACTTCTGAGCAAGCCCATACTACTACGGTTGAAAAATCCCCTCTTCCCCGTTCCCCGTTGGCTGCCCTCCGTGACCCGAATTGGAAAATGGCAATGATCGATGAGTTTAATGCCCTTATTAAAAATAACACGTAGGATTTGGTGCCCCGTCCACCTAATGTGAATATTATACGTCTATGTGGATTTTTACTCACAAAGAAAAATCGATTTAATCTTTTGAGAGGCATAAAGCCCGACTTGTAGGTGATGGTAAAAATCAACAGGTTGGGATTGATTGTGGCGAGACATTCACCCGGTGGTCAAACTCACACTTACGATACGGATCGTCCCGGCCTTTCTTTGTCCCACAATTGGCCGATACATCAGTTGGACGTCAAGAATGCCTTCTTGCACGGTGAACTTAATGAAGTGGTATATATACATCAGCCGATGGGGTTTCGTGATTCTGAGCATCCTGATTTTGTCTGCTTATTGCGTAAGTCGTTATACGTCCTGAAGCAAGCTCTCCGGGCTTGGTATAAGCATTTTGCGGACTTTGTCACGCGTTTTGGTTTCACCAACAGTAAGTCTGACACATCCTTATTCATTTACCGGCATGGCAATGACATGGCTTATTTATTATTGTATATGGATGATATCATCCTGACTGCGTCCTCTGATACCTTCCGCACTATGATCATGTCTCGCCTTAGCTCTGAGTTTGCTATGAAGGATTTGGGACCACTGAATTATTTTTGGGCATCCGCGTCACTAGAAATTCCGATGGGTTATTCTTGTCTCAACGTAAGTATCTTCTTGAGATCATTGAGCTACCGGTATGACCTCGTGCAAGCCATCTCACACTCCGGTTGACACTAAACCTAAACTTGGTGCCACGGCTAGTGAGCCTTTCGATGATCCCACCCTCTATCGCAGCCTGGCTGGGGCTTTGCAATATCTCACTTTTACGAGACCGGATATTTCTTATGCGGTTCAGCAGGTGTGCCTCCACATGCATGACCCTCGGGTAACTCATATGCAGGCTCTCAAACGCATTATTCGTTATATTCAGGGTACTCTACATCTCGGGTTGCATTTGTATCCGTCCTCGGTCACCGATCTTGTTGCTTACACAGATGCAGATTGGGGCGGGTGTCCTGATACACGTCGCTCCACCTCAGGCTATTGTGTCTTTTTGGGTGACAACCTACTCTCCTGGTCCTCCAAAAGACAGCCCACCCTCTCTCGGAAAAGTGCCGAGGTCGATATAGAAGTCGCCAATGTGGTCTCCGACTCATGTTGGCTTCGTAATTTGCTCTTGGAACTACATTATCCGGTTCGGAAAACGACTCGCCTATTGTGACAATATCGATGCTATTTACCTTCGGGCAATCATGTTCAACATCAACGCACCAAACACATTGAAATGGATATACACTTCGTTCGAGAAAGGTTGCCCGGGGTGAGGTCCGAGTTCATCATGTCCCATCTCGCTATCAAATCGCCGACATCTTCACCAAAGGTCTTCCACTTGTACTCTTTGAAGACTTCCGATCCAGTCTCAACGTCCGCGCTTCTCCCGTTTCGACTGCGGGGGTGTAATAGTGTATATATGGTAGTTAATGTGTAATTAACTAGGAAATATTCGGTCCTCCTTAGTATTAGTTAGTCCTCCTCAATTATAGCCAAGAGTTTCTATAATTATGGAATTGTAAACATTATATATGTAACCGATACATGATAATGGAAAGACACAGAGAATATTATTCTTTCAATTACTTTTTTAATTTGTGTGATTTTTCTCTCTGCGACATATAAACGAAGACGGGGGAGTAGTATTTTAAAAGCTGCACAAATAACGATATTATAGTTATTCTTGCTTAAGCCTTGCATGTGTGTGCTTGGCCTGCCTTGTAGCTGTGTGCTTGCTTGCTTGTTTGATCACGTCTCTCTGTCAAGTGTTTGCTTCATCATCATTTGTTTAGTCATGTGTTTCATCAAAAGTTATTTTGTTCTTCGTTTTATTACAAGTTGTTTTCCGGTGTTTGGTTTTTAGATTAAATACAAAAACTAGCTGCAACCTAACAATCTAAGAAAATATGAAATACATATTTCTTCTAATGGACATTTGTACATATATGTAATTTTTTTTAATACTAACGATGCATGTAATATTACAGTATAATCTCGATAAATAAATACCCTCTGAATCAAAAAAAAAATATATTCGTTTGACGAGATTATTCATTTATCAAATATTCCTTTAAGCCACTTTATCTATGTAAAGTTCCATATCGGTAAAATAAAGTTCTGCTCACCCACATACAAGTGTGAGACATAAAAGTCTTGTCAACTCGGGTTAGCCTTTTTTTACCCAAGCGAGGACGGGCGGTCTAAGCGATTGACCTGACCATTTATGACTATTTTAGTCTTCTGCACTGGGTCCTGCAGGGCGTTCTGATTCGTATTTAGAAATTGATCATCATACTAATTAAAGTCATCACACCGCGAGAGGCGATGGGGCCACAGTAATATCCCGATTTTTGAAAAAAGAAGCAACTCTCGATGCTTTGAAGAAAATCGAATATTATGTTATTTGATGACGGAAAAATTCATCGTTATTTTAATAACTTTTACCCCACTTTTGATATCATTTCGAGCACTTTTATATCAATTAAAGTCATTAATTCCTAAATTTCATAAAAATATATAAGTCGTGACTATTTTGTAAAATATCGTGTTTTTATGTGTTTTTACTAGTTTTTGTCTGGTTTAATGCTTGGAGTGTGCGTGTCAGTTTACGTTTGGTATTTTGGTGGTTTATTGCAGAATTATAGGTTGACCAAAAGCCTGAGTGACGACACGCTTTTTGGCGCCTAAAAGAGGTGTTTTTAGGGATATAAGAGTGTCTTGCCATTTTTAAAAGGTCGTTTACTTTCGGTGGTTCGAAATGGCCACTAACGAATTATATCTTCTACGAACAAATGGCCCATCAAAACGCATTTTCTGAAGAAGTGTCCTTCATAAAAGTTGTAGATCTTTGAAAGAGCTTTCCAACACACTTTGAATCACGCCAATCGGATGTCTACAACTCAAGTTATGGCCATTATACTTTGAATCTGCGATATCGTAGACGAATTTTGACATTCGGATCAGTGAATAGCGATCCGGATCGATCCGGACTTTTCGAGATCGATCCGGACCGTATTTTGCAGCAGATCTTCATCAGATTTCTCATAGATACGGGAGATATCCATAGATATGCATATATACATATATATATATATATCTATATATACATATAATTCTCCTATATATACCCCCTCAATTGCATCAAAGAGAGCTTGAGTTGGGAGAGGGAATAGCTCTCTTCTCTTCTCCATCTTCTCTTCTTCTCCATCTTCATCTTCTCCAATTTTTTTTCTTCAACGTTGATGATCATCATCATCATTTTCTTTGTTTTGTTTTTATTTTAGACATCAAAGAGAGTTGAGAGCTTTCTTCTCTTCTTCTCCATTTTTCTATTTCTTTTTCTCTTCACCATTTTTTTTTACCTTCATCGTCTTCATCTCCTTCATCGTGATCATCATTATCATCATCATCTTGTTTTTGTTTTGTTGATATATCCTTCTCTATATGAAAAGAGAAGAAAAATTCAAGGAAATGGCCACGTCGACGGTTTTCAGCATTTTCTTTGCGTTTGGGCTTTTTTTTTCCCGACCCAGTTTTCTTTCTTTCAGCCCTTAAGCCCAACAACCTTGACATATTATCCACCCTAAAAGCAACAAAATCAAAATATTATGAAGGGTTGCCAGGGCTTTCTTTCAAGATGGAATCTTGTGTACCGGCGGCGGCGATGGCGATTTTCGTTCACCGCTCTCCCCACGCCTCCAGGTCGTTTTTTGATAAACGTGAAGGCTTGGACCTTGGGGATTATCCGATGGAATCGTTCCTATCCTCTCTCTCATTTCTCTTCTGATTTTACACTATTCTCTGTAATTAACGGTGATTTCGATTTGCAGATGTTGATAAGGAAGAAATCTTCCTGGTCAGAGTCAATGGCGGTTGAAATTCAAATGAGGAATAGCGATTTGACCACCCTAATCTTCCGGTGGTCGTTCGGAGCTTGAAAGGTTGTATCTTTTCACTTGATTCGTCGAAAGCTGTAAGGTCAAGGCTGAAAAATCGAAGCTTGGTTCACCAGAGTTCCTTTCTGCCATGTCTCTTGCCTATTCACACTCTGGTTAACCTTCCAAACCGAGTTCCAAGACGAGTTGGATCTGGTGTTTTTTGAGCTAAGTTTGCTGCTCCAATTTTGGTGTTTACTTTTTGGTTGATGATCAATTGCATTTTTTAATGGCTTAGTGATGGTTTTTGTGCATCTTGGATGGCATTCTTCACGCTGGTATTGGAGTCTTATGGCTGATCAATTTTGCTGTTGGAGTTTCATGGCTGGTTTGATAAACAAGACTGCTGGTAATAATCTGTGTCTTAATCGGCTGAAATCTTGCTTAACATGTTAAATGTTTAATCTTTTATTATTACTTCATTTCTTTATATCTTTATATGGAAAGTGTACTCATTTCTTATCTCTTTGGTGTTCATTCCTAGGAGGTGAAGAAAAAATTGGTTCTTTTACCCAACGGATTATACAAGGGATTCGTATTTGTTCAGAAAGGAGTAGAGCCTTACATCTATTTGGTAAAAATACTTTCTTTTATTTCTCTGCTGATATATATTCGAGCTTGGCTTTAATGAGTTATTGCACACTAATATGTCTTCTGGTTCGTTCTCTGCTCTTAGTTGGGTGAGATTCTATCAATATAGCTGCTCATTAATACTATTTCAGTGATATTAACGACCTTCTTGCTTTTAGCATTTAACACACAATAAAGATATATTAGTTGCACTACTTGGAGTCATATGTTTAAGAATGTGTTTTAGGAGAGTTTGGGGTGTGTTTACTGATGGCCCTTCTCCAATTTTTACTTTTCAGTCGGTGTTATCAGTGTTATCCTCTTCTTTCATTTGCGTATTGTTATATATTCCACTCTGGCTTGACTCAGTTATTGGCTTATTGCATGTCAACAGCTCTGCTGATTTGTTCTTTCCTCTTACTTGCACATCAACAGCTCTTTTGATGTAAGTTCTTCATCTCCGTAAACGGTTGAAAAGATTAATGTCAGTTTAAGTTTATATTTGTTCGGTTTAATTAATATCTTTGGCTTGTTGATTTTCAGCAACAATGACTCGAAATAGGGGGGAATATCTGAGTTCATGGTTTTGCCAGCTTCGAGGTAGACATTTTAACTGGTTCTACTAATGCCTCCTTGCAATTGTAAGAGATTTTGGTTTTCACTTTGTTCAATAACCTCTGTTTCGGTCATATCGCCTAATAAACTTGAACTCTGCATAACACAAGCCAAAGCTGTTTTTGAAATGTGTGCCTGTTTTTTGTGTGTGTTTGTTCTTGCTGGTTGAATGTGCCGTTGTCTGCCGAAAATCCTGTTAAAATGTCTTCCTCGAAGCCAGAAAGTATGTTAATTGTGTGGGTGCTTTCGCAATTGAGTAGCTTAGTTTGAGATCTAAAGCCACTCATGAAGCAATTTATTTTTAATCCCTTTATGCATATTTCTACCACCTAAACATGTATGGTATACTAAAAGTAATCCATGAATTTGAATCCCTTGTTTATACCCTTTTAAGGTTTCGGTGTAATGGACTGAAGTTGTTAAATTTTAGTTGGTTTAAGCTAATGTTGACAAAATCTAATACAATTCATGGATTGCTTGTAGTTGTATTAAGTTCATCCAATACAATTCATGAATTTTAAATATTTGTTTTGTTATTATGACAGTGTATTTTTTTCACTCTCTCATTGCACTTTTATTGCAGGGTGATACCTAAGACTCTCGTCCCTGTTGAGGTATTGCCATTTACTGTCCACAGTTTTCGATCTGCACAGCATTATTGACCCAAAGTTCCGTTCTTGAAGAACTTCCTTTACTACTGTCCTAGCCTTTGCTTCAAATTGTATAGATTCCCTTCAAAATAGTTGACTCTTTTTATTCACTGTAGATTGGTCACAGTTTTCATGATTGCGTTTATACATATATTTTAGCCTACCCGATAGATTCGTTCATAATGCGTAAAAACTTGGCAGATATCTGGAGAAACCTTTGGAGATGTAAAAAAAGTTGTGGACATGCACGAACGCAAAGCTGAAATGGCTAGGGAAGCTGATGCCTTTATTGCTCTTCCTGGTAAGTATACTAAAAACTAAATGCTATTACTAAAAGTTTTCATCACTTTCATATGTGATTTTTTATTTTTATTTTTATTTTAGGTGGATATGGAACTATGGAAGAAACACTAGAAATGATAACATGGTCACAACTCGGGATCCATAAAAAGCTGGTGACTTATCAATGCTCCTGTTGTATTCTGAATAATTCTTTATATTCCTTCTGTTTGTGATGTGTGATTCCTCTTGTATTGTAGGTTGGATTGCTTAATGTAGACGGCTATTATAATTGTTTGCTGTCATTGTTTGACAATGGTGTCGTTGAAGGTTTCATCAAGCCCGGTGCTCGGGACATAGTTCTCTCTGCTACTACAGCAAAAGATCTTCTAGATCAGATGGAGGTACGACTTTTTGATAGTATAACCGATACGACTTTTTGATAGTATAACCGATACGACTTCTCTTGTACCGGATCATTGTTTTCTATCTCCGAGCCTTCAGTCCTAGGATACTAGGATTGTTGCTATTTAAGTAATTTGTGGTTTGTATATGAGTCTTTTGGTAAAAAAAAATGATTAGTTGAATCGGGTTAAATTGCAGCAATACACTCCTTCACATGTACAAGTTGCCCCTCATGAAAGTTGGAACATGGAGCAGCTGGGAAACTATCCAAGTGACCAGGGCGAGTATGCAAGTCATGGAAACTATCCAAGTCTACACCCTGCACGAGTATCTTAACTTTATTTACCAGGGCAGTTCATCGCCGTGCCTTGCACGGCCGGAACTCACTAGTATATATACATAGATCTCCCATCTTTCATCATCTTCTTTTCCTTCATCGTCCATCAGCAGCATCATTTTTTTCTCTTTTTATTTTCATCTTTTGGGTTATATATAAGTAGATCTATATGTATATATATATATATATATATATATATATATATATATATATATATATATATATATATTTTTTTATATAAATTAGCTAAAATACAGTTGTAATGGGATAATTATCAATAGTTTGTTGTTTTTTGCTTTAAAAAAATAAAAAAATAAAATAAAATAAAAAAAAATAAAAAAAAATAAAAAAATAAAAAAAAATAAAAAAATAAAATAAAATAAATTTTTTTTTTTTTTTTTCAAAACAACAAACTATTGATAATTATCCCATTACAACTAGTATTTTAGCTAATTTATATAAAAACATATATATATATATATATATATATATATATATATATATATATACATATAGATCTACTTATATATAACCCAAAAGATGAAAATAAAAAGAGAAAAAATGATGCTGCTGATGGACGATGAAGGAAAAGAAGATGATGAAAGATGGGAGATCTATGTATATATATATATCAACAAAACAAAAACAAGATGATGATGATAATGATGATCACGATGAAGGAGATGAAGACGATGAAGGTAAAAAAAAATGGTGAAGAGAAAAAGAAATAGAAAAATGGAGAAGAAGAGAAGAAAGCTCTCAACTCTCTTTGATGTCTAAAATAAAAACAAAACAAAGAAAATGATGATGATGATCATCAACGTTGAAGAAAAAAAATTGGAGAAGATGAAGATGGAGAAGAGAAGAGAGCTATTCCCTCTCCCAACTCAAGCTCTCTTTGATGCAATTGAGGGGGTATATATAGGAGAATTATATGTATATATAGATATATATATATATATGTATATATGCATATCTATGGATATCTCCCGTATCTATGAGAAATCTGATGAAGATCTGCACGCAAAATACGGTCCGGATCGATCTCGAAAAGTCCCGGATCGATCCGGTATCGCTCACTTGATCCGAATCACAAAAATTAAATACACAAGATCGCAGCGATTCGATAATGGCCATAACTTGAGTTGTAGACATCCGATTGACGTGATTCAAAGTGTGTTGGAAAGCTCTTTCAAAGATCTACAACTTTTATGAAGGACACTTCTTCGAAAATGCTTTTTTGATGGGCCATTTGTTCGTAGAAGATATAATTCGTTAGTGGCGACTACGAACCACTGGCAGTAACTTGGCGACCTTTGCCTAGTGGCGACACTCTTATATCCCTAAAAACACCTCTTTTAGGCGCAAAACGTGTCGCCACTCAGCGCTTTTGGTCAACCTATAATTCTGCAATAAACCACCAAAATACCAAACGTAAATGACATTTACACACTCTAAGTTCTTAACCCAGACAAAACTAAGAAAAACACATAAAAACACGATATTTTACAAAATAATAATGACTTATATATTTTTATGAAATTTAGGAATTAATGACTTTAATTGATATAAAAGTCATTCGAAATGATATCAAAAGTGGGGTAAAAGTTATAAAAATAATGATTGAATTTTTCCGTCATCATTATTCAATTAATGGAATTAAAGAATTAGGAAAAGAAAAGGAAAATGATTAATTGGATTTAAATAATAAGGAATAACTAGATTTAATTGAGATTATAAAAGGAAAATTAATCCTAAATTAACCTAGTTGTTGTTTTACGTAAAATCAAACCGAGAGGCGCAAGTTTGAGAAGAAAAAGAAGATGAGAGACTTTTTGAATCTCTGCGCTAATCCATTGATAAAAAAACGCATATCTCAAGAGAGAAAGGATCACCGCGAGACGAGGATCGTTTTGATATCGCAATCCCTAAATCCGTTAACGTAAGTTTTTCCCTCCTTGTTCTTGTTATTAGGGTTTATTCATCATCGTGTTAGGCTTGCGTTTTTACGAGTTTAAACATCGTAGTGATCATCTTTGGATTGATCGTTTATAGGTTTGGAGTTAAAGGTTTAACCTTTTTCAAGACTTTGGTAGCGTGGATCGTAGTGAGCTCGCAAATCAAGGTAACGTGGTGTTCTTATCGTATGATTAAGGTGTCGTAAAGATGTAGAGCAATTTGTATGTTTATTTTCGTGGTTTTGAATATGTTTTGGTTGGAGTTTGGGTTGGAATTGGGTTGGAATCGCGTTACGCGATTCTGCGTAATTTCGGAAAATCCCAGCATGACGGCGTCTGCGTAAGGGCGGACGGGCGTCCGAGGTAATGGCAACTCGGACTAGCGTTTGAGTAGTACGGACGGGCGCGTTTGAGGTTCGATTTTGATACGAGATGTGGTTGAATTTCGTGGTCGGGCGTCCCTGGGGTTGTTGGAGCGTCGGGCCGACGGGCGTTCACGTAGGTCGACGGCGGCGTCGACCTACTTATTTTGTTTTTCACTGTTTTACGTGTCAGCTTGGTTTCAGGCTTTATAATCATGTTTTACTGCTTATCCTTATGTGACAAAGCCTTGAATTAGCTTTTGATGCGTTTAGTTTCGGCACCATATGGATTCCCTAAAAAGATGAAGTGTGGGACCGTCGAAAGCTTTGGATTTGCCTTGTGCTTCGATAAGCTAGGGTTTATCGATGTCTGTGTATGTGCTATGTTTTGTTTGAGTCTAGTGGTCTTAGGAAGAGGAAGTAGACTGATATGTGAGCCTTTTATATGAATCAACTTAGGTGGCTAGTTAAACATCTAATCAAACATATGTGCTGATTAATAATCTTAAACATCATGCAATGCTTGGTAAGCGCATAAGACAATATCGCGATGTGTTCTCTCGACCGAGACAAAGTAGACCGTACATACACGCCGGTCAATCGATTGGCTAGATAAAGTGTCCGGTACATTATGCCGGTTATCACACCATCGGGACTCGAGATATTCTCGGGCTACTTTAGGCGTGTCTCTACGTAGTTTGCACCCGCTTGTCCTAGTACATCCTATTACTAGCGTAGTGTCCTTGTTATTCATGATGTAACAAACTTGAGCTAAGTTAGATAACTTTGGAACCTCATGTTATGCTATGAACATAATGTGATAGTTAGCTAGGGTTAATAACGGAATGAATTAATAAAAGACGGCGTTGCTTTTATTTCTTTATGAGACCGGCGTTGTGCGATCTTGTGCGCTGTTACTAAGTAATTTTATGTACTTACCCGTTACTTTTTGTTTGTCTTTCTCCTTCCCGAAGAAGATGAACATGTTCTTAATCTTGATGAGTTCTTTGACGAGGATGTGTGAGATGGAGCTCTTGAAGATTTAGTTCTTTTAGTTTTAATTTTTTCAATAATGTTGTTGGTTCAAATTCAAACATTGTTGTATTTCTTTTGGATTAGTTCCGTTTAAGTTCTTTTGGACTTAACATTGGATGTTTAGTATTCTTTATTGGATTTAGTTTCTGACAAAGATTGAAAACCGTGAGTTCGATCTTTTGTTTTTTCCCGTGTCGTTTTATCTTCCGCGTCGTTTTAGTTACGATGTGTGACGTAAGACTTACATATATTATTGGATTTATTTGATAATATTTGTGCCGCGCATTTTTCCGGATAAGACTTTCGGTGTCTGAAATGGCGTTACACCACCTCTAGAATCCTATGGTATGAGTGAACGAGAGACAGTTCTTGGCCCCTGCTGGCGAGACGACAAATCCTTTATAAGAGAGGAGAATGTAAAGTTCGCGTCGGTAAAGTAAAGTCTGCTTCAACCCCATATAAGTAGTGTGAGGCATAAAGCCTTGTCATTTCAGATTAAGCGAATTTTGTGACGGCGATCTAGCGATTAATCGACTGGACCATTTATAACCCATTTAAGCAAGCGCCTGCACTTTAATCCTAAACTTTACAATCCAAATCGGTATTGTAGAAAAATTATTCGTTTAACAACATTATTCATTTATGAAATATTTTTTTTATCAAGATTTAAGTGTAGTGCATAAATAATGTATGCTTATAAAAATATAAAATACCGTTCAATTTAAATCATCAATCCACGATGTTTGATGTTTTAAAGACGGAGAGTCCGGATTGACTTTATGTATAGTAGAGGGGATAGATAGGATATGTATGTAAGAAACTTTTTTGATTTTATTCTCTTTCAATAAAAGGATGAAAATTCTCTAAATACTTTGAGAAAATTTTCACAAAAGCTTTGAAGAAAACAAGCTCCCTTCAGAAATTTCTCAGTTTCAAAGTTGTCGGTCTCGCAGCAGCTGCTGCTATAACAGAGAATCTCATGTAAGATCCTCTTTTTTTTCATTTGGGCATGCCTGATTTTAATTTTTTATTTCTTTTCTTGTAAGATCCGTTGATCCAAGCTTATGAGGATTAACTATTCAATTGGTAGTAATAGTCCAAAGTCCTTCCAGGCATATCCTAGGGGTAGTGGTGAATTTGACATAGAATCTGGAACCATAAAAAAACCCCGAAAGCCCAAAAATTCTCTCCATTTTCACCCCATCAGAATGATCAAGTCCCTTGGAAATAGAATCCAATACTTTTACAAGCTTCACCCGGTAGTGCTTTTCTTTACTTCGTTGTTTCTTGGTGTAACAGTACTTGTTACATTATCGTTTTATGAGAGCCAGTTTAGAATCAGGGGAAATTTTAGTAGATTTGATAATACGGATGATTCGGGAACATTCCCATTTGGTAATTTAAAGAATCTTGTGATGGTGGCTGGGCATTCGGTTTACACGAGTAATAGTTGTGAGAAGGTTGATAAAGAGGGTGCTTGGTTTTTGGAGTCTTATCAGAAGCATCCAGGTCAAGCTGCTACTTTTGTGGCTCATATACAGAAGGGTGTAGAGATTACGGCTGAAGATGATAAGGCATTGCTACTGTTCAGTGGAGGTGAGACGCGGAAAGATGCTGGTCCTAGGAGTGAGTCACAGAGCTATTGGATGGTAGCCGAGTCCAAAGATTGGTTCAGTGAGTACATGAATCCTACTTGATTGAGGTTGTGTTTTTGTTTTTTCTTCTTCGTGATCTTTTGAGCTTTCGTCTGCTAAAAAGAGTATTGCCTTTTGATAAACACAGAACGAATAAAGTGTTACTATCAACTCACCTTGAAATGTAGCTTTGGAATACATGCTTATTTGTAACGAGTGTTTGTCATTGTCGCTTCCATTGCTAGATGTTGAAGAAAGGGACACATATTCATTTGGAATCATAGATCTACATTGCGTTACATTTATATGATCTTTTTGTGTTGGAAATTTGCAGCATAATGTTAATTAGTGTGCATACAGACATCTCTGTTACTACTCTGTCAGATGAACTGATATAATTACATTGGCTTAAGTAATTTCTTCCATGTTTACAGCATCCCATTGGCAATGCACTTTCTTTTGTTTTTGCTCTTCTGGTAAAAACAAGTTTCTGATCAAATGAGGGACTCGTCCCTTTCAAAGCCTTTTCTTTTTGTGGGAAAGAGAGAAGGGGGGATGCCCTTCACCGTCTCTATTTGTTGCTGTTATAGTTCTTTAAATGCCATTCCTCTTTTTTCGGAATGGTCCGTGTGTGAGAACGCATGTGCTTCCTTATTGCCTTCACAGTAGGGGTTGCAATTTAACTTCCCAAAAGAGTTCCAAGAAGCTTTGGCAAACGCTGACCCGAGGCGCTATTTTGTGTAGAGGACTTATATCTTATTGGTCTGTTGGAGTGTTGACAGTGAGTCCCATTTTTGTAAACTCAGAAAGAATGAGGAAAGTATTCTTGTTATTTAGAATAGAAAGCTCATTACAAATAATGGATCATCACACTTCTATTTATAGAGTGGATGTCCAACGGCTAGAAAAGGAAAAGCAGGAAGCACTGTTCCAACGGCTAGTTGGACAGTGTTCCTGTCTGTAAAAGCAGAAGAAAAGGATCTTAATTTAGCCACTAATTTATATAGTTATTAGGACTAAATTAGGATAATAACAACAATAATAAAACTAATAAAAAGACATGAATAAAAGGCTCCTAAGATCATCCTGGAATTTAACAATTTTCCATCCCATCTCCAAACCCTTTATAAAGGTGCTTCCAGTTTGAGAAGGAAGATATATAGCTACATCCTGTCCATTCCCTTTATCCACCAGCCTCCTACATCGCAGAAAACTACCTTCATTACTGTTGTGTTGCCTACACATCTTTTATCAGTTTTGAGTTATATACAACCTGGTTGGGGTAGTAACCAGCCTACATTTGGTGGCTCTTTTGTGCTGCGCTTGTTTCCCTTATAAAACATTTTTGTTGTCCATTTCATCTATTTTTTCCCATGGTCGTATATATGTGCTTTATACTCAACTCGCCCGTGTATTTCATCTTTCTAGTGCTTATCCTGCAGCAAACATATGAGTCCTTGAACGGTTCAAATAATTAGTCTTTTTGCTTTTGGCTGGTCGACTGCAGGACCTCAGGGTGTCAGGACACTGTTCTGTTGTAGTCTGACTTACTCATCCTTTAGTTGTCATACACATTCAAATGTGCTTTACATGTTGCAATCTTTCCATGAAGATATGGGCATCATTTCAAACTTGTCTAGCATCATGTTTGGTGTGCATGTAGTGTCATTGGTCAAATCGTAGTTCATAAATGACAAGTTTGATTGTCACATTGGATGCCTCTCTGCCCATAGTGCCGGCATCACATGGAAAGATTTTGTTAGGATTCTCGTGCGTTGGTTAGATTTTACAACTTAATGGATATTGTTATTAAATGCACATGCTAATCAGTAAAGAGCTTATTCCTTTAAATAGGTAAAGAAATAAAACCAGATTATTTCCAAAGTAAAGAAAGACTGTATCTTGAATACTACTCTTATCTATCTGTGATTGCTCATCCTTTATCATTAGGCTGAATTTATCTACTAAACATTAATGCAAATAGGACTCTTGGAAAAGGAAATTCAATGATGAATGATGATGTATAAAACCAGATTATTTCCAAAGTAAAGAAAGTTGTGTCGCGTTATGAATGACACTTATGCCCTTGTAATTCAATGATGAATGATGATGTATAAACTGTGATTTTCCAGTTTAACGGTATTGGATGAACAATTAACCTCAATTCTTATGGTCTTTAAATATCAGTGCTTCGACCTATAATAGTCAATGTTTCTGTGTTCATTTTCATAGTTATGGTGTCAAAATTCTTTGAACTTCATGTGCTCAGTATTACACACATACATTATACATTTAGCAGTACATAAACTTGCTAATTCTGGTTTACTTGTGGTTTGTTCCCTATTTTGCTTATTTGCAAAGACATGCGTGAAGCCGTGAGATGGAGGGCTCTTACAGAAGAACATGCTAGGGACAGCTTTGAGAATCTTCTCTTTAGCGTGTGCCGGTTCCGAGAACTCACAGGCACTTATCCATATAACATAACTGTAAGACAACAGACTCTCCTTCAGCCACTTTTCACTGCTGAAATTTGTCACACTTAAAACATCAGAGACACTATCAGTTGAAGGGTCATTCATTCCTAACATTTGTGTTTGATTATGTCTTTCAATGGAAAACCAGGTTGTTGGATATGACTTTAAGGAAGAAAGATTTGTTCATTTGCATCGGTCTGCGATTAGATTTCCTGAAACAAGGTTCTTTTACTCTGGCACACCATCATCTCTAACCTCAAGAGAAGCTGCTTTGAAAGGTGAACAACTTGTAAGAACGCAATTTCACGACGATCCTTATGGCTGCATGGGATCACTTCGTCGTAAGAAGCTTGGCCGTGATCCTTTTCATCGGTCAATACCTTATCCTAAAGGGTGTCCTGAGATCGAAGGTTTGTTCAGATACTGTGGGGGAACTGCATATCCTGGCTCCTTACCCTGGCCTTCATTCTGACCTTCTTTTGTCCTCGTAATTGGGTTGCGAGCCAACTTTTACATAGATAGATGTGCACAACTCTACTTGTAATTTGCACTCTTCGTATTCTTATCGGGAAATCCTTACCTGGGGAGTCTTCGTTTGCACCGCTCGTTGGATGTGCGACATGTGCGCGAGTCTTCGTTTGCACCGCTCGTTGGATGTGCGACATGTGCGCGATTTGTCTTCTTGCGCACATGTCGCACATCCAATGGAGCGGTGCACGCGATGAGGGTGCGGGTAAGAATTTCCCTCACTTTATCAGCCAAGGGCCAGCCTTGTTTGTAAGCACCTTTTGAGATATATGATTGATTATTGATGCATCAAGAAAATGTCTAAGTTGTTACAACATATAGTGCATCAAGAAAATGTCTTTAAGTTATTATGTAGTATCTCCATTTACACTGAAATGACCACACAGTTTGAATTCGCTTTAAAAATAAAAGGCTCATATCATGCCGCATGGGTGCAACTCAGCATATGGCGGGTGCACCCAATAACTTTCAAAAACAGGATGGACTTAGCACCCCAAACCAACCCCTAGGTCCGTCCATGTTCTCGACGAATCCAACTTTAACAATACACCAGTAACAGAACATTTGAAGTAGATGACGTAAATATTTTATATTTTATAGATTCAAATCATTCGGCTTTATAACTAACACAACTGCACCAAATCTTCTATTTACTCTAGTTATATGATATAAATTTACAGATTCCATATTTTTTATGTTGTAGAGATTGTAACTTTTTTATTCTTTTATTCTATTTTTTTCCTATGATACAATTGACCTTATAAAGAGATTATATAAACTGAAAAAACATCGTTTTTAGTTGTAAAATAAAAAATCGGATAGGAATATATGAAATAAATGCTCCTAAGATTGGTTTCTCAAATTATCATCATACATTAGTATATTCCAAATAATGACGATGCGTGTATTTCAAGTAATGATTTATTGTGTATGCACATCATTTGTCATGATTTAAGCTCATTGATCATGATATATCTACCATCATAATCGAGATTGTAAAAATATTTTTGTGTGATTCGTTCACAGGTAATTAAAATCAATATGTTAGATAGTGGTTATTGAAACATATCACATGGGAAATACTTATGATAAATCTATTTGTATGGAGCTACTTTATGTTTCAATCTGAATCACACACTTTTATAACTCCCCACAAATAGACTAATTAATATTAAGTAAGAATTTCCCATATCGCACGGTTAGGACAATAAATATGGGGAAGAAGACTAATTTGTTGGCACTCGTTCCAAAAAATTAAAGCCAAAACAGAGATTTTTAAACGGAAGAATATTCTCTGCCTCTAGCTATGATTCTCAAAAAATTGAAGTAACGTACTATACTAATTTAATGATTCTGTTTTTTCTTTCAAGAAAAAAATAAAATAAAATTAGTGATTCTGTTTTGATTTCTGATGGTAGACAACGAAACTCCCTCAACTTTAATCCGTTACATTTCTTTCCGTCTAAACCACGGATTTTTAACACTTTATTTCTTAAAATTGAGGCCAAATACACGACATTCTCATGTCAACCAGTGATTAATGAAATCTTTATAGGATAATCATGATTTAAAATTTATGGATATTCTGTTAATTCATCATTTGATATCCCAAATGTTATTAGTAACCAAAAAAATATAAAAAAAATCATTAAGTGTAGTCCATAATACGTGTGAACACAATCTTGGAAGTTTGCCCAAAATCAACATACCTTTCTCTCTTTTTTTTCCGTATGGTTCACACCAAAGTATCATTGCTGGTATATTAGTTACAAACGGTCTATTATCATAACAAAATTGTTATAATAAAACAACATAACATATTATTACATTATTGACAGTGACGGACCGATAACAACCAATAAATCAAAGATCATAATTAATACCACAAAAATTATATTTTGTAGTTTGTTATATTATTTTGTTGTAAAATGTTCTCTAACCATCAGTTATATATACATCAAGAGCCAAAAGGCTATATATACTCCCATCAGTTAGTTATATTACTCACAGCAGGCAGCAGCACAGGAGAGAAGAAAAAATGGGGATTTGCAGAAGAATATACATCCCATTTTTTGCTGCTTTCCTCTTTTTCTTTCCAGCTGTTCATTGTTGGGGTGTTGATGGCCATTTCACTGTTTGCAAGATTGCTGAGGTTCTTTTTTTTTTCTTTTTTTACCCCTCCTGTTCTGTTTTTTCTAATTCAAATCAGCAACAAACCGGAAAAAAAAAAAATGTATTCGAAAATCTTCTTTTTGTAATTACAGGGAAGATTAAGTGAAGCAGCTGCAAATGCAGTGAAGGATCTATTACCAGAAAATGATGATTTAGGGAGTTTATGTTCTTGGGCTGACCATGTTAAATTTCATTATAGATGGTCTTCTCCTCTCCATTATATTGATACCCCTGATAATCTCTGCACCTACAATTACCTCCGTAAGTTCTTTTCCTCTTTTTTTTTTTTTTTTTAATTTTTACTAGGAGGGAGGGCCTAAATGTTTAAATTTTAAAAATATGATTTTAACTTGCTTTTTAATGATTTACAGGTGATTGCAAAGATGCAGATGGGCTAAAGGACAGATGTGTAGCAGGGGCAATAAACAATTACACTACCCAGCTCCTTAGCTATGGAAATATCAATAAAGCTTCTCAATGTACAAAATTCTTGATATTCCACTCTTTTTTATTATTATTATTATATAAAATAGTTTTTTTTCCACATTTATCATTTTTTTTTTTTGATAATGACACTCACAAAACCTTCTTTTTTGTAATTTCATCATCAGATAATTTGACTGAAGCCTTGTTGTTCCTTTCACATTTTGTGGGAGATATCCATCAGGTACCATAAAATAAATTTACATGCTTAATTATTTATTTATTTAATTTTGTCTTGAAAATTAATATGTTTAATTATGTAAATGCAGCCCCTACACGTAGGATTTACTTCAGACAGGGGAGGTAATACTATTGATGTACATTGGTATACAAGAAAAACAGTTCTCCATCATGTCAGTTTCTAAATTAATCAGATTTTTTTTTTTTTTATTTCTTACATTAATATATGCACATACATCTTATAAGTTTAATCATTCAGGTTTGGGATGATAACATCATTGAGACTGCAGAACAGAGGTTCTATGATTCTGATGTCAATGGTCTAATTCAAGCTTTGCAAAAGAACATTACAGTATGTTATATCGCTAATGTTACGGATTATACTTTTATTTCTATAAAATAAAATAAAAAAGTTATCTTTTCATACATGTCACTCATATAACGGTTTTAATACTGTAAAAACCGTAAATTACTGTCTTCTTCTTTCTTCAGGGCGCGTGGGCGGATCAAGTGAGCACATGGGAAGCTTGCAGCAATAGCAAGCAAGGCTGCCCTGACGTGTATGTATATATATATATATATATATATATGACGCTTTTGAATATACAGTATATATTATATTATATCGCACGTTATGAATGTACATGATTTATGATTATAATCAATATATGAGCAACAATATTTGTTGTGTTTCCTGCAGATATGCAAAAGAAGGTATTAAAGCAGCATGTGATTGGGCATATAAGGGAGTTAGCGAGGATTCTGTGCTAGAAGGTTTAATTTTTTAATGCTATTAATTTGCTTAAGTAGTATTGTTAAGAATAATCGGTATATTTAATCGTCGTGGTTAGAGATGATTAACATGGATGTTTATGTATGTTTGCAGATGATTACTTTGAGAGCCGTTTACCAGTTGTCCATACACGGCTAGCTCAAGGAGGAGTCCGCCTGGCTGCGATTCTGAATCGTATATTTGGATCAGATTAGTGTGATTCATGCGCGTATATTAATTAATTGTAATAGCTCGATTAATTAATCTAAACATCTAAAATATCATTTTAATAGTTTGCATCATCTTAGTATTGATGGTGAATATTGAATTCAATGATGCAAGTTTATTAGTCTATGTATTTCTATAGAGTAAACAAATCACATGATTGAAGTAAGACCAGAACAACAAAGAAAAGATATCAAATTTAAAATACCGAAACTGATGTGATGTGAATGTACACTGTCTCAGTAAGACAATTTGCTTTCGTATTGTATCCACGGTGTTAGTAACTGTCTCTTATGATACAACGGTTTTACCTGCTCATTGTGGTACTGCTTCAAACTTCGAATTTACGGTGAATTTTTCTGGTGTTTTTTCAACATGCCTACATGCCTTTTCAATTATATCGTATGCTATGTATGTATTGTATGTCAACAAATGCAATGTTGAGTTTCTTGTTTTTCATGTTACCCTTCATACGTGATTTGTGTAGGTAGCAAATGAAACCCACACTACATAGCACTTAAGGTCAATAACCAATATATAAATATACATAGGTGATATACATTTTTACTCTTCTTTTTACAGGCTTCTAAAGGCACCCTCATTTTTTTTTTTTTTTTGACACCACATTACTTCCGGCATTACAAAAAATTACTCCGGCATTACTATGATTTTTAATAAAGGGAATGTCAGTGCCACTGGTGTTCGTTGGTGTTCAACAACGAACAGCAGTGGCACTGACGTTTACGTTATAAAAGTGTCACAACTTAAACGCTCGATCACCGACTTTCCACCGTGTTCGTTGTTGATGACGTTGGTGTTCGTTGTCACTGGCGTTGGTGTTCAACAACGAACACCAGTGACACTGACGTTTTTTTCATCCGAAAAAATAATCAAATAATGGGTATCGGAAGTAAAAACGAGGGTGCTTTTAGAACCATCTTTTATTTTAGACATGGTAACTATGTCTCACATGTATGTAGGGGTGAACATGGTCCGGTTCGGCCGGTTTTTTCCTTCTTTTAAAACCGAACCATTTTATACGGTTTCCGATTTTCGAACCAAACTAGAACGGTTTTCAGACGTAAACCATTTGTTCGGTCCGGTTTGGTTCAACTTGGTTTCGGTTTTTTACGGTTTCTTTAACAATTAAAATTATTGATAGGAAATCTCAAATTGCCTCGTAACAAATGTCAGTAAATCCAATGAGATGATTTAACAAATGTTTTATATTTAACTAACATCTACCCATGCGAATCTTAAAGATCCAAAAACCAATCATACTTCAACACCATCCAACACAACGAACTCGTCACCTACCATTGAATTCCCAAGTTTGGGGCAAACAAGATAATAAAAGAGTCATCTCTTACTCATTTTAATTCATCAATGAATCATCAACTTCAAAAAATACTAATAATGAACTAGTCGTTATATTATTGAATATCATATATAAATCTCAAAATCCATTAGACAAAATAATATTTTGGGTATGGTCAAGAGAGAAAGAGGAATGCATTTGTTCCATATGTAAGCGAGAGATAAATTAAAGATAGCTAATTTTCATACATTTCAAACGAAAAAAATATGTGATAAAGTTTTGGGTTTCATTTAGTTAGAACATATTCGTCATTTTATTTTCTCCAAAACACCAACTCTGATTTTGATTATCCCAACAATGTTATTGTCCAACATAATCTAATTATAAGCAAATAAAGGACAAAATTATATAAAACTAATGTCTATAAATGCATATATTAATTTATATAAGATGTCAAACCTAACAAATGAACAAATCGGAAAATGTCCATGATGAAGTTCATCAACAACATTAGAAGAAGTAAATCATACAAATTAGCATTCACATATTTCAAATATTGTTGCTGATGAAGTAGAAAGAGAAGAAAGATGAGTTGTGAACTGACATGTACTCGAGATTCTCTTAAATAATTGAAAATTAAAGACAAATCTGTGAAATGATCAACAAAATATGAATTTTTAGGATATGAGATTAGTAATTGATCATTAATACATTACAATACAAAGTTTAAACATGTTTAGTTGGACCGAAAAAAACAAATTGATGTTTAAAGTATTAATATATGTAGGTGTGTGTGTGTGTGTGTGTGTGTATGTATGTATGTATGTATACATATAAAATCCGGTTTGGTCAGTTTTAAACGGTTTTTATTTTTTTAAATTGGAACAAAATTGTTTTTCACTGGTTTGGTTTTTACATTAAAAACCGACTAAAAACTACTGCGCGTTTATCGCTTCCTGGTTTGGTTCGATTTGGTTCGATCGGTTGGCTTGATTTCCGGTTTTTTGGTTCACCCCTACATGTATGTCCTATTCCACGTATAATTCTCATTGATGGGTCTCAAAGAGATCAACTGACATAGCATGTTCCCTAAATCCCAAAGGTAGGGCCTACAAGTTCTCTCATATGAAACCCATGAGTCTAGACTATCGGTCCACTCTACTCATAAACATAAAGTATTGGGCCTTATTTGATACCCATTTAGCTCATTATTTATCATATTTACATTCCATCAAACACGTGTCATGCATCAGTCACAAATTGATAGAATGTAATGAAAAGAATAATTCCTTTGATGCTTTGGCCAGTATGGTGTGATACAAATATACAGGTACAAGTGTTGAAGTTATATAACAACAACAGCAAACTGAACCTCAGCAGATCAAAAGTATAGGCAACAAAGTTCATTGAGGAAATTGATCGAACACTTGCACTAAAAGTCAGTTAGCAGCATTTATAACTAATTAGTTAGTTATAACCGATCATAGTTAGTTCCTAGAGTTCTCAACTTGTAAATAAGCTGAATCAGTTGCTGTAAACTTCATTTAGAGTTTAATCAATGCAATCGAAGTATTATTAGTTTTTCTTCATCCTTTTTGTTTCTTCACTACTAAACTAGTTCTTCTTCTTCTATCAAGAAATTCATCAACAAGTGTATGCATATATAGTCATACATACATCAGTAGGTATATTCGTGCGTGTATGCATGATTTAAATTACTTAATTAGTGTTTCAAATACTAATTTTGTTGTTGGAAATAGCCAAAACGATTTGTTAAATTTATTTTAATGTATGATAGGAAAATGTCTAATTTTATTGTTGGAAATAGCCAAAACGATTTTTGCTAAATTTACTTTAAAATGTATGATAGAAAAATGTTGAAGTATATATGTATTCTTACACTTGGTTAACGTTTGTATTAGTTGTATGCGTATTAGCAGTTGTCTTTGTCTTAAAGATTTAGAGACATTATCTATATAACCGATTTGGTTTGTAATTAGTTTGTGCTTAGGACTATATATAGATGTATGAAATCAACTCTAAACTCAAATAAATGAAATTAATGAAATTCGACTTCTTCTTCTTCATGTTTACTCGATCTAGCTTCCCGCTATTATTGCATGTATTTGAATTTATTTTATTTGTTCTTCAAGTTCTTAGCACAAGAACTTGAATTTCTTCATGTTGGGGCCGCTCAATTCATTAGAAAATGGGTCAACTGCCCTCCAAAAAAAAAAAACTATGATTTTTTTTTTTTTTTTTTTGAGAATTTTATCTAATAATATGTACTTAAAGACCCACTAATAGTAACACTTGATTCGTATATACATTCGAATATTATATGGTGTGTCGTTTTTTATTTTTGACCCGTATCACAAAAATCGCGCGGGTGCCTCTGGCTATCGTTATCTTGTGAACGAGTATAAGAGCTCCTTTGCCCTTCGTTTTGCAATACAATATGATATATAGATACAATAATTTAAAAGACTTCAATACATAATCAAACAGAGAAGTCACTACTAAAAACAAAAAATGTCTGGGAACCTTATTATTGGCCGACAACTTGGATTTTAAGGACCTCAAGACGTGAAATACAAGAAACTTAAAGTACACCCGTCCCTTAAAAATACTAATTAATTACAGGAAAGTTAATTACCTTAATTAAATTTTCTAGTATATATGAAAAATTAAATTGAACACTTTTAATGAAAGATGTCATATTGTTCTCTCTGTCTAGCTGGCAGCTCCAGGAATTTAATGATACGGCTCGAAAAATTATTATATTTTACAATTATTAAATTTAATGTTATATATTATAGTTCAATACGGGTCAATAGGAATCAATATATAAAAATAAGGGGGTCGGTACACATATAAAATGTGTATCTAAAAAATAATTTACACTGTAATATTTCTTTTAGCTTGATGACCCATTTGTCACTAGTGTAGTATAAATCATTTTAATTTTCTTGTAGTGCTCCAATTATATGTATGCATTGCGTTAATTCTTTTGAAAGTTTTTATATCTATTATAATTCAGTGTATAAACCAGTTGTCTTCCTTTAAATAAAAAGTAAAAATAAAAATAACTAAAAAACAGTTGTCAATACACGCTTAATGAAAAACTTAGTCAAGATGGAGTAGATGCTCTTTCAGTTTTCTCAGTCATGATTTATTTTCGTTTCGTTTTTTCCTGCAGTAATATAGTGACTAGTTCAATATGTGGGTTTTTTTTTTTTTTTTTTTCCCTTTTAAATAAGACTAGTTCAGTAAGTTTAATTTGCTGAACTAATATATGAATAAACGAACCTTAACTATGTTTAAAATTGATATTTCAGTCATAATAAAATTACTAACTAATTTGGTGGTGCAACTCTTTCAGTTACACTCTGATCCCCATTTTACTAACTTTGTTTTGTAGGTAGCTTGCGGGCGGGCCGGTCTTATTCCCCCCACACTATGACGCCAGTCACCGTAAAATTAAATAACCCCGAATTAAGAGTTCATACTCTCATGTGGTGTGACGATGCTGGATCTCGTCTATGTAATTATCCGGGCCGTATTTTTCTAGTGACAAATTATTCAGGACTAAAACCTTATGGAAAAAAAAAGGAGATTTTGTGTTTATGTTTAGACTGAGATTGTTAATCCCAAATTGCCTACGTATCCTGTAATTGTTCATGAATCAAGCCCGTTCGTAGTTCTTGGGATCGTTATATAGAGGGGTTTTTGCCCTAGGCATGCATGTGATGTGTCCAAGGTGGACTCTATTTCGTGTTCCCTAAGAATTGGATTTAACCGACAATCCCCGGATTTTAGAAGATAATTGTAGTATTTGAATGGTAGGATCAGAGCCTTTATGGCTGAGAATTCTTTCCATGTTTATCTTATACATTACGCACGTGGGCAATTTACTAGGGTAGCTCTGGCCAAACTACGCCGAGCCCATGAGGCCATTATGACCCGAACTGCGCTGACCCAACTCCGTTACGCCTTAACCGACCTGCGGTGGACTGAGGAGCGGGCCAGACCGATCTCCCACCAGGGGTTTAGATCGGCCTTTAGACTTAAACTGAGGCCCTTGGCCATTAATGTTATGGTTTTATTTAATGCTTGGTCAATGTGGGGGTGACACGTGGTGAGGTGCAATCCGATCTCCATCCTAAGCCCCCAGATCTAGCTGAGATCTTGAGGTCTGTTCAGATCTATCAAGGATGCAGCTCGGCTAGGTGGACTTGTAGACTTTTCGATATCCTACATTTCCAGGTGGCAGAGTTCCGTTATGACGTTGTCATAACTGTCCCGAGATTCGAGGCGTCGTTACCCACTCGTTAGAAGTGGGACGGTTTCCCAAGACATGCTTAAGGTCTATAACCCCCATCATATCAATTGTTCCCCATTATCACTGTCATTAAATCAGAAGATTGGGGTCATATTGCCGATGCTTTCCTTTCCCATTCAATCCCCGATTTCTTGCAAGTAAGCCGCTTTTTGCTCTCTATTGCACTCTTCTACTCTGTTCTCATCCGTTTTTATTGAATCAATAAACGGGTTTTTTGGGTCTTCGTTGTAACCCTTAATAGCCCAAATGGTCACTAGGGCATTTATATGTAGCAAGGGTGTACTCTTCATCCTCTCTAAAGATGAGACAGCCAACATATGTAACAAGTACAGGGTGGACAGGACGAGATACGCCCCTCAACTTCCTTATGATCCCCATAGCTTCGCACACTGGCCCCCGGAGGTATATTGTGCCGTTTATAAAGAACAAACCGAAGATGGACTTAGGTTTCCACTCTGCCTGGCCTATTTGTCCGTATTGCATTATTACGGGCTAGGAACTGCCCAGATAGCCCCTAATGGGGCTAGGACTATTATAGGGTTTGTCATCTGGTGCCGGATGCTCGAGGTCAAGTTCTCTGTGAACTTATTTAGATCATTTTACCAACACAAGAAGGTAAAAGAGTCTTCCGGGTGGTACTACTTTCCCCGCCGAACCGCCTCTAAGAACATTCCAATCCTTTCCAAGGGGAAATCCTCTCATAAACAGTGGAATGAGAGGTTTTTCTTTCTCCGTCATGACAGACGACCTAAGCTGGGTCACTGGAAGTCTGAGGAACTTCGCAAAGATTTACGTGAGGATGTCATAGAAAGCATCCGGGAGTCGGGAATTACCCTAGAGGTTAAGGAATTCTCTGCCGACCTGATCACCGTTGCTCGGCTGGCTAATGTTGGGCCTAGTCCGTACGTGGCTCTTAGTGACGAGGAAAGGGATACTTGTAGGATTTCACATGTTCCTATTGCATGCTTTCTTTTTTGCATTTGCACTTGCGCTTGTTTCTATTTTCGACTAATCATGCCCCTGTTTTGTTTGTTTGCAGTGGCAGACTTTGCTGCACTATTGGCTGGTGCTAGGGAAGAAGAGGCTGAGGAGAGTCGGCCTGAGCAAAGTCAAGGTACTGAAAGGACCTCAAGCATGGAGTTTCCCCGGGGTCGTCCTACGGTCTCAACCCTTAATGCTGTTGGAGCCCGACATTGTCGGGTCTCCCTGACGACACAGTGATTCCGTCCTCCTCCCCTTCTGCCCCGGAGGATGTCGATCTGGTTACTCTGGACAGATTTGATCCAGAAGAAGAAGAGGGCATTTAGCTTCATTGGCGGGGCCGAGCTAAATTTATTGTGGATTCTCAGGAAGGTAAGCCTAAGAAAAGAGGCAGCTCTGGTATCCAACCTGAAGAAACTCAGGACCGTTCTGGTCGAGAGGAGGATGCCACTACCGAACAGGAGCGGGTTTCTGAGACGACCGATGCTCAACTGGCTGCAACTGGCTTCAGGGCCATGGAATACATAAGTGTACCTTCTCTATGAATTTGCACTTTAACTTGATCGTATTCCTCATTTTCAACGTCGTGTCACGCAGGGAACCTGGATTGGCCAGGGAGTTTTCTAGAGACTAGCTAAGTCTGCGACCAACACGGAGGCTTTGAAGAAGAAAGTTGCCTATCTGCGGCAAAGTCGTGAAAGACTTAAAGGCTCTATTGAGTCCAATGATAAAGAGGTTAAAGCTCTCAACAGGCAACTCCGAGCTCAGGAGGCTGAGCTAAAATCCGTGAAAGACAATTGTGCCGTTTCCCTTCAGGCAGCGGAGGACAAGTTCGTAGCAGAGAAAACCAAGCTGGAGCAGGCCGTGGCCAAGCTCCAAGCTGAGAAGGATGAGTTGGAAGCTGTTATTCTAGCTCGGATTGCTAAAGCCATCCAGAAGTATAAGGCCTCGGGCGAGTTTTCTCAGGCCCTGAAGTTATCACTTACACCGGTCTTAAACCATGGCTATACTTTGGGAATTGATGAGGCCAAGGCCCAGTCTGCTGACCTTGCCACTAAGAATCTGCCCAGCAAGGCTTTGTATAAACCTGGCATGAGTGCGATCTACGACAGCCGTTTGAAGGAATTTAAGGAAGGGCTTTCGTCGTGCTACGACTGCTCGTCAAACATCTGTTGGGTCAGAGCCTTCTGCCCCCACTTCAGCTCCTCCTTCAGAGCATCGACAGAGTCCAGCTCTTGATGCTTAGAGCAACTAGCTTGTGGACTTTGTATTTTTTTGTTTTGTTTTGTTTTTTTTGTTTTGTTTTGTTTTTCAGCACTGCTTTCAGTACTTTGAATTTCCAACTCTTGTTGGGCCATCTTGCCCCCCAGTATGCCATGCATTAACTTACAGTTTTTGGATGGCATACTTAGATGTATGTCTTTAAATAAAACTCACAGGATTCGCAATGGCTGAGTCCGACCCGAGGACTTAACATTAGTTCAATTGAGTCCGATCTGTGGAGTTCAGTTCGTCTGTCCTGCAGACATGAATTTGACTGAGTTCAGCCAGTGGAGCTTTGTTTGTCTATCCTGTAAACTTGTAAGTCTGGCTGAGTCCGGCCTGCGGAGCCCAGTTCGTCTGTCCTGCAGACTTATAAGTTTGGCTGAGTCCGCCTGTGGAGCTAAGTTTGTCTGTCCTGCAGACTTATGGATTTCAACTGAGTTTGACCTGCGAAGCTCAGTTTGTCTGTCCTGCAGACATGAATTGCGATTGAGTCCGACCTGCGGAGCTTAGTTTGTCTTTCCTGCAGACTTGAATTTCGACTGAGTTCGACATGCGAAGCTCATTTTGTTTGTCATGTAGACTTAGCGAGTTTGACTTTTGCAATCTTTATTGTGTATGTTTGTCCTGCAAACCTAATATAAACCATTCACATTGCGTAAAATGGGAAATCAAAATATAATAGAAGCAACATAAAGTGAGCACTCATTGAGCGCAACTTTATTGCAGCCTAGGCGAATTAAAAGAATGGTATTGAAACTGCAATAATAAAAACTAAAACAAATAGGCGTCCGGAACCTGTCCTGGCCGCATGCACTTAGCTCTTCGTCAAGATCTTCCCTTTCTCACGAGCGCCCTAGGTCAGAACCACGCATTTTCTCTTGATGGTGGCTGCATAGCAACTCCTGGATGCCACCATATCCCTCTTAATTTTGATCGAACCTTCGGCTGTGGGGAACTTCAGACTGATATGAGCCGGGGAGATCACAGCTCGGAGATCGATCAATGCAGGCCTTTCCGAGATGATGTTGTATACGGAGGGGGCCTTAACTACCACATAGCTTGCCATAAGAGCCTTGGCCCTTGGTTCCCGACCAAACTTTGTGGCGAGCCTTATCATCCTCACGGGATGAATTGGGGCCGGTCCTGCGAACCCGAACAGTGGCGCTGAAACAGGTATCAGCTCTGACTCCTTCAGCTTCATGGATTGAAACACTGAGTAGTAGAGGACGTTGACAGCACTTCCCGTGTCTACACAAATCCTCTTGACAAGATTTTTATGCACCACGGCCTCTATGACTAGGCCCTCATTGTTTGTAACCAGGGGAAGGGAATCTCAAGGACCATAGGTTACTTCGCCAATTGGTCTTGGGCTTCTTCCCAATGCAGGAGACTCTGCAGGTCGGTTGCTCTGCCTGCCTACTTCGTCAAACATATTGCTCGGGCCGCCTACTATAGCATTGATAATGTTGACATGGCGGTTGTCCAGCTGTTGATCATGATCTGGAGATCGGTCTCTTCCTCGATGAGGCTCGTCATACCTGCCTTGTCTTGGTTATAGTTCCGACGCTTGAAATCTCTTCGACCTCGAGGCTAAGCATTTTGAGATCGGTCCACGACCTCGTCTAGCTTACCTTCTATTATTGCGGCGTCAATGTCCCTTTTCAATTCTCTACAGCTCTCTGAATCGTTCCCCACATCCTTGTGGTAGGCACAAAATTCGCACTGGTCCCTCCTCTCTGGAGGTCCTCTAATCGGTGGCAGAATTCGGGCCAAGCCCTTTCTTTCTATAATAGCGAGAACCTGCTCGCGTGATCTGTTCAGATGGATGAAGCCCCTCTCCTACAAAGCTCCTTTCTTCCCCAGCCGGTTTGTGATCGGGGACGTTATACGTTCCCAAACCGGCTTTCTTTTGTTACCAGAATTTTCCTCAATTTTGTCCTTCTTGGACTCTCCCCAGTCTGATTCTCGTTTCAGCCTATTGGCTTCCTCTACTTGGCAATGGTGTAAGCTGCCTCAACGCACTCCTCCATAGTCCTGGGGAGCTTGTTGTTCAGCTTAGCATACAACCTTCCCTCTCGTAGTCCTGCTACGAAAATCAGAATGTGCTCATCCGCGTCCCGAACTTGGGCGGATTCTTCATTGAATCTCTTCAGATATTGCAGTAGTGTTTCTTCTTTCTTCTGTTTGAGAGTCAAGAGATGAGTTGCGTTCCTCTGGAACGGCTTCGCTGTGATGAAGGCATGCATGAACTTTCTTACCAGGGTCCCAAAGTCTGAGAACGATCTTGGCGGTATTTTCCTTAACCACTCACGAGCCCTACCCGTGATTAATGCAGGAAAGGCCTTGCACTTCGTCTCATCAGGTGCACACTGTAAAATCATGTGTGTCATGTACTGGTGGATATGATCTTGCGGGTTTTCAGATCCATCTTAAGGTTCGAGCTTAGGCACTTTGAATCCCTCAGGTCGGGGGAAATTCTCGATTTGCGTTGTGAACGGAGATACGAACGAGAATTGGTCCGATCTCTGGCCTAGTGTGGCGTCGAGCTCCGCTCTAGCTGCTTCTAACACTTGAGGATTATGTTGCGTCTTGCTCATAGTTGAGTCTGAGGAGATATCGTGCTGCTTATGGGGAGGATGAGGAGGAGGTGTATGCTCGTGGGGATCCTCTCGTAAGTCCTCCTCTTGTGTGGCTGCCTGGAGGATAGCCTGTAGAGTAGCAGTGTTCATAGCCGCTAACTGATCCACCAATGCTTGCTCGGCTGGATCTAATGCAATTCCGTCATTTTGTTGGGGCTGGTTATTGGTATTGGTGTCTGTTGCCACCCCATTGTCTGCACTTTGATCACCCTCGTGGGCGTTTACTACGACTGTTTGTTTTCGTGTTTTTTGAGGCATGGTGATTATGATGGAGAATCTTGAACAAAGGTGTCAATAGAATGCCCTCTTTCTAGCGCCAATCGACGATGCTGGATCTCGTCTATGTAATTACCCGGGCCGTAATTTCCTAGTGACAATTTATTCAGGACTAAAACCTTATGAAAAAAAGGAGATTTTGTGTTTATGTTTAGACTGAGCTTGAGATTATTAATCCCAAGCTGCCTGCGTATCCTGTAATTGTTCAGGAATCAAGTCCATTCTTAGTTCTTGGGATCATTATATAGAGGGGCTTTTGCCCTAGGTATGCATGTGCCGTGTGCAAGGTGGACTCTATTTCGTGTTACCTAAGGATTGGATTTAACTGAGTCAATCCCCGGATTTTAGGAGATAATTGTGGTATTTGAATGGTAGGATCAAAGCCTTTATGACTGAGGATTATTTCCATGTTTATCTTATACATTACGCACGTGGGCAATTTATTGGGGTAGCTCTGGCCGACCTACGCCGAGCCCCCAAGGCCATTATGACCCGAACTGCGCTGACCCAACTCCGTTGCGCCCTGACCGACCTACGGTGGACTAAGGAGCGGGCCAGACCGATCTCCCACCTGGGGTTTAGATCTGCCTTTAGACTTAAAGTGAGGCTCCTGGCCATTAATGTTATAGTTTTAATTTAATGCTTGGTCAATGTGGGGGTAACACGTGGCGATGTGCGGTCCGACCTTCATCATGGTGGTTTCATACATCATGAGAGTTTGTATTGTTTTATTTATTTATCAAATACTATTCTGGTTGTATATGATTCTCTTAGGTAAAACAAATCGAACGATACCCCTTAACGACGAGAACACAAAATAACTAAAAAAGACAAATATCATATTTAACGTGGTTCGGTCAGCGACCTACATCCACGAGCAAAAGGGAACAAATATCATTATAGTGTGGAAAAAAATAAATCAATCTAGTGAAACCCAAATAACAATAGCTCAAACATTGAGTTAGGGCAATAGAGTTTATAATAAGTGACATATCTTAATAGTGTATCTAATACAAATTGCTAAAGCCTAATATATACTGAACCAAGTCGGCAACTTTTGCTACAATAGCCGATGTGGGATTGCCCTGCAACCTAACAAATCTCCACCTAGAGACAATGTCTCACATCCTGAAATAGTAGTATTGCTCCGTTTTCTCCACAAGATCTTGAATCTTCAATTTCAAATGAAGCTTGCAAATCATCAATATGAATCGAAACTGGAAAATTATGTCTTTCTCTATTTTCTTTTGTAATAAAACTCATTGTGGTTTATTTTTACTCTTTCTTGCAAAATAAATTAATTAATTAGGCCGGCTTCTAGTTTTCGTTTTGTGCTTTCTCATCTCTATATGTGAATTCTTTTATTTTTATAAATATGCACATTAATAATTAATAACTTTAATTGGCACAATTGGCCTGAAGATGTGTCAAGTAGCTGGTGTAATAAGCATATATTTAGTGCTATAAATTGATAACCCTAGTTAGCAAAGTAAAAATGTACTACACACACCTTGGGAATACAATTCATTCATAGTGAAAAAGTTATAGACACAAAAGTTAAAAAGCTCAGAATCAGCAGAAGAAGAAGAAGAAAGATGGCTAATATATTTCACTTGGTTGGCTTGCTTCTGCTCATCATCCTATCTGGTCAGTCTCTCTTCTTCTTTTACTTTTAGAAATATCATACCCGTCCCTGGGCACAAGCCAATAATACCACGGCTTTGGGCATCTGAAAAATGATCGAAATTTAGGTTCTAAAATTTTTCTCTGATCCAATGAGTTTATAGTCCATATATATATATATATCATTTGTGTCATCGGTGACCTCTTCAATCATAATTATATTGTCTTTTACACTTGAAATTAATGTTGTAATCTATTGAAAGATCTGAGTTCAAAGTCTCTCTTCTTTTTTATAACCTCACACGGGCCCCTCTATTTCTTATATAGGCCTAGTAAGATATAATGTTTATTATCTAACTCTCCATCGGCTTAAGATTTTAGGAGAGACAGTAATTGATTAATGAGAATATTTTTTCTTTCACAGGATAATAAACAATTAATAAGTTTTTTCATGCATGATATATATGATGTACTGTAGTTGGACAAGAAAGGGCCTGCTGCTGGGGAAGAGAGATGAACCACAACCCCACAATATCAAGCACAACCATGAAAACAATGAAAGCAAAAGCTTGTTCTTTCTATCATTGTTTTTATGGGGAAGAAGGCTATGGGGCCTGCCCGACTGATTGCGAATGTAGTGCACCTAATGAACCTGCTGCTGCTGCTAGTGTCGAATATGATGATGAACATGTTGATGATGAACATGTTGAGGAACATGTTGATGATGAACATGTTGATGGTGAACATGTTGATGATGAACATGACAAGACTAAGACATCACGTTGCAAAGATATTGAGCAGCCGGAAGGGGAAGAGTGAGTTACAACACACATATCATTGGAATTTTTTAATATAGGACTACTCTGCATTACATGTATGGGATCATTTCATCACAACATGCAGCATGCATGATATATATATATATATATATATATATATATATATATATATATGATTCCTCCATCAAATGAAGACTCCATATTCTACAATTCCCACAACGTGGTACTTTCTATTTCACTCACCACCATATCTGTAATAAAAGTTTTAATGTTATATGCTTCTACCTGATCGGTGGGTTTTTTTTAAGGATTGCATGCGCATTATCTTTATAAGTTATCGTTTTTTTAAAAAAAAGAATTAGGCGGTGTCTTTTGTAATGTTGTATCTTTTATTTTGAATTTAAATCCTTCTAAACATGACCTAATGTTATCCTTTTGTACTTAGTATTATATATAAACAACAATATCATGTAATTTCCATTATGCAATATCAATAAATTCAGTTTTTATATATGTCGTTCTGAGTTCGGGGCATGGCTTCGATTACCGCGGAGGTTGTGACTCAGACCATGGTTCTGCAGGGTGCCCTTAATTTGTCTCCTATGTCAACTTTGCAATTTTACGGGTACATTACCGTGCAACACTAGCTGCTACGTACCCTTCCAATTATATATGTTGTTCGCCAAATCGTCAACACGCGCTATCTACATGCTCAGTCTTTCTCTGATCAGTTTGTCCTTGTAGCAATGTTTGCAAATGTAGTTATTAATTACAGACAAAACCAGAAATTGTATATTACTGGAATGATTTGTTTACACACCAACGGTTACAAGATATAGCAGTCACCAAATCTACACAGCATTCTAGGAGAATCTACCAATGACACATCATAGTGCCAAGTGTCCTATACAAGAGATAATATCATACTATATAGGACACAACTTAAGACTAATTACAATATAATCCTTTACTTTCTAACATCACCCCTCAAACCAAATGGTGTGGACACAACATTTAGTTTGTCTCTAAAGTAGCAAAACAGAGAAGGATTGAGAGGTTTTGTTAAGGCATCTGCTGTTTGATCAAGAGAAGGAATATATTGTACATCCATGACCCCGGCCAACACTTTGTCTCTCACAAAGTGTGCATCAAGCTCTATGTGTTTAACTCTTGATTGTAGCACAGGATTGTGAGCAAATGAACCAGCTCCCAAGTTATCACACCATAAGATGGGCTTAATTAGCAGGTAGCTTGAGATGCATTCAGACAACAAATTGAGAATCCACTGTGTTTCAGCTGCAGCATTGGGTCAGTGCCCTGTATTCAGACTCTGAACATGACCTGGATACCACTGGTTGTTTCTTTGAAGACCAAGAAACCAAGAAACCTGCTAAATAAAGACAATAAGCAGCTACAGATCTTCTATCATTCTTGTCACAGGCTCAATCAACATCACTAAAACCATGTAAAACAAAAGGATGTGCGGATTTGAAATACAGGCCATAAAACAGTGTTCCTTTAATGTATCTCAGCAGATGCTTGACTTGTTGCTAATCACTTACAGTAGGAGACTGCATATGTTGACTCAAGGTGTTAACAACAAAAGCAATATCTGGTCTTGTTAAAGTCGGATATTGTAGAGCTCCAATGGTGCTTCTGTAAACAGTAGGATTGGCCATAGGTTCAGTGGATTGGGGAAGCTTGTGTGTCACCACCATAGGAGTGGGACAAGGTTTAAGATTCTGCAAATTTAGCTTCTCCAACACATGTCTAGCATAGTGACGTTGAGACAAAATAGATGCCAATTTGGTCCCTAACAGCTTGGATTCCCAAAAAGTGGTGTAATTCCCCCAGATCAGTAAGTGAAAATCTGACATTCAGAGCTGTGATAAACTGTTGAATCAACCCTCTGCTATTCCTTGTGATCAGAATATCATCCACATACACCAACACATACAAGAAATCGGTACCAGACTGGAAAATAAAAAGAGAGGTGTATGCTCTTGATTGTTTAAACTGCCATGACATGAGTTGCTTACCTAATTCAGCAAACCAAGCCCTAGGGGCTTGTTTCAATCCATAGATAGCCTTTTTAAGATGACAGACATAACCTGGTTTACTGGGATCTTTCAAAACCTGCAGGTGGGGTCATAAACACAGATTCATGCAAAGTGCCATTCAAGAAGGCATTATTAATATCTATATGTCTGATTGGCCAACTCAGAGCAGCAGCAAGTGCAAGAATGATTCTGATGGTGGAAGCTCTAGTAACTAGACTAAAATTCTTAGTGTAGTCAAGTCCAGGTGTCTGATTGAAGCCTTTAGCAACAAGCCTTTCCTTGTGCTTGTTTATAGTGCCATCTGGGTGAAGTTTAATTTTAAAAACCCACTTATTATCCACTAAATTATGAGCATGGGATCTGGGGACTAATTCCCATGTATGATTCTTCAAAAGAGCATGATACTCCTCTTCCATAGCCTTCTTCCAAGCAGGGTGTTTCAGAGCATCAGCAACTGTATAAGGTTTTGGTGAGTGATCAGAAGAATGGGCAGTGGCTAGATAGGAGTAGGTTTTAGGCTTAAAGATGCCACTTTTGGCTCTAGTCTGCATTGGGTGCTGATTAGGAAGAGTAGAACAGACAGTTGTGGATGGAGGAGTAGGATTTGGTGCTGGAGAGGAGTGGGAGCTAGACTCAGGAGACTGATTAGAAAAGGAAACAGGAGAAGAGGATGGGTGATTGGGAGACTGAGTCTGAAGGGCAGCCATAGTACCAGGAGAGTTAGATTGTGAAGATGGAGAATGAGGGATAGAACTGGATTGGACAGGAGTAAGATGTGGGGGAGATGAGTTTGGGGACTCAGAACTTCTGGGAGACAAGAATTCTTGATGATGTGCAGGTAGGGTAAAAACGGGATGTAGGGACACAGATAAGGCATCTGAATTGGTGTTAGGAGTGGACTGATCAACAAAAGACATGATAGGGAAAATTGAGTTCATCAAAAAAGGCATCCGTGGACACATACACTCTACCATTAGGGTCAAGACAAACATACCTCTTATGCACAGCACTCAGACCTAAATGAACACATTTGATAGTATGAAATTGGAATTTCCTTTGATGGTAGGGTCTCAAATTGGGATAACAAGCACATCCAAACACTTTTAGCATATTATAATTTGGCAATTTCCCAAAGAGGACTTCAAAAGGGGATTTCTGATCTAGAACAGGTGTTGGCAAGTAATTAATTAACCTAACAGAATGTAAGAAACTCTCCCACCAGGATTTTAAGGGCATTGAACCCTGAGCAAGCAAGGTCAACCCCATTTCCACTATAGCTCTATGTTTCCTTTCAGCCTTACCATTTTGAGGGTGAGCATGGGGACAGGGATGCCTAAATTGAATGCCAGATTGTTTAAGGATATCAACAAAGTATCTAAACTCCCCTCCCCAATCTGTTTGCAAACATTTAATTTTAACATTAAACTGATTTTCCACCTGAGATTTGAATTGAACAAAGGGACTTAGGGCATCTGATTTAAGTTTCAGGGGATATATCCAAGTGTATCTAGTATAGTCATCCAAAAAGTGAATATAGTAGGTATAACCAGCAGTAGAAGTTATGAGTGTTGGACCCCATAAATCAGAGTGAACAAGTTCAAGGGGCATGGTAGTTTTAGAGTTAGAAACATAATAAGGTAGAGCATGCTCTTTACCTAATTGACAAGCATCACAGAAAGATAGATTTTCATTACTCTTTAAAGAAACATTACAAAGTTTTAGAACATGATTCAAGGTCATTTCTGAAGGATGCTCTAACCTTATATGCCAAACATTGGCAGTACTACTTTTTGATTCACTACAAACAAACACTTTAGGATAACTAGAACAAGACTGAACATGAGAAACATTCTGGACATTGGACTGATTGACAGATTAGCATGGACTTTGGAGTGAAGAAAGCTCAAGTTCACAGGAAAGTGCATCTGGTATAATCCATTCTTAAGGGTTCCTTCCATCAGAATTTTCTTTGTAGCTAGATCCTTCACAAAACAACAGTTGGAATGGAACTCAAGATAAACAGGATTATCAGAAGTTAGCTTAGAAACACAAATGAGATTTTTGGTTATGTTAGGCACATGAAGGATATGGTTAAGGGACAAGGTTGAGTTATTGTTACTAGGAAGATTTGAATGTCCAATATTTGGAATAGAGAGACACTCACCATTACATACTGTCAGTGCATGTGATCCTTCATACCATGAACTCAAATGGAGGCTACTGAGGTCTGCTGCAACATGACTTGAAGCTTCACTATCTGCATACCAGCTTGGATCAACAAAGGTGTCTGCTGAGGCAATATAGGCAGAATTAGGTCTTGGTCCTAAGGTTTGAAAAGAAGTTCCATTTCCATTGTTATTGATTGGAGCAAGACATGTATAAGAGGAGTCATATATGTGATAGCAATTGGCTGCCATATGACCAGTCCTTGTGCACACTTGATAGACAGGTCTGGGACCAGAATTAGTGCCATTTCTACCAACCCTGCCTCTGCCTCTATTGCCCCTGCCCTTGACTCCACCAGAATCTTGACCATTGTGACCACCATAGGGCGTGTAGTTGTTATTAGTTCTGTAATTGCCTTGTTTCTGAGTGTCCAAATGAGCAGCAGGGGAAGGTGCATCTAATGTCACTGAAGGATTAAAACGGGCCAGCAACCTCTCATGAGTTACTAATTGAGATTGGACTTCCTGCTAGGTTAAGGAGCCAAAACTAGAGGTGATATTGACTATGACAGATTCATAGTCCTTTCCCAAACCTCCAAGGGCAAAAAGAATCAGTTCTGAATGTGAAATGGGATACCTTGCTGCAGCTAGTCCATCAACATAGGATTTCATAAGGTTTAAGTAGTCAACCATGGATTTGGTACCCTTATCAGTCCTGGTTAATGCTCTTTTGTACTCAAGCATCATAGCTTCGGATTTGTTGTTAAAAAGAACTTCTAGGGTGTTCCAAACTTCAGCAGCTGTGTTGCACCCAATAGTTTCAACTAAAGCCTGCTCAGTCATTGTTTAGGGTGAATTTATAGTGTTTTTAACGATATGTTTTATATCAATTTCCCCCATATGTGGATGTTTTTCATAGAAATCGAGCTTTATAATTGAAATATTGAGCAAGTGGTGTTTTCAATAGTTAAATTGCAAAACGTAACGAATTATGTGCTTAAATTGTGATTTTATATTATTTTGGAGTTATGTTACGCTTTGGTATGTTTTATTATCTTTTAGATACATGTTCTCGACTTAGCCCTGGCCGACTTAAAACTCTATAAAAGCAGCTGCGCCCCAACCCTAAAAGATATCAAAAAATTCTTCATTCGGATTTTCTGATGAAGAGAAGAGATAGGGATGAGAAGGAAAGGATAAAGATGAAGAAATCAGCTTCCAGGCATGATGGACGTTCGTTCATGTCCCGTCCACTATGGACGGGCGTCCATTAAATCAAACTGGCGTCCAGGAGAAGAAATCAGAATAGAGAGTTTGGACGTTGTATGGACGAGCGTCTGCCCTAGCGTCCAAAGCAGTTGGACGGGCGTCCGTCCGCCGACTTAGCCCTGGCCGACTTAAAACTCTATAAAAGCAGCTGCGCCCCAACCCTAAAAGATATCAAAAATTCTTCATACACCAAATACTACTCAGCAGCCGCACTTCTGAGGGTTCCAAGGCCGGTCACCCGAGCCTTGTGCTCGGGTGATCCGGGTTAGATTAGGATGTTTTATTTTCGTTTGTTGATTCATGGAGATCATCCATTGTACCAAACTATGTGAGTTTATCTTTTAATTTATTTCATCCTTTGTTTATTTTCGTGATCTTTGATTTGTTTTGTATCTTTCTATGATTTATGATGCTATTGTGTGACTAGATCGAGAGATTGGTTGCTAATTGTTGTCTAACGTAGATGAGAATCGTTGTTAGGCTAGATCACCATAGAAAGATAGGATCTTTAATCGTTAATTCGTGACAAATTAATTGGTTAATTATCTAGGTTGCTAGATTCTAAAATACGAGAGTTAACTTGAATCTACACCTTCGTTTTGTATGGAAATTGGTCTCAACATTCGAGAGAGGAGAGATCGATAATTGAATTCACTAAGAGATTAGGAGTTCATAGCTTGAGAAACGGATTCACTAAGAGATTAGGAGTTTGTATCTCGTGTAAAGGTGAAACCACAATATCGAATTAAAATCATGAGATGAACTTGGATTGAAATCATTTGGTTTGTATATTGGTTGATTCCATGTATCTTTCTTCTATGTTTTTCTTAGTTGTTATAGCTTAGATTTATTTTATCTGCTTACATGTGTTTATATGTTTGTTCTTTCGTTTATTTGTTTTCATAAGTAACAATTGAAAGGAATTAATAAAACTAGCTTCAACAACCCAATTCCTCGTGGATCGACCCTTTACTTATCCCGCTTTACTAGCAATTACCCGGTATTCGGCCGGTTAGGAGTTAGTTTTGCATATAGGTTAGGGTTTATAAATTGTTTTTGTTTAATGATGCAAAACCATCCAAACAGTCATAGAGCTATTTAGCCATCCAACAAGAAGGGAGTCAGTAGCTACCCAATCATCATAAGCAAGATTAACAGATGACCCATAAATAGAACCAGAACTCGGGATCTGGGGTGGACAGGGTGTGGTGCCAAAGAGGTGCCCATCAAGTCTATAACCACGAATAATCGGCAAAACATTGGGTTTCCATAACAGATAATTTGATCTATCAAGTTTAACATTGCAGGTTTGAGAGAGAGTTCCACCAAAGAGAGTGACCGGACGTGTGTATAAAGGGTAAGGTGTAGGTGAAGTAGTCAGAAAAGGAGGTAAGGAGGACACCGGAGCTCTATTGTAACCAGGAAACATGAAATCTGAACGAGGAAGGCCATAATCTGTAAAAGGAGGGAGTTGCATGCTGGTGGTTATGGCAGAGAGAGGTGAAGCTGAGGAGGAAGAACCATCTCCAAAAGTTGATTGTGCCATCGAAGTCTGCAGCAGAGCAGTGAGAGGTCCAACTATAATCGAAGACCCAGAAACAACGGAAGAAAAGGGAAAAGTAGTCGTGGCGTTGGCCATACCGGCTCCGATACCAAGATAAAACCAAAAATTGTATATTACTGGAATGATTTGTTTACACACCAACGGTTACAAGATATAGCAATCACCAAATCTACACAGCATTCTAGGAGAATCTACCGATGACACATCATAGTGCCAAGTGTCCTATACAAGAGATAATATCATACTAGGACACAACTTAAGACTAATTACAATTTAATACTTTACTTTCTAACTATTACCATATTGTAGTTATTCAATTACCGAATCGGGTGCTTGTTTTTATGAGGAGGAATATGATCGAAGCCTATGGGATCTGCCTAAATGATTGTGAATGCATGTAGTGCACCTAAAGTACCTGTGCATTATGATGCTGATGATGAATCTAATGAACGTGGTGTCTCTGGCAGTTGTGTTGAAGGGAATCCGGTGTTGCCTCGCTTCACAAGAGCAGTCATTTGCTAAAGAAACTCGTCAGGTATGTAGAATAAGTTGTGTGCTTTATTCCGCTTACTGATTTTCTTGTTTTGGGCAGCCGGTATTATTATGAGAAAAAGTTCTGAATTTCCAATTGGGCTTTTTCGTTTTTCAGGAAGCCGAGATTAAAGCGAGAAAGTTGGAAGAAAGAGATGAACAGATTGCAGAAAAAATTAGAAGTGGATACTCAGCTTCAAGCATCTTCATCTTTTGCATTGATTCGGCCATTTTCAGCATATTCTAACCATAATCATAACAACACTATCCGTAATGGATAAACCATCACGACCTCCAAGAGAAGCATTCGCGTTTCATGCCCTTCAAGAATTGAGGAATTTGCCTCCAAGACCGCAAGATATGCATTTTCTAGAGACATTGTTAAGAGCCATCGACGGGAGGATTTCCGACAAAGCTTTGATGACCAGAGATGTAAGGAGGTGAAAGATGGAAGGGGAAATAAGCTACAAGAAGACAATGATGAATGGGAAACTAAGGGAAATCGAAGTGGAAATTAAAAGGAATTAATATCTGGGTTTGTTTTTCCGGTTGATTTTAATTTATAATCATAACATCAAGTTTCACAAGGCAATTTTTTTAATGGTACACAATAAGTAATAATATATCAAATCAATCCAACAGGTCCAGTTTTTTTTTTTTTTTTTATACTAACTGGACCATAGCATTTTTTTTTTTTTTTTGCATTCACTCCTCGGTACATTATTATAGTCATATATTTGTGAAATCCTGTTCATAAAGAAAAGTACCGGCTAGCTAACATATTGATTCTTTTCTTAGCTTTCATCTGCATAAATCCATTTACTTTTGATTGGTTGTGGGCGTGGAAAAACATTATTAATTTTCATAAGGACCTAAGAAGGACCCCCGATCACACAGAACGGCCTGGATGGTTCTTATATTTTATGTTTATACGTAACCACCGAAAAATATACTATTAAAAAAATCATAGTAAAATACTATGGCTTTTCAAAACAAAAACAAAAATGTAATAAACTTTCCTGCAGAGGCGGTCTCAACATATAATTAGATACTTAAATTTGTTGTCTGAAACATATATCATGACAAAGCATCAAATTGCTTAAACTGACTTTTAATGTACTTATCTATCCTGCAAGCCTTTGTAAATGAGCCCCACGCAAAGCTAGCTGATTATTTTGCACCCTTGCTGAAGCTATCACGTAATGTCACCGTACGGTTGAATATCAGCTTTTCAGCAGTTGAATCCTGGTCAACAGCAAAATAGCCTGCATAGAGAGAGAGAGAGAGAGAGAGAGAGGGATGTGAGACGGGGGTTACTAGGTATATTAAACTAAGTCGAAATCTGTGTTGATAATAGGTCATCGGTTGGACTTTCAACGGAAATACAAGAAGGTATGATACTGACCAGTCCTTTCAAACTGAAATTTGTCTCCAATAGCGGCATTTTTTAGTGAAGGTACAGCATACGCATCTTGAATCACTACTTTCGACTCTGGATTCAGATCACCCAGCCAATCCTCCAGTTCAGCAGGATTCTTATTACAGTAATAAAACAGCCACCATCAGCAAAAAAAAATAACACGATTAAATGTGAAAACATACACGTTACTAAATGAAGATTTTGAAGAAACAAGTCCTGACCTCAGATTGGAATAATCTATCGAATAATCTGACCTCCACCTTCAGTGGGTCAACTCCAGGAGAAGGTTCTGCAACCCAGTGAAGAACCCCCTGAACCAAAAAAGTTCCAAATCAAAAAAAATAAAATTGCAACTTTAAGTGGTTAAAGATTGCAAAAATACATTTATTAAATCAAATGCAGAAGCAGCACCTTAGGCTTGGTCTTTTTGGTTGAGTCATATTCAGCACGAATCTCAATAATAGATGTGTTATCCTCACCATAGATTACGTCAGTGCACTTTATAGGGAATGCATACCTACACAGATAATTCTTGCTGTAAATTGTCCATTCAAATATGCAAATAAAGGAAAAGGACAAAGTCGCAGAACGAATAAAGATTACGCAAACAGCACCTCAATAGGACAGATTTTCCAGGAGCCAGACCATAATAATCTTTAGAATCTTTCAATCGGAAGTCTGTATGTTCAATGTATACAACGTTTGAAAATGGGACCTGCCCGCACAGAAACGAGTGGTTTAATAGACTCTGACACCACATATACGAGCAAGGCTGCAAGGGAATATCTTTCGCATGAAAGGTAACAAACCGTAACTTACCTTGTAAAATGAAGATAGATCATCTATTTGAGCATCTGGCCATTTTTTCGCATCAAGCTCCATGACTGAACCTGCTTCAAGGTTCGTAATAACTACCTAATAGAGATATCAATTTGGACCAACATAAGCAGGTTTATCTTTTATATTCATTGCACATGGTCCATGACAAATAGCGAAACATGCATGTGTAACCATACCTTCAGAGGGTTTAACACAACCATTGTCCGAGGTGCTGTTGCATTTAGTTCTTCCCTTATATGGTACTCAAGGCGGTCTAAGCGTATTAGACTAGAGTCACTGAAAGTGGATATTGAAACATAGTTAGTTGAAGTACCATTGAATTCATAATGTGAATTGATGATTTAATAATATGATATCTTGAGTTCAACCTTCTAGTGATTCCAAGACCTCGTACAAAAGCATTTATAGCAGATGGAGTTACCCCTCTACGCCGCAAACCGGCAAGAGTCATCATGCGAGGATCGTCCCAACCATCCACCCACTTATCCATCACAAGACGGTTTAACTGCAACAAGTAATGTTAACCCAATAAATTGTTCATTAATATTTCAGGAATTGTAAAAGATAATATCAAATCAAACGAGGATCGGTGGCTTAAAAAGAAACAAACCCACCTTACGCTTTGACATGACGGTGTTGGCAACATTTAACCTTGAATACTCCCAGACATAAGGCTGATAAAGGCCCAAGACGTCAAGCAACCAGTAGTATGAAGCACGACGAGTTTCGAATTCCAGAGTGCAGAGCTACAGAGACGAACATATTTTCTTTAGACAAGTCATTTGAAGAAAAAAAGAAAAAAAAAACTTTTAAGTCTGGAGATGCCTAAACAATGGAAGCAACTGGATGCTGGTGTACAAGTGAAATGATACTAGTACAACAAACTTATGCTAATCCAGCTATTTCCAAATAATATGACAAAACCCAAATCGGACCAACTAAAGGCATCCCAACTTCCAACTAAAAGTCATAAAAGATAAACAAACTCGCCTTTGGGTAACTGTGGACATAGAAAAACAAGGTTAAGTTAGAAAATGCTTAAACAATGGAAGTAACTGGAAGCTAGTCTAAGAGAAAACATACTACAACTACAACAAACTTATGCAACTCTTGTTATTCCCAAATAACATGATAAAATTTAAGTTTGACCAACAAGACGTAAAATATCAAAATTTGTGACATTAAGATACACAGATCAAAAGAACTCGAAAGAGAAATGTGAACAGAGAAAAGGGATGAGAGATAATCTAAAAGATGAATAGAAACAGAAAAGAAACAAATTAACAGCAACTTCAACATAGGTAAAACTGCATACTCCTATTATGCAGTCAAAACAAGTTGGTAATTTCTACCAAACCATGCTCGTGGGAGGCCAAATGAAATTGTGTAAAATCTAAGAACATCTCAAGTTCATGTAATGTAATGGCAGTTAAGGCCAGGCAAAATAGCAGGCAGTCGCTAGGCCGACTAAGTGTCGCTTTTTGGTCATATTTAGCACCTTTGTGATAGCCTTTTTCTACCCTCGCATGAAACAGAAACTATGAATATATTTCTTTAGCCAAACATGTGAAATCTAAGCCTTTGCTGGACCAACTTACCATATGCAAACAGTCTCACATTTATGTACAGATAAAATGATTGATCAGTCAAAAACATATTATCACCCCGGTACATTTTTCCTGGCATGAGAGCAGCATGTCAATTCTTTCACATGGTTTTATGCCTAGCTGTTTGATATTCAATGGTCTTAGAATTAGGTTTAGCATTATGCAAAGTGTCATTGGCCTGTGGTTCGACAGTGAGAGGATAGTTTTTATGTTTCCTGACATTTCCACACAGGATCATCAATATTCAGAAATTTAAGAAAGGAATCGCCTGGCACAGCCAGACAATGCCAAACATCGCCTAGGCGGTCCCTCTTCGCCTTGGCATCGCCTAGCGGCAGCGCTTCAACAACTATGGGTAACATCACCAATATCAGAGACAGATATTATGCCCTCTGTCCCTAAAAAGAACATTCATGATTCATCTGGTCAGGACGATGTAATTTAACGCAAAGTTGATTCCTGACGGTCACTACCAGATGAGCAACATACCACATAATATATGGTATCCACTAAGGGAAGTGTATTAGAAAAGAGAGGCCAATGAAAAATCAATCTAGGAAGACAAGAATTTAGCTTAATCATTAGCAAGCCTCAACTGATTTACAAAACCTTGGGAATGTATAAGCAGAGTAGTTTATGTAAAAAATATCATATATCTCAAACAAAGGAAAAAGAAGCAAAAAATACCTAATTAAATCTAGCCGAGTCACCCCCTCAGAGCAAAAAAATCATAAATAAGCAAAAAGAGGATTACTGGTGAACTACCATACCGAGTGAGTTATGTTTTCCAGAGAATCAACAATGCAATGTGCGTAATCATAACTTGGATAGATGCACCATTTGTCTCCTGCATGCGGATGAGGAGTAAACTGAAAAAACAAAGAAAACCCAAGTTAGCGTAAAGCAGCTTGTCCATTTTATAATGACTTCTAAATAAACTGACACTACCTTGACACCATAAGTGCGTAAGCTGAATATACAAGGAACGGAAAACTTATAAAATGATTCAATGAACTAAAGGTGTGAATCTGAATCTTGCCTTGATACGATAAGCAATGAGATCATACATATTAAAGTTATCACACTGCATATCCTGTTTCATTCTTAGCGTAGCTTTTCCTTCTTCAAACACGCCGCTTTTCATTAAATCAAACTTCTTAAGGGACTCTTCAATTGGTCTATCTCTCCAAGGACTGTTCATCTTCTTCTCCCTGTACTCTTTAATTTCTTCAGGTGTCTGAAGGGAATAGGTGAAGGATAGTGTCATGAGAGCAATAAAGAAAAAATTAGAGAAGAAAACAAAGACTCAATCCTTTGGTAATCATTGCCCAATCAATGCAAATAATACGGCTCAAATAAACTCGTTAAATCCTCTTATAACTAGTAAATTTACAAACTTGGATGTAATGATTTATGAACTTCAATAGAAAAGGTACAACTATAAAAAAAAAATATGGAAAAATAAATCCCACTGGAGGAAAGTGAAGACTAAATGTATTCCAAACAGAGAATAAAGTACAGGGAAAAATGCAAAAGAAAAAAGTCACAGAATTAATGATGAATGATGACATTATCATGCATGAAAAAAAATCTTCTGAAGTGTAGAAAAGTTAGGGAACCTGGTGATCAACATAGGCATGACCTCTTCGTATCAGCTCCACGGCCAGCTCATAAAGTTCTTGGAAATAATCACTTGTATATGTGATCTGTGAAATTCTAATAAGCTCCCGAAAAAAGGATAAAAGATACAAGATGCAGTGAATAACATTATCTTGCTAAAGATAGTACCTTAAAAGGTTCCCATCCCATCCAGTGTACTATTTCTTCAATATGATGAATGTATTCTTCCTTTTCAGCATCAGGATTGGTGTCATCATACCTGACGAGCAGAGGGAGGAAATAGTAAGCTCCAATACATAATTATCACTACAATCTATATCATTGCTCATATTTTACAGAATATATTTGTCTCATAATATCTAGTGGACAAAAATCCATGCATGTTCCATCAATGAAAAAACCTATCAACAAACAAAATGATCAACCTGAAAGTTGCTTATTATCAATTTCTAAAACATTTAATAGCAAACAACGAGTTACCAGCAGTGTTCTAAAAATCGCTAGGCGAGGTCGGTACGCTGCAGGGGCGCCTAGCGCCTAGGGCACCTAGGCGGCGCCCAGGCGGTTCTAGGGTTTTAAGGGGTTTTAGGGTTTTAGGCGCCTTACACTAACTGAGTACAAGTCTCTTGAGTTCCAACATTCAAAGAAATAGCTTTTTACAGTTTGGGGGAAAACTCTAGAGTGTAATATCTTTACTTTGGATGACTTGATCCGAAGAATTCTAGTTTACAAAGCTTTTTCCTAGATGGAACCCTAATTTCCTAGGGTCGCCTAGGCGGTGCCTGTGTCGCCCAGAGCGCCTAGAGCGCCTAAAATCGCCAAAGACCCAGTGTCGCCTAGCTGAGATCGCCTAGAGCCAAGTCGAATCGCTTGGGGTGCGCCTAGCGCCTAGGCGACCGCGTTTTGCGATTTTTAGAACACTGGTTACCAGAGATCTAATCAAGAAAAAAAGCTATTCTCAAATGTTGGACTGGTAAGAGAATTTTACACCTCAAGTAACAGCATCCACCTCTATCTTTCGCTAGGCCAAAGTCAACAAACATTGCCTGCAAATATGTTATATGTTCAGCTTTAAAATTATTAACTCAAATGGAGTTGTATGGAGCAGTTCACGGAGATTTTGATTACCTTAGCATGACCTATGTGTAAATATCCATTTGGTTCTGGAGGAAAGCGAGTCATAACCTTCCCTCCTGTTACTTTCAAATGCTTTTCAAGTACTTCCTTTGAATTACAAGGTCTTTGCACACGCCCGTCGCTGAAATAAATTTCTGTATGCACCTGCAATGATAAATTATATCAAGTCCAGCATGTTTTCTTTGGATCTGAAAATGGATCTTTATGGAAGGATAAGGAACGAAGGATTAAACTACTACATGTTGTTACATGAACAAGTTCATAATTTGAGTTCCCTCCAATCTGTAGTCTAAGTAGGTCTTGGCTAGTCGCATGGCCATTGGGCCGACGGAGACAGGCTTGTTAGAACATACTAGTCCTCATATAAGTGCTGACTCTGGCACACAGCCAAAATAGGTTAACTGCCTCTCCCTATAGAAGCCGTACCACCACTCATGAGTATGACCAGCACCCTTTCAGGCTTCCTAAAATATCATACTTTGAAGTTGGTAGAAGCCCAACCTTGTTCTACCAACGTTATTCAGTAGAGTGGCAAGGTGTTGAATGGTGAATCCACCGGTGAGTTTAGCTTATAAGCTGGTTAAGACCGTATATACTGCTACCAAAACGACGGCATTTGAAAGGGTAATAGTACTCAGGCTGGGTTGGGTTGGGAAAAAATCAAAATAATCAAAACTTTAGCATTATAATTCAGTTAGATTGCAAACCAAATCGAATAATTGGTTTTGTTCATTTTGGTTTGAATTGGTCTGGTTTTCGGTTTGATTTTGTATCTTGGTTTATTCGCTATTACATACACCCAGCACAAAGAAGTAAATTCATCAACATGGATTAAAAAATAAAATAAAAATAAAAACTTCTGATGGCATAAGGTATGATGAATGAATCTCATACACAATGCAATCAAAGAATATTCACACTGTAGAAACAGTAGGAAAAAGAGGAGAAAAAAAGGAAAAAGGAGGGATATTTTTTATTCAATCATTGATAATCATTTATGTTACATACTGTCTTTATTTATACTAATGAAAGGAGAATCCTTTCTATATCAAATAGCTATCAATCCTCCTATAATTGCTCCTTACTATAAATACTCCTTTCCCACTATACTGCTTAAAACACAGCCGCCACATCTAACCCTAAATAACAAACAAAGACAATTCCGCCCTTATTATAATAAAATGTCGTGTGATACATCATGAATCTCTACACTCCCCCTCAAGTTAAGCATGGAGATTCAACATGTTTAACTTGCTCGTAAACCCATCAAATCCAGGCTTAAGCAAGGCTTTGGTCAACCCATCTCAAGAACTCACAGTCTTGATGGCAAGAATGGCATGCATATCACTCCATCATCCAACTTTTCCCTAATGAAGTGCCGGTCAATTTCTATGTGCTTGGTCTGTCATGTTGTGCAGATTATTAGCAATATCAATAGCGACTTTATTGTCACAAGATGCCCATAGGTAGCTTTACTGCATTGACAAGTCCTCTAGAACTCTTTTTATCCATAGTTCTTCACAAACTCCAAGGGCCATGGCTCTGTACTGACTCAAATTGTACTTCTAGACACCACCCTTGTTTTTTGCTTCTCCAAGTTACTAGATTGCCCCACACAAAGCTACAATACCTGGGCCAGTGGATCTTCTTTCAAGCAGACCACCCTGATCAAGATCTCAGATAAACTTCAATGCTCCTACTAGCGCTCTTTTCGAACCACAAACCTTCACCAATCCTTTTTAAGTATTTCAATATTCTCGAACACAAATTTCCATATGAGGTTCACAAGGAGCATGCATGAATTGGCTCACAACACCCATCAGCATAGGATATATCAGTCTTGTATGGGCCAAGTATATCGCTCTTCCTACCGCCTCTCGATATTTTCCCTTGTCCACAGGAACTTGATCTTTCTTTTCCCGAGTTTGATGTTGGCTTCCATTGGAGTGCTTGCAGGCTTGCGATCCACTCATCCCTGTCTCTTCAAGGAGGTCTAGCACATATTTTCTCCGACACACTACCAATCCTTTGTCCGATCTTGCAACCTCCATTCCTGTGGAAGTATCTTAGACTCCCAAGGTCTTTTATCTCAAACTCTCTTGCCAAGCACTTCTTGGTCCGATTGATTTCAGTCATGTCATCCCCAGTGAGGATGATATCATCCACATACACTACCAATACTGTCATCTTGCCGCTTTACGATCTTTTGGTGAATAGAGTGTGATCTCAATGTCCTTGCTTGAAGCCCTCCTTTTAAGGAATCTCATAAATCTCTCAAACCAGTGCTCTTGGACTTTGCTTCAGCCCATATAGAGCCTTTTTCAGCTTGCATACTTTACCATTATCTCTGCCAGAAAAACCCGGAGGCATATCCATGTAAACTTCTTCCTTTAAATCTCCATGTAGGAAAGCATTTTTTACATCCAGCTGTTCCAAGGGCCAATCCAAGTTCACAGCTATGGACAGAATTATCCTCACTGTATTGAGCTTTGCCACTGGTGAAAAAGTTTCTGAATAATCTACCCCATACGTTTGGGTAAATCCCTTGGCCACCAACCTTGCTTTGTACCTGATATAAACCATCTCGAGTTGTATTTTACAAGAAATATCCACCTACACCCCACCAGTAGTTTTCCCAGAGGTAGGCTAGCAACTTCCTGTGTGCCATTCTTTTCAAGTGCACCGATTTCTTCATACACAAAGCAGCCTTTCCATTTAGGATGGGACAGGGGCTTCATGGATGGTTTTAGAATTTGGATATTAGAGAGGCTAGTAGTAAAGGCTTGATATTGTGGGACAGCTTTGTTATAGGAGACATATCTCACTAAGAGGATAGAGGATGCTTGGTACATTCCTTGAAGGTTTTCTAATGGAAATCGGGACATCAAGAAGTAGGTCGATTGGTTTGAGTGTTCCGGTGGGTTGAACACGCTTGTTGAATCAGAGTGACTTTGATTTTCGTGTTGATTCGAGATGACCAAGGTTCCATTTGTATTACCTTTCGTGTTCTTCTCGGAGTTGCACTCAAGGAAGGTAGTTGCTCAATGTTTGGATGAGGAGCTTTATCTTTGAGTAATAGGCCTTTCCTTGAATAAGTGTTCCTGGAAATTTACGTATTCTTGTCCTGGGACTAGGACTATTAGATGGGTCGGTGCGGTGCCTTTGGTAAGACTATCGCTGGTCTTATCCCCAATTCCTTTTCTTGATAGTAAGTATCAAGATTTGGAGAAGTGCTGTCAGGTTCAAAAAACAAAAACTGTGAAATATCTTGTTGATCAGGTGAAAAAGTCTGTGAAATATCTTGTTGATCAAGTGAAAAAGTCTCATGTTCCTTAAAGCTCTCCCCCTGAACATGAGTTTTGAAAAACATTTGACCTTCAAAAAAAGTCACATCACTACTGACATACACTTTATGTGTTTGTGGATCAAAACATTTGTAACCTTTTTGTGTGGGGGAATACCCTACAAACACACATTTTCTACCTCTGGGATCCAATTTCCCTTGATGGTGACTATGTGTGAAAGCAGTGCATCCAAACACCTTAAGAGACATGTCTTGGATTATTCTAGTGTTGGGATAAAACTCTTTTAGGTGATCGAGAGAGTCCGATAATTTAAGATCCTTGAGGAGCCTGTTGATCGTGTATATGGTCGTGAGGACAACCTCTCCAGAGAAGATATTTAGGGCTATTAGAAGCTATCATAAGAGCCCTAACTATCTCCAAAATGTGCTGTTTTTCCTTTCTGCCACCCCATTTTGTTGGGGTGTGTCAGGACAGGAACTTTGGTGGACAATTCCATGGTCAAGGAAATAAGATCCAAGTATGGAATTAAAGTATTATGTGCCATTATCACTTCGAAAGACTTCTATTTTGGAGTGAAACTGTGTCAAAATCATTTCATAAAAATCACAGAAAACTTGTTTGGCGTCAGCTTTGTTTTTTAATAAGTAAACCCAGGAGACTCTAGTGTGGTCATCAATGAAAGTGATGAACCATCTTTTCCCTTGTGGTGTACTCTTCCTTGCAGGCCCCCAAATGTCACTATGAATCATAGTGAATGGCTTGGTTGGCTTGTAAGGTTGAGGTGGAAAAGATGATCTAGTGTGTTTAGACAATTCACATATCTCACACTTAAATAAAGATGGATCTTTATTGATAAAAAGATTTGGAAACAGTTTCTTTAAGTAGTAAAAACTAGGGTGGCCTAGCCTAAGATGCCACAACATGATATTATTTTTATCAATAAATGTAGATCAAGATGTAAAATTTCCGAATTCTTCTTATTTCCGATTCTCCTTTTTCCTCAAAGAGATATAGTCCTCCCATCATCCTAGCATTGCCAATCACCATCCCCTTGTGAATACCACCCAATTTCACAACCATTAACGAAAAACACAACATTACATTTAGTATCCGAGGTGAGTTTATCGACCGATAAATGATTGCAAGATAGGGATGGTACATGTAGGACATTATTGAGAGTTAAAGTAGGAGAGATAGTGATGGATCCTTTTCCACTATAGCGAAAAAGAACCATCTCGCTATCTTAACTTTCAGTTTCAAAGACAGATTTATATGTTGAGAAAAGGTGTGAATAATCGGTCATATGGTCGGTTGCTCCTGAGTCAATGACCCAAAAGGAGGACTGGTGGACTCCAAGGAAAGACAGGGAAGGGTAGTTACCTTTCTCCACTAAGGAACAGGAAGAATCACCTTTGGTGTGCATAGTTTGGGCCTGAATCAGTTTGGTTAACTGATCCAGTTGTTCTTGGGAAAATAAACATGTGTAGTAGATCCAAAGTGCCTTGGTCGATGACACCGATTAGCTGCTTTGCCTCTGAATCGCTCGATCCATCGCCCCCAAGCTTCCGGTTGCGGTTTGCCATGTATCACCCAACAATTGTCCCTGGTGTGACCTTGTTTTTGGAATGGTCACACCGCATTTTCTGCTTTCTTCCGCACATCATTTCTGCTTTTGCCACCAAGGTCGAATCGTCTCTGTCCCAACCGATTTCCGGTCGGTTGGTCATCCTCGAAACGGATGATCCAGTGGTAGTATTAGAGAGAAGCGGCCGATGAAGTGCTCCGGATCATGGCGGCGCAGATACATACATCTGCTTTTGATCATACGACCCTCTCGATACCATGTAAAACAGTAGGAAAAAGAGGAGAAAAAAAGGAAAAAGGAGGGATATTTTTATTCAATCATTGATAATCATTTATGTTACATAATGCCTTTATTTATACTAATGAAAGGAGAATCCTTTCTATATCAAATAGCTATCAATCCTCCTATAATTGCTCCTTACTATAAATACTCCTTTCCCACTATACTGCTTAAAACACAGCCGCCACATCTAACCCTAAATAACAAACAAAGACAATTCTGCCCTTATTATAATAAAATGCTGTGATACATCATGAATCTCTACACACACTGATGGCCGGCCATAGGTTAACCTTTCATTCCTTAACAACACAGCTCTATCCCCTCAAAAAAAAAAACAAACAAACAAACAAACAGCCTTCTAATGCATAAGCTTGTCAGAAATGGTCAGATTACTTATGGTAAGATGGAATAAATTGGCTACCTTACAGTTCTCCTGTGGTGAAGGGAATATGGTAAAAGGATTCAATTCTTCTTCTGATGGTTTTGGAGGAGTCCCTTCAGCAGAAACTTTTTCCTGCAGAAGAACAAATATAAACATAAAGCAGAAAAATGACTTCATTCACCAAATTCAGAATGAACCAAGTCTAACCTCCAACTTGATAGGCTTCTCTTTCTTCTTTTTCACAGGTTTTTCGTCATCTACTGCCGTCCTTTCACCAAGTAATGCATACATTTTTGCATCTACAAGTTGCTGATATGACAATTGAAAGCATTAGAACAAGAGTGCAAGTGGCACAAACCTTTGCTAACATGTTGATATTTGATACAGCCTTCAACTTCCCCTGGTTATTTATACCTTTCAAGAAAGAACGGAAATGAAATTGATACCTTGACAATCTTTGGATCTGCCCATGGCTGCTTTTTCCGAATGTCCCCAAAGATCTCACCAACTGTAGAATAATATAGGTAGCTTAAAAAGGTAAATCAACAAATCAATATCAGTTAAAAAAAGGGAACTTAAAAAATCAATTTTAACTGATAAAGGCAGTGATTCTTGATTTTTGTGTATCATAAAGTGAATGGAATTTTCAAAACAGAGGAGCTTAAAGCTGAATAGCTTCAAATCATATGAAAGGTAAAATCAAATTCACAGAATCAGTTCAACGATCTGCAAATCTAAGAAATAATACTGACAGGCCCTAAGCTACGATCAGATTGGAGAAGTACACACGCAGAAGTTACAAAATAACATATGAAGGGGGAAACAGTTACAAGGACACAAAAACTAGATATACAAACCATTTGTACGATACCGCTGCTCCAAAATTAAGGATTTTTTAACTTCAAAAGTCTCATTAACAGCACGTTCAGTGTCTTCTCTGGACACATCTACACCTGCACATCCACAAAGAGTAAACCTTTGTCAGTCCAAATAATAACGAATAATTAAAAAAAACTACAATGTAACCAATAAATCCCAGGTTGAACAAATTGAAAATTACATGCATATAAATTTTAAATCCTCGTTCTAAGCTTCTCATATAGGATAAAAAAAGTGAACAAATATGTGATATCTCCACAAGGCAACACTAGAAGTAAAGAGTCCACCTTTCACATGACTTCAATGAATTTTAATTTACACTGAAGCACAACAATTGTCTACTTGCATATTTAGATGAGAATGATCCCATGTGATTTCATCTCACGCTGAACAGAAAAATAGTATGAAGGTGAATTGACACTGATATACTACATACAGAGAGCAAGCTCCCAACCCTCTACCTGGCGCACCCATGAAAAGAGAAAAATAAATAATAAAACACAACCACCAAAGATAAACAATAACATCAACAGACAGACATGAAACACATTATCCAGCGAGGATGAGGTTGTGTTTATAGGGTCATCCAGTTCACGCTTTAACTAGCAATAGTCATGTATCTAGACCGACAATGACCATTACAACAAAGAACCAGGACAAAATGGAGTTCAAAAATTTTCTCACGTACACAATTTTAATCGACATTAGTACCAATCTAGAAGAACAATGAATAGCACAATATAGTTCTTCATACCAACGCCACAAAACTGTTCGAATTCATCAACCTTCAAAGGCTCAGAAGCTGTAGCCGAGAGAAATGCAAAGGCAGCTTCTAACTGAGCAGAAATCTTAATCTGCAGAATATAGGTACACAAGATTTTAATATATTGGCAACATGAAGACTCTAAAACTTAAAGCAAGTATCAAGATACTTTAGGGAATGTCGATGCCTTCTAAGCGCATGTTACATAAATTCCTTAAGCTGGGCACCAAAATCTATTCCATAGAAAGAATTGACAGGGAAATTACTGGTACGGTGAACAATGTTCCCATCCTATATTGGAGCATCCTTTTTTTATCTTTAATTTTTAAAAAGTAGCATCATTTTAAGGATGCATATAGTTAATGAATTTCTTGCACGTGTCATAAAGGTTAAATGAAATCTGTCAAAGACAGGTCAACACCAAGCTGCAACGTAAGTTCTTTGTTAAGAAAATTGTGTTGCTTATCATGAAGTCAAAAATTACCCTTAATCAGGTAGAAATTAATCCCATGAGCAATGTTTTGAATATGAAACCAAGAGATAAGTTAGACACAAACAAAGAGACAGGTAGAGATGGATCAACCTTTGACGAAACAATATATTTGAGCAATGTAGGCCGGTGTACAAGAGCATTAGCAGGGAACTTGGTAGCCACCTGCAACATAGAAATATCGTCAACACTTAACATTCCACAAGAAAGAAATGCATAAGCCTTCTGATCATGACATCCCAGACTGCTCTTCACAATATACGATTACAAGGGACATAATACATAGAGGATCAGAATAGCAGGAAACATAAAAATAATACATCTGTAAAATATCCCCTTTAAGTGAAGCATCTAACCACAACTACCCATAGTAAGCAACTCCTGCAAAAAGATAAAGGCAGAATCAACAAAACCGATGAAGCTTACAGTGTACAGAAGATTTCCAACTGTCCTATCACAACCATCAGTTACCTCTGCCTGAAACAAAACAAAGGGGAAAAGTAAAATGTGAAAAAAAAAAATAGACAAGAAGAAAATAAAAGGGGACGCATTTTAGACAACCTACAGCCTAAAGGTTGGCTAATACACAATTTTTATTACAATTAATTATTAAATATTAAAAACAAAAATGCGTCCAGTACCAAAAGAAGCTCTTTTGGCTCGCTACATGAATTACACTCGTTCTTTCACTAGCTTCATGTCATTCCGCTCGTACCTCTTTTGTCGTCCTACCAAACGAAAGAGGTCACTCTCACTCGCCCTATTGAAGTACCAAAGGTGCGCAGCGTGCGCTCAGCTTAGGTCAGCTCAAAATAAGGAGAAGGCACCAGAAAGGAAAACTAAAGTCATGTTGACTCAGCTGTGACACGCTTGTACTACACTCCATCACCCAAAAAAATTGGAATTTTCCACTTTGAAATTCACGGAGATGTTGATCTGATTTACTCATACGACTCGGTCGCCGTGTATATGGAAGCTCTTGTGCCTATGTGGTGTTCAAATGAGGCCTATAGAATATAGATATGTGGCAAGAAATGCTATGCAAGTTGAAAAGAAAATGTGGGGGGGTAGAAGGCCGTCAACCAAGTAAAACTCGCACACAAACGTTCGCTGCGGAGAATGACAACCTTGATGCACCACTAAATTTCTTCAATCATAAACCGAGAGTTAACAAAATTGCAGGAAAGAAGAGCGGTTCATATTCTATAACATGTTTAACGGTAGAAGACGTCGTTATGGACCTACTCTGTTGAATCTGATCCTGGATAACCCAAATATATTCAAAATGTATGACGTTATCCACATCTCCAGAAAATATTTATCATTCAAACCCAACAGAACCATGTTTTATAAAGCACCGATTATTACAGCATTTATATTCCGCAATTCTTCAAGATTTTTTCTGATTAACCAGATGTTCTGCCTCATTATTTTTAAGTGCAAAAATGTAGATAGCAATTACATTGGAAATAACTTCCACGTCAAATTACAAACAACAATCCTTAATCCACTAACCCCATACAAAATTGATGCAATTGTTTAACTCTTTCTCTCCATTCATTTCTTGGCCGTTCAACTCCTCTAGTAAGTAATTCTTCAAACGGTCCACATGATCAGGTACAGATATCATTACAAAAAAAAAAATCTCTCTAAACACCAAATAATTTGTTAATTTAACTTGACATTTGTAGAGCTCCTTATTTCTTATCACTTTCACGAAACTCTGAACTGCATTCAACCTATACCAAATTTTACAAAATGAAAAGATAGAGGGGCAAAGCCAGTGCTACACTACCTATAGCTTATCCTGTTTCTGTATTCCAAGCAAACCACCAGATTTTGATTTTTTTACTTATCAGACGTACGCACAAAGCAATAATAAATGATCATGAAGAAATTGCATGCAGAGCAACGACAATAAAGATAAGAAAAATGTTAAGAGAACAGTCAAAATATTAGTAGCAACTACTAGAAGCCAGCACTGTGTTCGTTTACCTTTTCCTCATCTATTGTATAATGAAATTAATGTAAGATCAATTTTGAATACATTCGGAAACAAAGGTACAATGAACTACTTTCAACACAGTAGTCTGAATCAACTGCATATGATATACGATTGACTTACCTCGTGAATAACGGCAGTAAGATTAGTGGTGACCTTGTTGTTGGCGACGGTGTTGTTCGCCGTCCTTTCATCTAATCCAATTTTCAGGAAAAGCTCAAGAGATTGAGCCTTGTCGCCGCCGGAGGCGTTAGGTTTATCACCTTTCACCACCATTTTCAATTTTTCTTACAATTTGGTAAGCTAATTTCGCGCAGTTTAAACCCTAATGACTACTGACTACTGTCCGCAAACCTGTCCCAGTATAAAACATCCGGTTTTCTTTTCTTTCTATTTTTTTATTTTTTTACTTTTTTACCAGACGTTTTCAACAGCTTTTTCTCCACGGCAAATTGTTTTTATTTATTTAATAATCTCAACCTTATAAATTAAAGAAGAAAAAAAAAACTTCACTGGAATTTAATTTTCTTTTCTATTAAATACAAAATGAATGTATACGTCAAAAGATTGTACAATTCTTTTATCATTTTTTATTTTTTTTCGCTTTTTTTCTCTTATTTTTTCGACTACATTTTCGAGGTTTTTTTATTTTTACTTTTGTAAATAACAGGAAAACAATATAACAATTGAGCGGTGGATTTCGGATTATTATGTCTAAAATAAGAGAATTTTTTCTTCCCTTAATCCATTTGAGGAATAAAACATATGGATGAATTTGGACAATACAGTTTCAACTTAAATTTAAATTGTGTGGTCCAGAATCATTCACGTATGTCTACGAAACAAATAGAGTGACTAGGAAAAAAAGTTATCACTTTTCGTCTAATTTTTTTTCCATTAGTATATTATTTTTATTATTTTTTTTGACTTTATTGGTCTTTATTCACTCTCTCATAATAAAATTAGACACATATTCATACGAACCCATTCAAGCTAAATATTTCGATTCTCTGAGATTTATGTTAAAATAAATTCTTAGTGAGGCCTTATTCCCGAATTAGAGTGATTTCTACGACACAATCCGTAAATTAACTCAGAATCATCCGACCAATTGGTTTTGGATCACGAGAACTTTAAGAAGAAAAAAAATATCAAATAATTATTTCAAGTTTCTTTAATACATCAGATATTTATTTATGAGTTTTTTAAATACATCTTTTTTTGGTGGGGGAGGGGAAGTGATTTTTATTTGAGGCAGGGATGGTAATCGAACATTGTTCTAATCAGCAGTGCAATGGTTTTTACAGGGACAGCCATATAGTGAGTAGGAGAGAGAGATCATGGCCTTAAACTCAATCTTGCACGTGGAGGTCCAAACCATACATGTTTCGTTAAAAGAAAAAAAATCTCATGTGTAGATTCAATCCGATCCAACCTAATATAATATGTTAATTTTTTTTTATAAAGGCCCAAATTTTTTTTACTCCCTTCATGAACTGATGCATGTATTGGTTTAGGTTTCGAGTTGGCGCTGCCCCCTCGACCCCTCGACCCACCGTGTCGAAGACATTATTACAATGGTTGGAGGCCTTCAATATTTGAGTTTTACCCGTCCAGATATTGCCTTTGCGGTTCATAAGGCCAGTAAATTTATGCATGCCCCAACCGAGGCTCATTGGTTAGCGGTTAAGCGTTTACTTCGATATCTCAAGGCCACGATTTCTGAGGGTCTATTCTTCTCTCGCCGCTCCTCCTTGTATCTGCGCGCCTACTCTGACTCTGACTGGGCTGCTGATCCAGATAACCGACGGTCTATTGGGGCTTACTGTATTTTTCTTGGCGATCACCTTATTAGCTGGCGTTCCAAACAACACCTCACCGTCTCCAAAAGTAGCACTGAAGCTGAGTACAAGACCTTGTCTAACACTGCCGCCGAGATACGGTGGATCCGCAGTCTCCTCACCGATATGCTTATTACTTCCCCCACGCCCACCTTATGGTGTGACAACATTGGTGCTACCTATCTTGAACACAACCCTGTCTTTCATGCGCGTACTAAGCATATAGAAATTGACTTTCATCATGTCCGTGAGCTTATTACTGCCAAGAAACTCAATGTTGCCTTTCTCACTTCCAAAGATCAACTTGCAGACTTGCTTACCAAGCCGTTGGGGAATCCGCGATTTGCCAACCTGAAGACCAATCTCCGTGTCTACTCTATACCCACGGGATTGCGGGGGCGTGTCGAAAACATTATTACAAATACCGTTAATACTTAATATTTACATATTGTATTATAATTACTTGCTGTGTAGTTACCTAGATACCCTTGTATGGTGTATATATATACCCACCATTGTAATACTTTGATCACATAATAATATACACAAATTACCGCGACCTGAACGGGCAGGTCGAACCCCGTTTCGTTGCGATAACATTATTTCGTTCGACAACTCGTATGCAAGAGATTACAAAAAATATTTATGAAAAAAATAACAAAAGGTCTCAATAAAAAAATTTACTTGGCCCAAAAGACTACTTTGTAGGTATGTTTTGAGGCTATCAATAAATTGATTTTTGTATTTACGGATGTTAAAAACGCGATAAGTATATTTTTCAAAAAAAAAAAAAAAAAAAAACTTCAACTAAAAGGCTCAATTTGGGGACTTGGCCTTAAGCCCAACATATGCCAGGGGTCGGCCCTGGGTTTTTACCGCTAGGCCGAATGCGATTCTCAATACATCACCTTATTCAAGTTCGTTTGTTTAATAAATTAATTAAATTTAAGGTTTAAACTCTACTCATTAATTTATTGTTCAATGTCGAACCGAGCACAAATGAAGTCGCCTAGCTTTCTTTGTACAACTTTTGTCGACAAACGCCGCTGTCGACTTGATTAAATGGGAAAATGCAGAGATGAACATAACATTCATTAAAGATTCATCGATCTGCACCGCAGTAAGAACATGAAGTCGGACTTGAATAACAGAAAGCAATTGCCCAAGATAATGTTTCATTGATTTGTGTTTCAGATACATATAACCATAGGCTAGGACACTTGTTACAAGCACATTACACCACTTGTATAACAGAATCTAGTCTAGATATTATACTAGTGGATATTACAATTAGGTCCCTTAATATCCAGATGTTGTAATATACTCTAACATCCCCCCTCAAACTAAATGAGGGTGATGTTCAACATTTAGTTTGGCTCGAAAAGGAACAAATGCACTGCTGGACAGAGCTTTTGTGAAGATATCTGTAGGTTGCTCACTAGAAGGGATGTAATCCACCACCAAATCACCATTAACAACTTGATCTCTAACATCGTGAACATCTATCTCAATATGCTTAGTCCTAGCATGGAAAACCGGATTTTGAGCTAGGGAATTGACACTTATGTTGTCACAGTATAGCACTGGAGTTGATGTGAGTTGAATTCCAAGTTCTTTCAGGAGGGACTTGAGCCAAGTAACTTCTGCAGCAGCATTTGCCAAACTTCTATACTCAGGTTCTGTACTAGATCTTGAAACCACATGTTGTTTTTTCGAACTCCAAGTCACAAGTGAGTCACCACATACATACAATGTCCAGCTACTGACCTTCTGTCATATTTGCAACATCCCCAATCTGCATCACTATACCCTGTGAGAGAAATAGCGGCATCAGTATAGGCTGTGACTTCAAATGTGCCCTGAGACTTGAAGTGCAGGCCATAATCCATGGTGCCATTTAGATATCTGAGAACCCTTTTAAGATCCTGCCAGTGTATATCAGTAGGAGAGTGCATAAATTGGCTTAAGGTGTTGATAGCAAATGCAACAACTGGTCTTGTGAATGTCAGGTACTGGAGTGCACCTATGACACTCCTGTACAATGATGGATTCTTTATAGGAATACCTTCATCTGGAAGAAAGGACTTTCCAGTCACCATGGGAGTAGGATAGGGTTTGACATTTTCCATGCTCAATTTGTGCAGCAGTTGCTTGAGATAATGTTTTTGAGTTAGAAGAATACCACTCATGTCTCTATAAGCTTCAACACCTAAAAAGTGACTGAGTTCTCCCTGGTCTTTCAATGGAAACCTGCTGTTGAGCAGCTTGATAAACTTTTGAATTGCATTAGTACTGTTTCCAGTTATCAGAAAATCATCAACATAAACTAACACATATAGGAGTGTGTTGTTGTGTCTCGAGATAAAAAGAGATGAATCTGATACTGACTGGGTGAATCCCCAATGAATTACCTGTGACTTCAGTTCAACAAACCAGGCTCTTGGAGCTTGTTTAAGGCCATATAGGGCCTTTTTCAAATGACACACATAACCAGGCCTGGCGCTGTCAATAAAACCTTTAGGTTGGGGCATAAACACAGACTCATAAAGTCTTCCATTTAGGAATGCATTAATGATATCCACCTGATGAATACCCCGGTTTAAAGCTGCTGCAATAGATAGGATTACTCTGATTGTCCTTGCCTTGGCCACATGACTGAAGGTTTCTGTATAATCAATGTCTTCATCCTAGTTGAACCCTTTAGCCACTAACCTGGCTTTGTACTTTAAGACACTACCATCTGGTTTCAATTTGGTCTTAAAACCCATCTGTTTCCCACCAGATTCTGTGATGGATGGTGTGGCACCAGCTCCCAGGTTTGGTTCTGAACTAGGGCCTGAAACTCTCTTTGCATAGCCTTTAGCCATTTTTGATCTTCCATGGCTTGGCACACAGAGGTTGGTTTCAGAGTGTTGTGTGGTGCAACAGTAGCTGACAGGGTAAAGATTTTTTTTTTTGGTTTGGAGATCCCACTCTTGGCCCTTGTTTGCATTTGGTGCCTTGGGGGTGATACACTTGGAGAGGATGTGGAGGAGGATTCACTGGACTGAGATGCACTTGATGGAGAGTGCACATGTGAATAAGGCACAGGGGACTCAGAAACATGAGAGGCAGTGGTGCTTTCAGTGATGTCTGTTGGTGGTGGTGAAGCCACTGGAGTGGAAGGTGAAGGACCAAGAGACAAGATTTCAAAATGGCACTCGACCTTGTGTACTGGGCAGAAATGTGATAGCTAGGAAAAGATAGCAAATAGGGACAATAGGATTATATATCACACTGGTAGTGCTATGAGGATGCAACAATTTATAAGGAAATTCTGACTCATTAAATTTAACATGGACAGAGACATAGATCCTCTCATTTGAGCCCATGCACTTATGGCCTTTGCGAGTGTGACTTAGACCTAAGTAGACACATTTTTGGAATGGTACTGAACTTTTTGAGTGTGGTAAGGTCTGAGATAAGGGTAGCATGTGCAGCCAAAGGTTTTAATCATTTTAAGGTCAGGTTTCTTTTTGTAGAGAGTTTCAAAAGGTGATTTGTTATGTAGAACAGGTGTAAGGAGGATATTTATGATTGACACAGCATGTTGAAAGCTGTCCCACCAATATTTTAAGGGTAAGGATGACTGAGCCAGGAGTGTTAGACCAGTCTCCACTATATGCCTATGTTTCCTCTCAGCCCTTCCATTTTGCTCATGGACATGAGGACAGGGGTGCCTGAATTTAATCCCATGAGCAGCTAGAATAGACTCAAAACTTACGTACTCTCTTCCCCAATCAGACTGGACAGTTTTAATAGTAGTATTAAATGTGTTTTCAACCAGTTTTTTAAATTGAATAATGGTAGCCAGGGCATCAAACTTATATTTTAGAGGGTAAATCCAAGTAAAGCTACTAAAGTCATCAATGAAGTGAATGTAATAAGTAAAACCAGTTGTGGATTGAACTGGGACAGGGCCCTAAATATCCGTGTGAACCAAATCTAAAACATTAACAGCATGACTATTAGATGAATCAAGAGGTACAGCATGAAGTTTGCCAAATTGGCATGCATCACAAAATGAAAGATTGCCAGTAATGGCAACACTATAGTCTGAAACAACTTTATTTAAAATTCTTAGACTAAGATGTCATAATCTTCTATGCCAAACATCAGGGCTAGTTTCATTTGAAATAACTAAAGCAATAAAACTACTAGAAGCATCACACTTGGATTGAAGGGAACTATTGGGGCAGGTCTGGTCTTCACTGAAAAGAGGCTGAATCTGATACAAGCCATTTTCCAGGGTTCCTTCCAGAAGTACTCTCTTTGACACTTTGTCCTTACAAAACATTTAGAACCATGAAATTCAACAAAGACATTGTTATCAGAAGTTAATCTTGAAATGCTAATTAAATTCTTTTTGATATGATGGACATGTAAGATATCATTCAAGTGCATATCAGGTTCAATGACAGAGTGTCCAGTGTGTGCTATATTCAATTTTTGTCCATTACCAACAGTCAATGACTCCTTACCATCATACTCAGACTTGAACTGCAGATTTGCCATGTCACTAGTTACATGATTAGTAGCTCCAGAGTCTGCATACCAGCTTGGATCACTCACCATTTCTGGTGTAGTAAGATAGGCAGCTATATGTCTGTTTCCACTGTTTTGATTGTCATTACCCTAAGGGTTGGTGTTGGATTCATACGTATACCAGCATTCGGACGCAATGTGACCAACCTTAAGACAAATCTAACATGTAGGCCTTGGTCCATTTCCAGCACCTCTACCATTTCATCTACCTCCACCCCTGGATCTGCCTCCTCCTCTTCCAGATCCTTGTTGATTTATTCCTCTACCATTATTCTGGGTTTGGAGCCTCTGTTTCCTCCCTGATACATCTGAGCTACATGAGCACTGGATTGTGACAGGTCTAGAGAAGATGTAGGGGTGAACCTTGCAAACAGGTGTTTGTGGGTTAACAATTGAGCCTGGACTTCAGGCCAGGATAGAGAACTAACCCTTGATGTGATATTAACTATCACAGACTCATATTCCCTGGTAAGACCTCCAAGAGTGGCCAAGATCAATTCGGACTGGGAAACAGGATATCCGGCTGAGGCCAATTCATCCCTATGAGTCTTTATCAAGGCCAAATAATCTTCCATAGACTTGCTCCCTTTCTTAGTTTTAGTCAAGGCATCCTTCAATTCCAAGATCCAAGACTCAGCTTGATTACTGTGAAGGATCTCAAAAGTGTGCCAAACTTATGCTGCAGTACCACATCCAACAACCTCAAGGAGTGCTTGTTCAGTCATAGAATCAAGCATCCATCCAAGTAACAAAGCATCCATGGTTTCCCACTCATCATGAGCTGGATTTTTATCGTAACTGCTGGGTTTCCTTGTGTATAGATGTACTCCGGTGGTTTGGGTTTTGTTCCAAACACATGACCTTCAAGCCGATGACCCCTGATGACTGGTAGTATGGAATATCTCCACAGCATGTAGTTTGTGCGAGTAAGTTTGACTGTGAAATTTGGGGTTAAACTGCCTCCAAAAGGAGGAGTGTTAGTGATAGTGGGCAGATTTGGTGAAAAGAGAGATGACCGGAGTAAGGAGGACGGAGAAGCTCCGGAGAGAGGTGGAGTAGTGAAGTTGATAATGGGAACATACAAAGATGGGCTACTCAAACTGGTCGTAGGAAGACTTTGAGCTGAGAACGGTATAGTAGAGACAGGAGGGGACTGTGTGCCTCCTGCCGGAGCTGTGCTCCCTAGGGCGGCCATGGCCGGAAGAAGGTGGCTCTGATACCAACTTGAATAACAGAAAGCAATTGCCCAAGATAATGTTTCATTGATTTGTGTTTCAGATACATATAACCATAGGCTATGACACTTGTCACTAGCACACTACACCACTTGTATAACAGAATATAGTCTAGATATTATACTAGTGGATATTACAATTAGGTCCCTTAATAACTAGATATTGTAATATACTTTAATTAACAGTCTATAGGTTAGTTGATAGATCTATTTATCTTTGTTTTCAATTGCGAAATGACTAATGTGTCGACGCGGTTCCTTTTTTTCAACATGTACTCCCTCCGTCCCTTATTATAAGTCTTTTTGGACTTTTCACACAGATTAAGAAAAATCATAAATGAGTTACTTTTTAATATTTCAAGGCAAAATATTGTATTATTTTTTGGGAGTGGCTAATAATATTGCATTGTTTAGAGTGAAAGTAAAAACAATGCATTAATCTTGTATTGAAATGAGAGAAATACTTATATTTTAGGATATCAAGAAAAAGTTAAAAAGACTTATATTGCGGAACGGAGGGAGTATTAACTATAGAGATGAGTTTGACGACAATAAAAAGATTGATAGAGACACACGTAAGGCGGCATCTAACATAATGTTGGGGATTTACCATATCTTAAGATTGAATAAAAACGTATACAAAAGAAGATATAAGTTAATGATATAAAAGAAAATAAACAAGAATGATAGATTTTGAAGTCTATTGTGTGTGCTCTCTAGTTTGCTTCATCAATTGTTTAGTCCTATAAGTGGCCCGAAAGGAGATAAGTATGGATTTTTACGAGTGGTTTCCTAAATCAAAAAAGATGTGATACTATGCCCATTTCGTGTCTCTTAATCAAGAGACAAGAGTACAATACATAAATGATGGTTGAAACCTTCTTCATACATGTTTATAAGCTCTATGGTTGAAACCTTCTTCAGACCAGCAAATACACATGACTTGAACATATTTATAAGTTCAGAGATAAAATACTTGAACAAGACAAACATGTAGCTCTGATGCCATTTGAAAAACCAATCCCAACAACATATAAGAGATGTAGCAACAACCTCAAAATCTACGGTATAAGGTGAGGTTAGTTTATCTTTTAATATTGTTGAGAAAACAAGAACAAGCCCACAACGTGGGACAACTAACAATCTTTAACGGTAATAATTAATCAAAATGGATTAATCTTGCCGAACTACATGTTTCTTTAGAGGATTTCAACTTCATTCTCTCTAAGTTTATGGGGTGTCCACCCCTCAAAGTCAAGGTGGTTTTTTTTTTTTTGGAAGGGTGTGTCAAGGTGGTTTTTGGAGAAAGGGAAATTGTCACGAATCACATGAAATTTGAAAGAGTGGCCCTTGCTGCTATACCGTTGGAGTAAGTCGGTTAATAGACATGAAGATACAATAAATAGTTTTTTTTTTTTTTTTTTTTTTAGTAAATAGCAGCTTTAGTCCCCTATATATCCAGAAAATGAGGGACTTAACCCTCATCTTTGATTTTGGTTTGACCAGTCCTTTATCTTTTAAATCTTTTACAACTTTGGTCCATTTAACAGCCACTCAACAAAAAAATTGACGGAAAACATATGCGTATCCTTCACGTACTCTTAGCATTTAAAAATATTATTATATTAATCAATTTTCCAAAAAAAATATAAGAAAATAAATAAATTGTCACATTAATATTATTACCGTATAAGGTGTAAAACAAAACATTTTTTCACCATTCTTCCTCCCGCCGTTTTTTCGTTCATCTTTCTCAGCCATAATGTAGCTCGAATTTAGAGGTTTATCCCCAAATTTCATCTTCTTTAAATCATCCTCTAATCATTCATTTTGGAAAACGATTTGGTGATTTGCATCATTCATCTTGGAAAACGATTTGGTGATTTGCAATATAGATAAGATGGATGATTTAAAGAAGATGAAATTGGGATAAACCCCTAAATTCGAGCTACATTATTATGGTGAGAAACGATGAAAGATCGAAAAGATGAACTAAAACGACGGGATGAAGAATGGTGAAAAAGGTTTTGTTTCACACGCTATACGGTAATAACATTAATGAGATAATTTATTTATTTTTTATAATTTATTTTGGAAATTGATTAAAATAATAATATTTTAAAATGCTAACAGCGTGTAAAGGATGGTTTTCCGTCACTTTTTGGTTGACTGGTTGTTAAATTGACCAAAATTATAAAAGACCGGTCAAACCAAAATGAAAGATGAGAGTTAAGTCCCTTTTTTTAAAGAAAGATAAAGGGCTGAATATGCAATTTACTCGTTTTTTTTTTATTAAGTCATTAGTTACAACTCAAGATTCTCCTTATCCCTAGTACTAAATTTGTTATGCAGTGAAAAGGGTAGGTTGGCTAAATATGCCACTCTCACCTGTATTTGGTGGGATCCGTATGGAAATCAAGACATATGGCCAACATAAATATATATATATATATATATATATATATATATATATATATATATACTAGTGGTGTATGCCGTGCAAGGCACGGCAATACGGCCCTGGAAAGTGTTTCATAAAATGATTTTGAGAAGATAAGGAAGTCATGCAAGAAAGAAGAAGTTGTTTTTATCTTGTTTAGGAGAATACAGTTGGAACCTTTAGAATGCACAATTGATAGTATGAACACATAGAGAAGATGAAAAGGGTCCAGCAGATCATGTTGAGTCCATTCTCGATGTCGGTATAATTGAAGAATACATCAAAATTACAAAGCAGGTATGAAAATGGCATTGGAGGTACGACAACTTCACCAATTAGTTTTGCGGGTTTATTGTTGTCTAGAACCCATGTAAACTTATAAGATCCCAACTTTAAACATGACAAAGCAGAATTAACTTTGCATTGAAATGAGCCATCAGGTGTTTGAAGGGTACAAGTGATGTTGAGAAGTAGAGAATGCCATTGTCATAAACAACTCCATAATCCTTCGTACCCTACATTACAACAAATGAAAACCATAAACTGTAAATTCCATGAATGCAAAGATGAAATACATCTGTTATTTATTCAAACATAATATATTTTTTCAAATAAGTAGATGCTGTGTAACTTACGTTCTCATCAATCATTATGTAGCATTTGTATATCTTTGAACAACAATAGTTTTTCAACAAGTACCTTTTTTGTGTTGCAATCCTTTTTAAAACAAGTGAAAAACGGAAGCATCTACATGAAAAAGACATACCCATATTAGAAGGTGAAAAACAGTATGTCAGAAGTTTAATATGCTGAATCCTATTACAAATACATTAAGCACACAAATCTAAAATTCATGTATATACTGTCAAGTCCACACCATCCATGGCTCATTGAATACGAATTCTTCTTCTTTCTGTTCACGGAGTTGTTTAAATGAAGCAGCTTGAATTGCATATCAGACTAATCTATGTACGCAAACAAAAGTCACTAATGACGCATTATTTTGATGATTAATGGTTAAGACTTTCTGAGGTGGCAAAACATATCCTACAATTCCAACTCACGTGTATCAAAAATCAAAGTTAAGAGTGTGCACTTCCCGGGAATATAGTGATGTTGCTGTAATACAGATAAGTACCATAACCAAGACTCTCCACAATCGAATCGTAAGAAACTTCTCATTATTCCCAATGAATGTTCAAAAAACAATTTCCCAAAAAGTTCATATGGAAACTTTTACCGCTACACTAAGACTCCCTTCCTTCCTTTGTAAATGTTTATAGAGATAGTTTTTTGTATTGCATTCTCATTATTTTTTTGGTCCCAGTTTTAAATTCTACATTCATAGATTCAAATGAAACATCAAGTTTATTGAAACATCTCGCGGGTACAATCAGAATAAAACAATAAACTAACCTTGGTTACTTTAAGGATTGTCGAGTAGGTTGGTCGAACAGAGCTACCAATATGCTCCAACTTGCCATCATGATTCACCGAAAACAGAGGTATGTCTTTTCCACAGGAATAAATATGGGCTCTTTCACAGGCGGCCCCGGTGTTGCGGGGACTTCTTGGCTGAAATTTTGTATGTAAAATTCATTATTCATAGCATGACCGATCAAACCACAAAACAAGAATCTAATATATAAAGAAAAATGAAAACATGAGCAAGAGAATGAGTACCTAAATTTCGTGAGATTATATTTTAGCATCTCGATTGTATGCTGAAACAACCTTCAGAGACGGCATCCCACTGCAGTAGTACCTGCATTTTGAATTCCATTTAAATAATGGGCCAAGTAAATTTTGGCAGGTAATTCTTCACACATGGAGGATATGCAACCAACCATAACATGAAATTGGAAAAATCAACATCATTTACATCTCGCAGGGCAGCGGAACAAATCTTCGCATGTTACAGCTTGACCATCATGCCTCTTGAAATAGAGATCCATTCCCTGTTATAAAGCAGTGAATACACATGTTATGGAATATACTGCATTCAATTCAGATGTATTTGAAAAAATCAATTCTTACTTTTCTGAAACCTTGACTACCCAACAAAGTTTGGTACATCCTCACAACTTCAGCTCTCTGATAAAGCATGTTGAATAAAAAGGATCGTTTAGGATAACAAGAACATGTTCAGAGTCCCATTAATGCAGATAAAAAAATATAACGAAATGAGAATGATTTATTCATCGACTTACAATCCAATTGTCATCAACCCCATCATGAACGGGAGGTGCTAATTTCGATCGGAAATTATTCAACACGATGTATTCAACTTTTGTCCCATCCTCATTCTAAACTGTAAAGGCAACACAAGGTAAGCAAAAGTATTATTCTTGTATGCTCTCAAGAAGCAAAACCAGTAATTAATTTATTGCAAATAAGCTAAATAAAGTTTCTCTAAACAATCCATTATGTACACAGAAAATGAGTATTAACAAAGACAACATGAATACAAAGAATGTCCAATATTACATTAACTTCCAAAACTAAGTTCACAGCCAAAAAAATGCAGATTTATAACCTAATACATTGTGTTCATATCTAATTTTGTATACATATATCTAAGCATACTACCAAACTTGTTACACAATGCCATTTCTGCAAAGCGAAAAGGATCTGCAAGCAGGCAAGGTAAGAACACCATTTATAAAGTATGAACAGTGATACATTAAAGAATGCAAGTGATGAACAAATGAATAAGCCTGATGAAAGAACTCACCTTTCCTGCAGGGGAGCAACAAGAACCAAACGACACCAACCAACCACAACAACCTTTGATTTCATACTGTTGCTATAAAGCAAATACCGCTAAGAAAGAGAGTTAATCTGATGCATAAACTTAAGGGTTGCGATCCAAGAAGAAAAACCCAAACTATAATCTATGTAACTATATTTGTCAGTTCGAAAGCAAGATCTGCTGATACCAACTCAAACTTTAACCTAAAATCAGCAGAAGATAGCTTTTTAAATAGCAACAAATAAAATATAAGCAATATCGATTATTCTAAGGCTCGGATTTGTAATAGCGATCGAAAAGCAATAGATCAACAACAATCCATCATTTCATGGCTGCGCACCAAGAAGCAAAACCCAAAGGCCCATTCAAGGTCGCCGTGCCAAGACACCGATGAAATTCTTGAAGTCCGCATATCTTAATTTATCTTCACAAATAATAACCGTAAGGAGGATAATCACACTACTCAATAAGAAAGGAAAGATGATGCCACGAGACAAAAAAAAAAAATTGCACTTCAAGTAGAGAGGACAGAGAGATGAAGGAGGCTGCCGCTGCTGGTTAGGTTTGTTCACAAAAAAATAGACTTTATATGCGTAGGTTCTTGCCAAAAAAAAAAGGATCCTTTCTGTTGGGCTATCTTTTTCTCTTACTGGGCCGTGTGAAACTAAAGCCCAAACGCGAATTAAATTGAGAAAGAGTCGACGTGTATTGCTTCCTTGACAAACTCCCCTCCTTTTATATAAATAAGGATATATATATATTTGTTATGCACTATCGTACTACCTCAATCATATGTAAATTTCGGTGTACGTACATAGCTAAGATTTGAAGTAATGAAGAGCAACATTTTAGATCAAATTTTTAGTTTCTTTACATTTTCTTTTCATTGTTTTTTTTTTCTTTTCCGTTTACATTCTCGCACCCTGTGACAACCGAAACAGGCAGCCTAGTAACCCATTCAATTAACCCCTCACATACATACTTGCTTGGGCCAACATACGAGCATGAATATTTCTGCTACACTTAAATAAAGGAAAAATTACAATCATGAAAACCTATAGCTATGGATAAACAATCTTATTACGATATATTACGATTATGGAAATTATTAATTTGTGTATTGATTTAATAAGGGTAGTTTTGGTATTTTGTGTAATGGAGAAGCCCTACTAATGGCTATAACTATTGTACTCATTGATTGATTGAATGAGACAAAATAAAACCCGACCAAAAATTTGTCACAGATATCGAAATGAGTGTTATCTAACCTAAAAAATAAATAAATAAAAAAATAAAAATTCCGTCGTCTTCTTCATCGGAACAACTTTGACTATGGCTGGAAAAGAAGAAGTAGACAAGACGATCCTGGATCGGGATTCTCAGCCCTTGATGCAAGAAGAGACCTTGCATGGACGACCCAATGGACTACGGACGCCGGAGTTAGATGAACAGCTTCAGTTCCAGCGTGAGGCAGGCATAAAGCCTCGTGAGAAAACCATCGATGGCGGCGAGCACTTCTCCTCGGACTGCAAGAGGGCTGCTCACGCTAATGATATTTCCTTCCACTTACATGGCTTACCCGATCGGTGGGGTGCTAGCCAGAGAGCTGTCCTTGGGGCAGGTTGTGCTTCTCCAGGGGGAGGACGACCGGCAGCAATTGGTGAAGGCTGGTTGACTTCGGTCAACGCTGCACAGGTACAAGGAAATAATACTGGGCCGTCTGGCTTGACTCAGCTCGCATTCAGCTCGGATCTCCCTTCATCGTTCGAACAAGCTGGCCTCACTAACCTTAGCTCGGCCCAATGGCAGAGAATTTTAGATCTCTTGAATTTTTCTAAATCTTGTGATCGTATGACTGGTAAATATTCGTGGATTATTTGTTCAACTACGTCCGATTGAGGATTGTCCGATTGGCTTACTGGATGGACGTTCCTCGTTTGCAACTCATTCGGGAACGGTTATTTTGTCAGGGAATTTACGATTTTTGAATGTTTTATATGTGCCAGGATTAAATTGTAACTTGGTTTCGGCAACCCAATTTTTAGATGATCATAATTGTAAGATGCAGCTCACCAATCGCTTATGTATCATGCAGGACCGAGAGACGAGGCGTTGATTGGGTAGGTGAGCGTGTGGATGGACTTTTTTGGTTCGTCGGCGTTCCAGAGGCTCGGGCATTGGCTATTGATAGTGAGAAAATTGCTGATTTGTGGCACCAGCGTATGGGACACCCATCAGAAAAGGTCCTTCGACAGGTTCCTAATATTTCCATTTCCAAAAATTTAAATAAGGATGGATGTGATATTTGCTTTTGGGCAAAACAGACCCGTGAACCTTTCCCCCTTTGTGAACATAAAGCTAGTTGTATCTTTGAGTTGATACATTGTGATTTATGGGGGCCTTATAGTGTACCGTCGACATGTGGTGCTACGTATTTTTTGACTATTATTGATGACTATTCTCGTTCGGTTTGAATTTATCTATTATTGCATAAAATGGAAGTCGAATCTGCTTTCTTGGATTTCATTGCTTTAGTTTCTCGTCAGTCCGAGGTTACTATTAAACGGGTTCGTAGTGACAATGGAACAAAATTTAGACATTTGCTTCCTTATTTTCGCAAGAAAGTATCATTTTTGAAACGTCTTGTGTTAGTACTCCTCAATAGAACGGCCGGGTAGAACGGAAACATCAACACATTCTTAATGTTGCACGTGCATTACGTTTTGATGGACATTTGCCGCTTAAGTTTTGGGGGGAATGTGTTATGGCTGCGGATTATATAATTAATCGAACGCCATCTAGTGTTTTGAATTTTAGGACGCCTTATGAGTCTTTTTTTGGGAAAAATCTTCGAATTTTAGGATGTTTATGTTACGCCCACGACCATCGTCACACTCATAAATTTGCTAGCCGGAGTCGTAAGTGTGTTTTCCTTGGTTACCCGTTTGCGAAGAAGGGATGGACCTTGTATGACCTAGATACGGAGGAGATCTTTGTTTCTAGAGATGTTAAATTTTTTGAACATGTGTTCCCTTTTCCCAACCGGCATGTAGTGAAGCCTCTGTAGTTCCTTACCCTTTGTTTGAAGATGCTGGCATAGTAGATCAAGGGTTCGATGCCTCTCCTACCGGTGATCCACCCTTTCCGGATCCTGAGGTTGAGGGGGGACAGACTTGACAGTTGACACAGGTGATACTGAGGGTGATATAGTGCCTTCACCACAACCGTGACATCCAGGTGACGGTACTGAAGAGGGTAGGGGTAGATGACAGAAGATTCCGAACTCGCGCTTCCAGGATTTTGTGACGCACACATTGATTGATCAGAAAAGTCCCATTCCACGCTCTTCCGGTCCGTCAGTTTCCTCAGGTACTCTGTATCCTCTTATGCATTATATTAATTATGATAAGTTTTCTGATAAACATCTCAAGTACCTTGCAGCTATTACAGTGGGTAATCCTCCTAAATCTTTTAAGGAGGCTATGAAACATGAGGGGTTGCGTAAGGCCATGTCAGAAGAAATTCAGGCACTTGAAGATCAGGGTACTTGAGTTTTGCAACCTCTCCCCCCGGGAAAAAGGCATTGGGGAATAAGTGGGTGTATACAGAAAAGTATGACGAGCATGGAACACTACAGCGTCTGAAAGCCCGGTTAGTGGCATTTGGGCATCACCATGAAGAAGGTATTGATTACACAGAGACTTTCGCCCATGTGGTGAAAATAGTTACGGTTCGGACATTTCTCGGTGTTGTGACGGTCAAACAGTGGGACATTCACCAGATGGATATTCATAATGCATTCTTGCATGCGGATTTGAAGGAGGAAATTTATATGAAAATCCCTCCCTGGTTTGAGCAGCGGGGATCGAACTTGGTTTGCAAGATGTGCAAAATCGTTATACGGGTTAAAACAGGCCCCGAGGTGCTGGTTTGCGAAGCTTGCTTTTGTTTTGCATGAGTATGGTTTTCATCAGTCCTACTCTGATTCTTCATTGTTTACTTTGCATCGAGGCAATATTGAGCTATATGTCCTCATTTACATCGATGATATGATTGTTGCAGGGAACGATAAGGTTGCGATGCGGATTTTTAAAGACTACTTGGGGAAATGTTTTAAAATGAAGGACCTTGGAGTGTTGAAATATTTTCTTGGGATTGAGGTGGCGAGGAACATGGACGGAATTTTCTTGAATCAACGAAAGTATGCCCTCGATATTATTCATGAAGCTGGTTTACTTGGGAGAAAGCCTGTTGATTCCTGATTGAGCAGAATCACAAGTTGGCCCTTGCTACGGGCGAGTTGTTGAGTGATCCGGGGCCTTATCGTCGGTTGATTGGTTGGCTTATATATTTTGGTGTTACCCGACCTGATCTGGCTTATTCTTTGCATGTGTTATCTCAGTTCATGCAGGCACCCCGTGTTGACCATTGGGATGCGGCCCTATGACTCGTCAGATATTTGAAGAAGCATCCGGGTCAAGGAATTTTACTGCGTTCGGATAGCTCGCTTCTTCTTGAAGGTTGGTGCGATTCTGATTGGGCGGCTTGCCCACTTACTCGACGTTCATTGAGCGGTTGGTTTGTTTTCCTTGGTCTTTCCCCGATCTCTTGGAAGTCCAAGAAACAAACCACGGTATCCCGATCTTCAGCCGAGGCGGAATATCGATAGATGGCCTCTATTACATGTGAGTTGAAATGGTTGAAACAGTTGCTTGCTGATCTTGGTATTCGCCATCCCCCGGGGAAATGACTCTTTTGTGACAGCCAATTGGCTTTACATATCGCACAGAACCCGGTTTTTCATGAACGCACAAAACATATCGAGGCGGATTGTCACTTCGTGCGGGATGCAATCACGGATGGTTTGATTTTGCCGTCGTATGTACCTACGCGGCATCAGTTGGGGGATATTTTTACGAAGGCATTGGGTCGTCAACAATTTGAATTGTTATTGCGCAAGTTGGGCGTTCGGGATCTTCACGCTTCCACTTGAGGAGGGGGGGGGGGGGGTATTACGATTATGGAAATTATTAATTTGTGTATTGATTTAGTAAGGGTAGTTTTGATATTTTGTGTAATGGAGAAACCCTACTAGTGGCTATAAATATTGTACTCATTGATTGATTGAAGGGAGACGAAATAGAACTGACCGAAATTTGTCAAATCTAAAATGAGGCACCCCAAGACTTGTAATAACGTCCCTCGGTTTCTGAAGCAGATGCACACAAGATAGGGAATCAGTCTCCACCATGATCAACTGGAGGCCCAACTATGATGCCATGTAGACAACCAGCTGCAAAATAGCCACTGGCTCAAGAGATTCCAAGTGACACAAACCATCACTTCGATATGACAATGAATGTTTAATCACCCTATTATGCTCGCGGATAATAATTCCAATGACCCTTTCAAAAAATAAAATTAACTCTAATGACGGAATAGCTCTCTACAAAGATGCATACGTGTCTATCGGTCAATGAATATCATTGAACATCGTAAAATTTATCACTAGTATAATAGTATTATAAGTAATGTAGCTATTTTGTTTCGTTTAATCTATTAAATGTCAAATTATCATTGAACATCCTAAAATTTACCACTAGTATTATAATAAATGTAATTATTTTGTTTAGTTTAATCTATTAAATGTCTTAGTTTAATTCAGCCCGACGCAATGTAATATTTTAATTGATAAAGACGAGAAGCTAAAGCGGAGGAACAATTGTGCAAGAACAAAAGATAAGTTTTTGGTATTATTCAACCGTAATTAAACAATTACATGAGACTTAAATTTATAGTGCTCTACTCAGAAATTCAGATAAACCCTAACAATTTAACTCATTTATTCAAAAACAATCTAATAGATAAATCTATCTTGTAGGTTTGTTGAAGTTTGAACTCAATGGGAGACATTCGAAGCTTGCATTGCTGTCAATGTAATCTGTTCATTTTGTAGAGATAGACTCCAGTTTATCTTTTGAATTCGTAACTGTAGATAGAGCCAACCACTTCGCACATTCCAGTTCAAATTTTGGTTTGAATTGCATCCTTATCTCTCCAATAGCCCCTTATTTCTCCTGCTCGATCTATTTGATTTATTTTGTTGTCGGAATGGATAGTGTTAATACACCCCCTCTCAAAACCGTGCAGGGGGTGAAGGCAGAGTTTGTGTAAGAATTGTTGAAGTGTGTGGCATGTAGAGGGTTTTGTAAATAGATCGGCCACTTGAAATTGTGCTGGAACATGCTTGGTGATAAGCTTACCCAAAGCCACGCATTCTCGGACAAAATGGTAGTCTAGCTTAATGTGTTTGGAACGAGCATGAAACACATGGTTGATTGTGAGGTGGAGAGCACTTAGATTGTCACAGTAGAGGGTAGGTGGAGGTTGTGGGAGCTGGAGATCCTTGCTTAGGTACTGTAGCCATGTCAATTCAGCTATTGTATGGGCTAAGGCACGGTATTCTGCTTCAGTGCTAGACCTGGAGATGGTCTGTTGTTTCTTGGCACACCATGAGATCAGATTGGTGCCCAAGAACGTGCAGTACCCTGTTGTAGACCTTCTGGTAATGGGGCAGCCTGCCCAATCTACATCAGAGTAGGCAGATAGGGTGAGTGATGAATCTGCTGTAAACTATAGTCCCAGGGCTAGGGTGCCTTTAACATATCTGAGGAGCCTATAGGCAAACTTGAGGTGAGCTTGTGTAGGTGCTTGTAGGAACTGAGATGCATAGTTGACACTATAGCTGATGTCTGGTCTTGTAAATGTGAGGTACTGGAGAGCTCCAATCAACTGCCTGTAGTAGGTAGGGTTGGACAGAAGGGGGGAAGCTGGATCTGGGTGGGGCTTGAGTTCAAAGGAGTGGCAACAGGTTTGCAGTCCACCATTTGAGCTTTCTCCAGCAATGTGAGAGCATAGTGAGTTTGAGACAAGTGTATTGTGGGGCCTGCAAAAAGAATTTCAACTCCAAGAAAATGGTGAATCTGTACCCAAATCTTTCATAGCAAATTCCTTGTTAAGAAGCTCAATAAAAGAGAATATAAGATGATCATTAGAGCCTGTGAGGAGCATGTCATCAACATAAAGTAATAAATACAGTAAGCCATCTGTAGAATGACATACAAAGAGAGAGGGATCAACCAAGCTACAGTAAAACCCACAAGCAAGAAGGTAAGAACTGAACATGTCAAACCAGGCCCTGGGTGTCTGTTTAAGACCATAGAGGGCCTTTTTGAGTCTGCAAACATGGTTAGGTAGGTGAGGGTCTGTCATACCAGGTGGCTGTGACATATAAATTTCTTCAGTGACTAAGCCATGTAAAAGGCATTCTTAACATCCAGTTGTCTAACTGTCCAATGTTGGATAAGGGCAGTGGCTAGGACAAGTCTAATAGTACCAGGTTTAATAACAGGGGAAAAAGTTTCAGTGTAGTCTACACCATCAACTTGGTTGTAGCCTTTAGCAACCAGCCTAGCTTTAAGTCTTTCTAAGGAGCCATCAGGATTTAACTTGGCCTTGAAAACCCATTTTGAACCAATAAAGTGCTTGTGTGGTGTTTTAGGCACAAGATCCCATGTGTGGTTGTGATTTAAAGCCTGAATTTCTTCTAACATGGCTGCTTTCCAGCCAGGATGTTTAAGGGCTTCTGTCACAGTCTTAGGTTCCTTGGGGATGGTAGGGAAAGAAGAGACAGTTAAAGCATACCTAGGATTTGGTTTTATGATGCCATGTTGTGCCCTAGTGAGCACGGGATGGTGAGGAATGGGTGCTGGTGGTGTATCTGGATCAGAGTGGTCCGAGGACGTGAGAGATTGTGGTGGTGTTACAGGATCAGAGTCAAGGGTGTGGTCTGGAACAGGTGAATGTGGCTCAGGGTTTGGTGTCAAGTCCAGTGTATTAGTGAGGTTAGGTGCAGGTGTATATTGTGGAGCAGGCTGCATATCTAGAATAGGAGTGGGGATAGGAATGTCTGGTAAATCTTGGGGTTGTGTGACAGTGTCATGGAAAGGGACAGGATGGTGTTCTGGTGGGTTGTGTGGTGAAATCCAGTCCTCAAATGTACTTATGGTGCATTGAGGAAATGGTTGAAGGAGGGTCTGTGTGTGTTTGTAAGGAAAGAGAGTCTCATCAAAAACTACATGTCTAGAGATGAATGTTTTTTTGGTAGGAGGATGGTAACACTTGTAGCCCTTGTACTGCATGCTATAGCCTATAAAAACACAGGGTAAGGTTTTTGGATCAAATTTGTTGGCCTTGGTATCCCATGTGTAGGGAAAGAATCTAGTACCAAACACTCTAAGAGCACTGTAGTTGGGATCTATTCATGAGATATACAACAGTAGCAAATGCTTCTGTCCAGAGAAATAGGGGTAGACTACTGTGGAATAACATGGTCATGCCTATCTCTCTAATTGTCCTATGTCTTCTCTCAACCATACCAGTCTGTTGGGGTGTGTGTGGACAAGAGAGTTGATGTATTATGCCAGATTTCTGGAAGTGTGTGTTGAGTCTGTTGTTTACAAACTCCGTTCCACAATCTCAGTGGAATATCTTAATGTCCCTTTCAAATTGTTTTTTCACATAGGACTCAAAATTCAAGTAAGCATCATAAAACTCAGTTTTAAGTGATAAAGGAACAAACCAACTGAATCTAGTATAATGTTCAGGGTCAAATTATAGTGATTTTTACATATATATTTTATATCAATTTCCCCCGTATACGTATTATTTTCATAGAAATCGAGCTTACAATTGATTAATTGAGTAAATAATGTTTTTAAGAGTTAATTCTCAAAACGTAACAATTTATGCGCTTAAATTGTGATTTTATATCATTTTAGGATTGTGTTACGCTTTGGTATGTCTTCCCTTAATTGTAGATACTCTTTGATGATGGAAAAGAGGATTTTAGAGAGCCAAATTCGATTATGGAAGGAATCAATCAGATTTATGGAAGATTAGAAGATTTAAGGAAGAAATCAATCAAGATGAATTTTGGAAAATCAAGATTAGGTAGTGACGATCTTGTAACGCAATTCTTGATATGATAACAACCGATTTTACTCTGGACCTAAAGAGAATAGTTGTAGGTCTTGAAGAGAGGATTCTACAGGATTTTGAATCACTCCATTCCGACTTACGAGGCCCGAGATATGAGCGTTACAAGTTTGGATGCTGTTGCTGAAAATAATGGACGAGCGTCCGGATATTCAAACGAGCATCCGGAACGGTTACTGTAGCAGCCGAATTAATTTTCCTATTTAAACAGCTGCGATTTTAACCCTAATCACATCATATTTTCTCTATACAAAAATACAAAGAAGCAGCCGCACTTAGGTGGTTTCAAGGCCGGTCACCCGAGCCTTGTGCTCGGGTGATCCGGGGTTAGATTAGATGTAGTCTTCTTCCGTTATTTTCGTTTGTGATTCATGAAGATCATCATTGTATGAACAAAGTGAGTTTATCTTTTTAATTAATTCAGTCCCTGTTTATGTTCATGATGTTTAATTTATATTGTTTCTTTCTATGATTCATGCTATGTGAACTTATATCGGAAGATTGTTTGCTATTGATATGTTTACAAAATACGGAAGTTATGTAAACTAGATCACCGTAGAAAAGAATAGATCTTTTATCTAAACAAACGGAAGTTGATAGATATAATCTAGGTTGTTTGAATTTATAAATTTAAATCATGGAAGCTACTTAGATTTGTGAATTCATAAGCCTTTGTTTTGTATTGAAAATCGATCTCAACATTCGAGAGAGGAGAGATTGATAATTGAATTCACTAAGGAATTAGGAATTCATAGCTGAGAAATAAATTCTCTAAGGGATTAGGAATTTGTATCTCGTGTAAAGGTGAAACCACAATTTGAATTAAAATCATGAGAATGAACTAGGATTGGAATCACTTAGTTTGTATGATGTTTGATCCCATGTATCTTAGTTTAGATTTTTATTATTCGTTCTAGCTTAGATTTATTTTAGTTGCTTTATTTGTTTTATGTGTTTTTATATTTGTTCTTTCGTTTATGCGTTTTCTTGAGTAACAATTGAGAGAGTTAGTTAGATTAGATTTAACATCCCTTTTCCCTGTGGATCGACCCTGTACTTACCCTACTATACTAGCAATTACCCGATATTCGGTCGGTTAGGAGTTAGTTTTGCATGATAGGTATAGGTTTATAAATTTCTTTTGTTTTACGATGCAAAATCTCCTCATAAGAGAACTCACATAGTCTTGGATACAATGGTTGAAACACCATGGAAACGAAAAGAAAAGCTACATAATCTACTCCTAATCTAACCTCGGTTCACCCGAGCACAAGGCTCGGGTGAACCGAGGTTAGATTAGGAGTAGATTATGTAGCTTTTCTTTTCGTTTCCATGGTGTTTCAACCATTGTATCCAAGACTATGTGAGTTCTCTTATGATTAATTTAATTCCAGTTTTTCTTCATGACGTTTGATTTAGTTTGTATTTTTCTATGCGATTTGTATGCCATGTGAATTAGAATCGAAAGATTAGTTCACGATTGATGTTTATAATACGGAAGTTGCGTAAACGCTAGATCACCATAGAAAGATAGGGTTTTTAGCCATTAATGATGACAAGTTAATGAGTTAGATTCCTAGGTTGTTAGGTTCTTTAAAAACGAGAGTTAATTGAATCTACACCCGAGTTTTGTTTGGTAAATCAGTCTCAAACACTCGAAAGATGAGAGATAGATAATTGAATTCACTACAAAGTAGGCTTTCATAGCTTGAGAGATAAGTTCACTAAGAGATTGGGGATTTGTGTCTCGTGAAAGGGTGAAACCACAAACCCAATTAGAATCATGAGATTAACTAGAATTGAAATCACTTAGGTTTGTACTTTGGTTGTTCCCATGTTTCTTAGGTTAGATTTATTCTGATTGTTCGTTTATGTTTTTCTATTTTTATGTTTTGTTCTTTCGTTCCTTTTGTTTATTCATTCTTTGAGTAACAATTGAGAGAGTTAATGAAATTAGATTCAACATCCCAATTCCCTGTGGATCGACCCCTTACTCACTTCGCTCTACTATCAATTACCCGGTATTCGGCCGGTTAGGAGTTAGTTTTGCATGGTAGTTAGGGTTTATAAATTTTCTTTTGTTTAATGATGCAAAATCCCTCCAACAAAAGTGGTGCCGTTGCCGGGGACAAGATATATCTGTTTAGTTATCCCTCACGATGTTTGGTTAATCAAAAGTGGTCATACCTTTGTGGATCGCAAAAAAGCTCACGACAGTCATTAATCAAAAGTGGCGGACGCTTTTCCCATACAAATAGAAAGGTTCTCATTAACCAAGATTATGTTTACTTAGGTTATTCAACAAAAGGGTAGTGATAATGTTGTAGCTGACCACTTATCTCGCCTAGTGAATGAGGGTGGCGAAGTCCCTAGGAGATAGGCATTGACTTTCCGATCGAGCAATTAATGAAGCTAGAGGCGGGAGGCCGTGGTATCTTGATTACGCCAACTACTTAGCAAGTGGGCATTTAGAAGAGATGACGTGTCGAGAAAAGAAGAAATTTTTCGGTGACTTAAAGTATCTCGTATGGGAGGATCCATATCTGCTTAAAGTCTGCAAGGACGGGTTGCTTAGGAGGTGCGTTCCGGAGCATGAACAATTGGATATCTTGGAGCAATGTCATAGTGGTCCCGCTGGTGGACACTACGGAGCACCTAAGACAGTCACAAAAATCCTTCAAGCTGGTTTTTACTGGCCTACCTTGTTTAAAGATCTTTGAAGCCTTTTGCAAGAGGCCGTGATAGATGCCAAAGGGTAGGAGACTCAAGAGTAGGATGGAGATGCCTTTGAGGCCTATCTTGGAATGTGAAGTTTTCGATGTCTGGGGCATTGATTTTATGGGACCGTTCCCATCATCATGCTCTAACAAATATATTCTGGCCTGTGTAGACTATGTTTCCAAGTGGGTAGAGGCCATAGCCACCCAAACCAATGATCACAAAGTTGTTAAGAAATTCTTGCAAAAGAATATCTTTACTAGATTTAGTCGTCCTGAGCCCTTATCGGTGATGAAGGTTCGCATTTACGTAATGCACCACCGGATAAAATTCTTGAGAAGTATGGTGTCAAGCATAGAATTGGTACACCATACCACCCCCAAACCAGTGGCCAAGTCGAGGTAAGCAACCGGAGCCTTAAGCGGATTTTGGAAAAAACGGTGAATTCCAATAGATCCAATCGAGTCTCAAGTTGGACGACGACTTTGGGCTTATCTCATCTGCGTTTAAGACCCCTATGGGTACGTCACCATTCCAAATGGTCTATGGCAAGGCTTGCCATCTACCGGTCGAGTGGAACACGAGCTTCTTCGGGCTATTAAATTCTTAAACTTCGATAGCCAACTCGTGGGGAGAAAAGATTACTGCAATTACATGAGCTCGATGAATTCGGACTCGGGAGGCCTACGAACGCCAAGCCGAGCAAGGAAAGAACGAAGGCACTCCACGATGCTAAGATTAAAGATCGGGAATTCAAAGTGGGAGACATGGCTTTCTGTCAGATAACACCGGACTCCATCTTTTGCCGGGTAAGCTTAAATCTAGATGGTCCGCCCTTTGAGATTCTTGATGTTCATCCTGGTGGAGCCATTACGTTGAAAGTGGCACGCGATCAACCGTTCAAAGTCAATGGTCACCGGATTAAGAAGTACTTTGGGCAACCTGAGGAAAGCCTGAAGTACTATACTTTCAAAAGAGAAATGAAACGGTTGAGTCGTTTATTTGTGAAGAGATTCCATCCGACTTCTTTGGAGTGGATGATGACATTATTACCCCTAACCTTGCAGATCCTTCACAAATGCTCCTGAGCTTGTTTGCATACCTCAAATTAATCTGAGAAACAAGAACAAGAAGAAAAGAGTCGATGTTGTCCGAGAGAAAAATTTCATGATCTTATCGCGCACTTGACTTGTTGTTGTGGCGAAAACCATTTCCGTCCTAGTCATTCCGAGTCCGACAGAGAAGTGGTTAGCCTTAAACCCAAGTGGCTTTGATCCAGTTGACTTGGTTTACTCTCACAAGCTAATGACATAAAAGAAGCGCTACTAGGAGGCAACCTAGTCTTTTAAGTTACTTTTTAGTTAAGTTTTTAGGTTATTAGGAATAAAACCTTGGTGAGTTGGGTATTGGTTATCCTTGTCCTATTTGTGGTTGTTTTATGTGTATACATGTTTACTCATATACCCTTGTACCCGAGATTATATGTTATGTCGAGTGTTGCGATACGTTTGAGCGGTTTCGCCGATTATTACTTTCAATGTTGTCTGCTCTCGATCTGAGTGCAAATGGTTTATTCATGCTCGGCTCTGACCTCCGCCAACCTACAACCCGACAACCACTTTGAAAACCAGCTAAGTATTCTTTTATTTGCACATTCTGAGGACATAATGTGATTTAAGTGTGGGGGGGTGTCTAAATTGGGTATGTTATCATGCTATATCTTCTGAGAATGAGTAAATGTGATTTTCTCGACAATTTTAAATTTTTTTCAAAGTACACTTGGATATTTGTAAATCTTGAGCATGTAATTGAAACGAATGGCTTGCTAGTTGTAGTTTCCTGACAATGATTTTATGTGACTTTGAGAGATAATTATAGCATGCTTTTACTGATTTGAGATAGTATTCATTTCACACTCACGTAAGCCTTTGATATTGAAGCAAAAATTTTGAACTGTATCCTTTCACTATTTTAGTGATTTATCTTAGAGAGATTTGTTCTTAATAGTAACAGTGAAGTAACACCTAAGTTCAGTACGTGCACTGTGAATATCTGAAGGTTTGAATGTGATAAGTGAAGCGTAACTAATGTTTTTTAAAAAGTTGAGTTAGTAATAAATAAATGGGTGTGTCGAAAGCTGGTCGATGATTGGAGTGCGGTAGGGCATTATCTTGAAATGTCCTATTCCACTATGATGACTAAGAGCTCACGACAGTCAGGAAAAGCTACCCTATGATTTGAGTAAGGTAGGGTGTTATCCCGAAACATCCTATTCTACTATGATGGGTAAGAGCTCATTCTGATGTGCGTCAAATAAGAAAAAAGAAAGTGAAAAAAATTAAAGACTTTGTTATCGTTGAACTTATACCCAGTATAAACCGAATGATATGCTGTGGGGATTATCCTACTGAGTATGCGGGAAGACTTTGTGTGGAGCACGACCATTGCCTACACCTAGATAGTCATTAAAATTATTCGAGAAGATACTTGTTTGAGAGGATTGTGGAGATTGAAAAGGGCTTGTCACACACACACCGAATCTATCTCTATGATGGTATCACTTGCTATAGTTGTTGTATCTTTTGTTACGTGAGTCGAGAATCTATGTGGATTACATGTACAAAGTGAGCGGTTTTGATTATTTTGTTCGGGACGAACAAAAAGCTAAGTGTGGGGAGTTGTTTAGGGTATATTTTACTATATTTTTTCGGCTTAATCCCTAAACAATTTACCTTATTTTTAAGGGAAATAAATGAGAAAAGCGTGTTTTAACCGTTAAATTCCTATAATGGTTATTGAGGGGTTATAATTTAATTATGAGGAAATATTAAGTTTAATTGTTATTTTTGTTACACATTTTTATTATTATTATTATTCGATGACTTGGTGTAACAACAATTTGCGTAAAATTAAAAGATATGCATGGGGATATCATTAATGGAGAAGATTTATCTCATTCAATCAAGTGATTTCAAAATAAAGAAAGAAAAACCGGAGCATTGAAGAGAGGATAAATCGGATCGATCGAAAAGAGTGAAGTGGGAACACGGTATACTGAAGCGGCGAAGTGAAAACGCGTGCAAAAGGTAGGCTCGGTCGACCGAGCCATGCTATTCGGTCGACCGAGTGTCTTAAGTCGGTTGACCGAGCCCCGAAGCTGCAAAATCGACGCGTTTTTCTAGATCCTTCCTTATGTCGGCCGAAACTCCTATATAAGCAGCACCATTCGAGCAGAAAAGAACACACAGAATTTTACACACAGAAAAAGCACCACATCAAATAAAAACATGAGTTTCTTTCTTTCAATCTTGCTTGGGAGTTCGAAGATGATTGAAGGCTAAGCATCTTGCAGTGAGTCGACGGAGGAAGCCTATCAACAACACAAACCAACTAGAGAGTTCGATACTGGATGTTTAGTGAGTTTAAGATCTAGTTTTTCATCACTTTTTAACGCTGTTTTACATTGCCATGTTTTGTTGAATTATCAATTCTATGAAACGATCTATTTATCTATCTTCATGCTTGAATAAATTTACGAAAGTCTGTTTATTCAAGTTCTCTTTTATTCAAAGTAATGCATCTAATTGTGTTTTAAGAGATTATGCATGATTAGTTGAGTAAGAGCTTGGAAACAATCTCGTGATTTCGTTTTGATTGCATGTTTAGTTTGTTTGAAAAGATAAACGAAACCCTAGAATTTGGTTAAAGATATTTGATTGAATTCGTGATAAATCACTACTAAAAACTATGTCTTTTTAATCACCGTCTAGTTGGATTGTTGGTTGATAAGTGGAGTCCAGTCGCCTTGCTGTGTTTTCCTTTACTTGTTTGAATCAAATCGTTTAGATTAAGTTTAGTTTAAGTTCTAGTTTTATAAACCCTAAGTCCCTGCTGTTTTCCTGCACTTTTCTGTTTCAGTTCGTAGTTAGACGCTCGTCCGCAATAGCAGACGCCCGTCCATTAGGTTTAGTTTTCAGACGCTCGTTCACTTTAGTGAACGCTCGTCCGCCTTTCTTCTGCTTTTCTTATTTTTCAAACTGTTTTATTTCTGCTTTTAGTTTTAGTTTTAGGTTCGGCTTCTTAGGTTTATTCCTTAGGTTTCAGTTAGTTTCAACCTTAGTTTAGATAGATAATTGTGACATAATCGATAGAATAATTGTTCCTTGATCCGATAAACATTCCACTCCATAGACGCACCGTTAACATCCTATGCTACGATCCTTATATTTGGGGTGTTTCGGTTATAAATTGTAAAACTTCGTTTTTACCGAACAAGTTTTTGGCGCCGTTGCCGGGGAGTCGGTAACGGTTGTCGGATTCTTCATGGGACGCTTTTACGTGTCAAAGGATCGTTTTTAGCACGCGGTAGTATTTTGACCATAACTTTCGCTCGAGTATCCGTTTGGAACGCAGACCCCAATTGAAAGCTCGTTCCGACGCCGACGACGTGGTGAACTCCGTAGGCTGTTCAGTGCGTTTTGAGGTCAAAATCCACTGTTTTCCCCTCCATTTTGGCCCTAGAAGATTTCAACACGTTTTTTTTTTTTTTTTTTTTTTTTACCGTCCTAGTGCCTTTAACACATTTTAAATTTTTCGTAGGTAGGTTTTATTTTCTTGTTTCTGTTTCTAGATCCTTTTCTAAATTCGAAAATAAGATATTAATAAAAATATATATTAATAAAAATATATATATATATATATATATATATATAATAATAATAATAATAATAATAATAATAAAAACCTTCTGAACGAGCGTTCACTTCCTGAATCCTCTCTGAACTAGCGTCCACTTACACTCGAACGCATGCTTCGATCCACAAAATTCCACTCTTCTCTTCTATCTTTCTAAACTTCTAAATCCTCCAATCTTCTCTAAACTCGTTCTCATCAACCCTACGGTTGATTTCTTCCTGTTCTACTTCTCTGGTTTATGCAAACCAGGAGTAAGAAAGGAAATCTTATATTTAACCCCGAACCTGAGCGAGACATTGTCAAAAGAAGATTATTTCAAGGTTCTGACAAGATGAGCGAACACGGTTCTAGTGATGACGAACCGGAGAACCAAGGGAATAATAACCAAGATCCCGCTCAATTAAACCAAATTCTGATGCAAATGTTGCAGAACCAACAACAGTAGCAAGCCTGGATAAACCAAAGAGATGCAACAACAACCTCGGAATGTTCAACAAAGAATTGACCAGCGGCCGCAATTAATCAGAGAAGACCCTTATGCGTCATATCTTGATCAAGACTTCTTGGAAGGGGCATAGACCAATCCGGCCTCCGGAGATGGGAGGAATGCATTTTGATTTAAAGAATGGAGTTGTGGGATGGTCCAAAATAGTTCATTCCATGGCACTTTCGCCGCGAAAGACCCACATGACTTCTTGTCGACTTTTGTGCAAATATGTGAAGCGAGTCACTACCCTGGCGTTCCTTCGTGAAGTTGTTAAATTGAAACTTTTCCGTTTGCTTTGAAGGGTGAAGCAAATCGTTGGTTTAAGTCCTTACCCCATCACTCTCTTCATAATCAATGATGTTAAAAGAGCCTTTGCTCAAATTCGTTTCACCTGGAACGATAATGGAACGAAAAAGAGATATAGCCACTTTCGAGCAACTAGAAGGAGAGTGTGGGAAAGGCTTGGGAGAGGTTGAATCATTAATGAGAAAATGCCCTAACCATTGATATACTCGACATGAGCTTAGAATTATTCTATCGTGGTGTTACGCAACCCAATAGAGATTACTTGGATTCCACGGCTCATGGATCGTTTTTAGGAGGAGGAGAGATGATCTTTTCTGGGTAGCGTGAAACAATAGCTAAGAATAACATGTGGGCTACTCAAAGGAAGACCCATGTTAGTGGAAGCAAAAGGAGGTCTCTTGAAAGTAACTTGGAGACAAGACGCTAGTTGCTCAAATGGAAATAATGAACAAACAACTAGCCAACATGCAAATGAAGCGACAAAAGGGCGGCAGATGTGAATCACTCGGGCATACAGGCCGGGAATGTGATGAATGAGGAAGTACAAGCCATGGAGAACCGAATCAACCTTTGTAAGCTTCATTCAAAATTACGGTCAATCGAGTCAAACTCAAAACCGCAACTTTTCGGAAATCCGCGGAATAGTTATTATACACCGCCTGGTGCATCCAATAACCCAAGACCCCAAGGTAATCGGGCCCAACGCAAAAATCAACAGCCCACCTACATCTCTCGAAGAAATTCGATGAGCTAGTTGACATGGTGAAAACACTAGCCACCGGTCAAAAGACGATGGAGAGACAGTTGGTCGATGGTCGACCAACAAGCAAGCAGACCTCAAGGAAGACCGCCGAGTTATACTGATAAAAACCCTAAGGCGGATATCAATGCTTGCACCGCCATCACACCTCAATGGGAATATGGAGAGAGGAGTTGAATGCGAGTCACCCTCGAAGCGGTAAGACGCATTGGACCCGAAAAGATGTCGGAAGCGAGTAGCCCCTCCCGACGCCATAAGTTCGGAGGGGCAATCGAGTTAAATGCCAAAGAAAGCAATAGTGAGGAAGAGCTGAATGATGATGATTCTTCGAGGATAGTGATGAGGATGTTGAGAAGAGAGGTCGAGTATCCGAACCCACGACTAAAAAGAAAACCGAGAAGTTCGCCGGATGGAAGGATAAGGAAGATGAAGCCATTAAAAGTCAACCTATGATTAATCATTCGAAAACCCTTCCTTATCCGGCAAAGAAAAGAGAGCACAGCCGCATCTTGAGAGTTTGAAGGCCGGTCACCCGAGCCTTGTGCTCGGGTGAACCGAGGTTAGATTAGGAGTAGATTATGTAGCTTTTCTTTTCGTTTCCATGGTGTTTCAACCATTGTATCCAAGACTATGTGAGTTCTCTTATGATTAATTTAATTCCAGTTTTTCTTCATGACGTTTTATTTAGTTTGTATTTTTCTATGCGATTTGTATGCCATGTGAATTAGAATCGAAAGATTAGTTCACGATTGATGTTTATAATACGGAAGTTGCGTAAACGCTAGATCACCATAGAAAGATAGGGTTTTTAGCCATTAATGATGACAAGTTAATGAGTTAGATTCCTAGGTTGTTAGGTTCTTTAAAAACGAGAGTTAATTGAATCTACACCCGAGTTTTGTTTGGTAAATCGCCTCAACACTCGAAAGATGAGAGATAGATAATTGAATTCACTACTAAAGTAGGCTTTCATAGCTTGAGAGATAAGTTCACTAAGAGATTGGGGATTTGTGTCTCGTGAAAGGGTGAAACCACAAACCTGAATTAGAATCATGAGATTAACTAGAATTGAAATCACTTAGGTTTGTACTTTGGTTGTTCCCATGTTTCTTAGGTTAGATTTATTACGATTGTTCGCTTATGTTTTTCTGCTTTTATGTTTTGTTCTTTCGTTCCTTTTGTTTATTCATTCTTTGAGTAACAATTGAGAGAGTTAATGAAATTAGATTCAACATCCCAATTCCCTGTGGATCGACCCCTTACTCACTTCGCTCTACTATCAATTACCCGGTATTCGGCCGGTTAGGAGTTAGTTTTGCATGGTAGTTAGGGTTTATAAATTTTCTTTTGTTTAATGATGCAAAATCCCTCCAACAAAAGTGGCGCCGTTGCCGGGGATCGAACCCGGGTCACCCGCATGACAGGCGGGAATACTCACCACTATACTCACCGTAGAAAGAATAGATCTTTTATCTAAACAAACGGAAGTTGATAGATATAATCTAGGTTGCTTGAATTTATAAATTTAAATCTGGGAGCTACTTAGATTTGTGAATTCATAAGCCTTTGTTTTGTATTGAAAATCGATCTCAACATTCGAGAGAGAGATTGATAATTGAATTCACTAAGGAATTAGAATTCATAGTTGAGAAATAAATTCTCTAAGGGATTAGGAATTTGTATCTCGTGTAAAAAGGTGAAACCACAATTTGAATTAAAATCATGAGAATGAACTAGGATTGGAATCACTTAGTTTGTATGATGTTTGATCCCATGTATCTTAGTTTAGATTTTTATTATTCGTTCTAGCTTAGATTTATTTTAGTTGCTTTATTTGTTTTATGCGTTTTTATATTTGTTCTTTCGTTTATGCGTTTTCTTGAGTAACAATTGAGAGAGTTAGTTAGATTAGATTTAACATCCCTTTTCCCTGTGGATCGACCCTGTACTTACCCTACTATACTAGCAATTACCCGATATTCGGTCGGTTAGGAGTTAGTTTTGCATGATAGGTATAGGTTTATAAATTTCTTTTGTTTTACGATGCAAAATCTCCTCAAACATATAATCATCCACAAAGCATGCATAGTAAGAAAAACCTCCAATAGATTTGATAGGTGCTGGACCCCATAAGTCACAGTGTATTATTTCAAATGGAAATGAAGTAACATGTTCTGAGTCAAAAAAAGGAAACTTGCTAATTTTTCCTAATTGGCAGCTCTCACAAATGTGATCAGCCTTTATTTGTCCTACCACATCAATACAACCCTTAGACTTCAAATGTTGAACAGTGGCCATCTGGGAGTGCCCCAACCTCTGTTGCCACAGTTCACTACTGCCAACCCTGAATCTGTTGGAGAAATGCAATTCAGGGGTATTCTGCAAGACATACAAGTCACCCCTTCTTTTCACTGTAGTCAGGATCTGCCCTGTTGTTTGTTCCTTAACAAAGACATCCTTATTAGTAAATTCACAAGTAACAGGTGTATCTGAAGTGAGTTGACTGACTGAAAGTAATTTTTTTGTTAATTGTGGAACCAGTAAGACATCTTTTAAAGGAATGACAGTGTGTGCATGTGTAATACTTGATTGACATGTGCCAGTGATTGGTAGTGTGGAGCCATTTCCAATAATAACAGCATCTGATCCTACTAGTTTGTGGATGCTATGTAACATACCTGACTTACCAGTCATGTGGTGTGATGCCCCTGTATCCACAGTCCATTCTATGTCTACAATTGAGTTGTCTAGGGTAAGTGCTGCTAATGCTTGTGGGAGTTCACTGGTCTGCTGATCTTTCTGTAATACCCACCAACAGATCTTGGCTATTGACCCCGCCTAACCTGTCCCTGAGAATGGTGCCAGAAATCTGACAGACATTTCCTGGGTTAAACGATTCTAACCGGCAGTGTACCGGGTCAAACTGCAGTGCTAGTATGGTGAGTCAGAGTATCGTATCCACAGGGAACTTGGTAATTTCTTCTAAGTGTGGTTAAACACCAAAGAGCTGTTATTAACTTGATCTAAACCGCAATTTTATAACACAGATCACTATTATTCTAGTCAACAATAAATAAATACGTAATTTAAAAGTTATTCTAATATAATATATATAGATATATAAATATATATAGATGTACATAAATTGCAAAGTATATATATAGATATAAATATATAGGTACCAATATATTAAACGATAATTTTAGAGAATCAGCCAAAAACTTATATAATTGGTTTATACGATCTTTCGATTAAATGAAATGTGTTTGATCTCTCCTTTTATTTTAGGTCCAATTGAGTAAATGAAACGGTGCACTCTGAGAGTAAACAATTCCTCTCTCACGAGCGTATGAAATTGTCATATGTCCATTGCATCGATCCAGGTCCACAATCATTACGGTTTTTACGAGCGGGTCCCGAGTACAAATCTACCTTTAGATAAAAGGAGTCATTCCATTCGTCAAGCGGTCAATTTTATTTAAAAGGCTCCGGTTGTCAAAGCCGGACGATTTAACTTTCGGTTTAAGTTTCCATTAATCGATGATTTAACATTATTACGATCTCGAGTACAAATTATAATAAAATTCATTTCTCCCAAAACAAATTTACCCCGGGTAGGAAATCGGATTCCGTTATCACGTTATTCACACGGCCAATTTTACCCTCCGGTTTTCTATCTTTTATCTCGTATCCTAACTACGATGCGTCAATTCATAATTAGATTATGAATTCCTCAGATCGATTAAATACGTCAATATGAATACGATTAAAATAGAAAAAGATTCAATTAACTCAATTTTAATCATTTTAACTTAACAACATTTCCTTAACGAAAAGATCGAAATAAAACCGATTACATAGTTTTGGCCAGTATTATATTTAGCCTAAAAACATTATAACAACGAAAAATATAAAAACAAACATAAATACTTAAGAAAAGTTTACCCGAATACAAATCTTGAATCGAGTTGTATTCTTCCGGACATTACAACGATTTCTACAACACCGAACTTCCGAGACTTTTCCGAGCATTATAACGATACTTAAAACTACATTATTACGGCGTAAGGCCTTATTTACAAACTACAAAATAAAAAAAAGAAAAGAAAAGGAAAGAGAGGAGATATATATATATATATATATATATGAGATGTATATATATATTTTTTTTGGTTCCCTCCGTCTGTTCTCTGCTCATCTTCTTATATAGGCAAAGGTGAAGGGGCCGGACCGGTCCGAGATCAAGCCGGATCGGTCCGGTATAATGATTACACCCACTAACTTGATCACTCCAGCATGTGCGGTGATTATATATATTTTTATATATACTTATTAAACTTTTAAAATTCATATCTCGAGTTCTGGACCTCCAAAAATTGCAAACGAAATGCCAAAATTAAGGTCTTGAGAAACTCTACAACTTTCATGAAGAACTCTTCTTCAGATAACGCCTTCTTGATAACCTCGTGTTCCTCCGAAGCTTTTACGGGATTTTTATTAACCCAAATCGATTAGCCACTTGATCACTGTTTAAGTTGTAGGCCTCCAATCTTCATAATTTAAATTGCATTGGAAAGCTTTCGGTAAAATCTACAACTTTTGTGAAGAACACTTTTTCAGATAATGTCATTTTGATGAGCCATTCGTTTGTCGAAGACATTTCTCGATTATTACTTAACCAGATTGATTGGCCACTTGACCACTTAGGCTATTTAATTGACCATTTAAGCTCGTGGCACTCTCTAAATCATTCCAGAGGTATGATTATACTTCAATATGTCGATTCTCGGGGTCTCGGTTTATAAATCTGCAATAAAACATCACAAATACCCACGTAAATCTGACACGACACTCCGATTTACTAAAATCGGTACAAAATTACAACTTTTTACTATTTTTACTACTAACTACTCTAAATTATAAAGATTAACATTTCATACTATTTATACCATAATTTCATATATTTTATATAGAATTCGTTGATAAAACATAATAATATAACGTATTTTTAATCATATAAAAATAATACATCAAATTACTCCCTTTAGATTTTGATCGTCCTCTGAGCAAAAATAAGCGGTAATAAAAGATAGTATAATTTATCAGATTATAATTTATATTGTCAATATTATAAATATATTATCTATCTTAATTTAAAATCTTAAGAAGACAGAAAGAGTATATAAATTAAATAACTTAATAATCAAATATTATTTAAATAAAATTATACATGTAATACTTAATAAGTATAAATAAAATATTAGAATTATTTTTAATCGCAACTATTATGAAATTCTGGAATCGGAAACTTGGTCAAGTAGTCGACAAAAATGGTTTATAAAGTTCAAGATGTTCGTTAATCGGAAAAAAAATAAATCAAAAAAGAAAAGAGAAGTAAATGCGTCATCTACATCTTCATATTCTTGAAAAAAATATTCATCGATTAATATTTTCTTTTTTTTTTTTTTTTTTTTTTTTTTTTTTTTTTTTTTAAAGATTAAGAACTAAAAGCGTGAGTGTGTGTAGAAAATCAAACTTACAGGCATTGCTTCATCAAGATTGATCGAGTTACTACTCTTTCGATCGAAAATTACAAGTCCGGTTTCCTTAAACATGTAATAATTCACGAGATCTTATGATTCAACTTTTTCTTTTCATTTTATCTTGTGCCTTCATTCCCAAAATAGGACATTTCGAGATAATACCCTAATTTGGACTACTATCATCGAGACAATCGGGAGCTTAATTACCTCATAGTGATATAGGACATTTATTGATAATACCTACTCACTCCAATCATTGGTAGCTACAACCGATATGTTCTTTTTATTTTTAAGTTGTTAATCACGAGATAAGGAAGATACCTGATATTTGATTAATTCTGTGTAAATATGGTGCTTAGTTCTTAATTTAGAATATTAATATATCCGAACTTATTACCAAAATCGACTATCTTGCAAGTGTCATGAGGTAAGATCAAATATACTAATACTTATCTAATTTTTCCAATCTCAGCATATACCAAAACTTAGATTTTATGTCTTCATTTCTTTTTATAAGTACGTACAAACTTGCGGGATTTCAAAGAAATGTAGACCAAAATTAGCTAGCTTGGTTATTTAATCACAATTGACAATTTCGAGTGAGGTCTTGATCACTCTAATCAAAATTTGAGTAGGTTATTTGGCTATAGTTATATTTTGTGGTGCCAAAAATCAACATACTTAGTCAAATTCCAAACTCATAATTCATATTGAAAATGATTCTAAAAATTTTACTTATAAATATCAACATACTTATATAATTTTATAAAAACAATATCTAATACTAATTACTCAATTATATAAACTTAAAATCTTATTAAAATCTAAATTAGACATATAATATAATTATTTTTAACTATTTTTCGAAAATTTTAATGAATTTTCTAACCTAACTCTACTCCCCACTTACGAAGTGGCATCGTCGATGTTCAATGAGTAGTAAAGAAGTAGGTTCAAAATAAAATTAAAATTATCTATTAACGTTATTTTACGATTTTATTTTAGCGTATACTAATTATAAAACAAACAAACTTATAAAAAAACTAAGACATATATATTAAACAAGATAGATTAATACAAACTTAAATGAAAAACTTAACTTAATCAAACTTAACTTAATTTAACTTATTAAAACTTAAATATCACTAACAAACAACTCTCTAGATGGTAGACGAACAACCCGGTGTATCAACCGGTAACAACCCAACTCGACTATCTCTAGACGGAAAAATTTCATCCGTCTCCAGCTCTTCTACTCCATTCAGAAGAATACACAAACGTGATATCATCCATGAATTAGGCATAGGTTTCCCCTACTACCTCTCGTGATCGCAAACTCCAACAACATCCTTTGAATCAATATACCCCAATCGACAAATACACGAATGCCAAAGCAAAAGTAGAAGCATTTCATTCTCAGCCAAACTTCCAAAATCCCAGGTGGGATAAACTCGAGAATTTATAAAATGCTTCCACGCCTTTAGATGCGGAAGTAGAGCTCGTGTTGACATGTCGTGATTTGTATCAAATAGTGGGAACAGACATTGGAACGACTCGTGTACTTTATTCAAATGATTAGAGGGATTTTGTAGTCCCCATTGCATTTCAAAATGTGGCATCGTAACTGGTGGAATTTCAAAGATTTGATTGATAATAGATGAAGAGAAGGGAACAGCCACTCCTCTTACTAGAACAATCTGAGTGATATCGATCATAGATGTCGTCATAAGTGCAGAATAAAATTCTCGCACTATTGAGACATTTATCCTACCTCTCGGTGTACTGACAAATTTTTTCCAACCAAAACTTCGAATGATTGTTTTTCCCCATTGATCAAGCTTATCTAAATTTAAACCTTTCTCCAATAGAATTGGAGAATTCGCAAAACGATTGTGTAAAATGATACTCTCATTAGAAGCTTGAGATTCCGGATGATCCGGTGTATGAGGCTCGTAAGAATTAACCGACGGTGATGAGTGGTTCGACATTTTTAAAACTTGATAAAAAGTAAAAGAAATAAAGCTGAAGGTAGATAGACAGTGAAAGAATGAGCAATTGTTGCTCCTGCCTTTACTTCTTTAAATAGATGGTAAAAGTATACGTACGTGGCTGCATTAGACAGACTCTAAAATGACTCAGCCTTCTGTTCTTCACGGCCCGGTCCGAGAATGTGCCGGATCGGTCCGGCCTCATCTTACTTTTTTACGAGGACGAGGTAAAAGTCAAGTTGTATTTTGGTTTTTACTTCACGTGTTGAACAATACATACCTTTTCCTTGAAGATACTTTATAATGCTTAATTAAACTTGATACAAACGGATAAAACGACACATTATATTTTTGTAAAATGACGTAGTAATACTACAAAAATTATTTTTGGGATTTTTTATAGTTTTTATAATGCAAACCAAATTTTGATAAAACCAATTGTAAAATCAAACTAAACGAAAAAATGAAAACAAACCAATATCTAAATGACAAATGTCGAATAAAAAGTGCAATAAAAATGTTTAATCAAAATTATTAAACTCAATCTTCATCGTAGTCTTCCTCAGGATCAACTTGAAAACTTGAACTCGAAACGCATTGAGAAGGCGATGGTCGAATCAGTAGTCGTGGTCCTGACTGAACTATCAAGACCCATCGAACTCATGCCGGTCGTGACATGTGCAAACTCAGTGAATCCTCCCCAACTCGACATCATTTGGTCTCTGAACACTGTCGAAAATACACTGTCCCACTAGATTGGCTTCCAAAGGATATGATGATGGGATGAAAGCTCGACGGTGGTGGAATAGGTGTTACCCACTCGGTAAGGTATAAGAATCAGACTGACAAGGTGGATAGGCAGGATCATCAAAAGTAGGATTACGAAGCAACTGCTCGTTCCTCCTTAAACCTCTACGAAGATCATCACACCACTGCCTAGTACTCTCAGCAAATAAAGCCACATTGGCTTGACCACGTGCAACATCTGTCACTAAAGATTGAAACATGTCATATGTGATGTGTTGGAGAAAGGAGTTTGTTGAGGCCGACTCAAAAAAAGATGGAAAAGAAGAAGATGTAAAAGCGGTGGAGTTGGTTGAGTTTGGCGTCTTCTAAGCAAAGAGCTAATACTACCATCCGGAAGACTAGTCAAACTAGGTCCAATCAGATTTCCATCGACCAGAGATAACTTGTCATTAGGTAGAATGGTACTCCCAACCTCGACATAAATCGAGAGATAAAACAAGGGAAGTATAGATGACTCCACTGGTGCAGCGATGACAATACTTTCAAAAATTCTTTTAAACATGACCTTTCCAACATCCACTCTAACATCGTTTACCATCGCCCAGGCGATACAAACATCTTCCTTTCCAAAAGCGTGTATGTTTACTAGAAAGATAGAGATTATGGCTAATAAATCTTTTAATTGCCCTTAAACCTCTAAAAGCAGTTCCCGTAGTTAAACCGATTTTCAACCCATACAAATGTTTGGGTCAAAAACATTCACAGGCTCTCGGGCGATCTGCTCAAAGCTAGCGGGATCATCTAAATTATAAACTACCTGTAATCCTCCTCCTCAGAAATTCTTCAACTCCTAGAATTGCATTAATGACGGCGAGGTTAAAAGGAATATTTACGGCTCGTAAGGTGCACGTTTCATGCATCGAGTAAGTTGCTCTTCCGACATTGTAGATAAAACCGAATAAAACTCATTACTATAGTCGTGTTAATCTCCCTTCCTTCCTACGGTTGCTAAATCTAACCACTGACGCTTTCTAAAGATATCCTTAACTTCATCACCTAAGTCATCCAAGTCTAATCCTTTTTCAACCAACACATCACATTTACTATAAATTTTCTTATACGCTTTCTTAGCCTCAGGTGATGCGGTTTTTTCAAAACTTACGGCTTCTTCCTCAGATGATAAAATTACTGTGCCTATGACAGGAGTTGATATAGGAATTTTCGATTTTCTCTTTTTAGAGACTCTAGTACTCGACTCAGCCATTCTACGATATTGGTAATGCCAATCAACAACAAAAACAACAACAAAAACAACAAAAATAAAAAATGTCACAACACACTCAAAAATCAAAAGCAGTTGAAATTAATCTAAAAATTTATGAAAAATACTAAATTGATAACTAAATAAACTAAATTATACCTTAATATGTAGAAAACGTTGAAAAGTAGGCGGAAAAGTTGAAAAGTCGCCGGAATGAAATGGAGCTTGTTTTGACCCTTTTTGAATTTTCCAATTTGTGTTGAAGAGAGGAGATGATAATGAGAAGAAATTAAGTAATGGTGTAGTGTGAGATGAAGTTTTGTTGAAGAAAAGTGAAAAAATTTCGTAATGGTGGGGTTTGGTGTTTTGCGGCTGTAAAAAAAATTAGGGAAGAAGAAGAAGAAAAGAAGGGTCCCCGTCCTTTTTTATGTTTTTAGACCCCGGACCGGTCCGGGTTAAGGCCGGATCGGTCCGTGCCCAATTTTTTTACCTTTTCGATTTTTTTTGACTTTTTATGATTTTTGATGAAAACTTATAAAAATTCTAATAAAACTTAATTAAAATCTTGAAAATAAGTTTATAAATTTTTTAAAACTTACTAAAAATAACATTTAAAGAAAATTTTATAATTTTATAACAATTTCTAAAAATTTAATAAAATCTTTATAACACTTTACTAAAAAGCTTATAAAATTTTAATAAATTTATATCAACTCTTATAAAACATCTAAATTAAAACTAAAAAACTTTTATAAAACTTTTATAAAACTCCTCAAATTTCATAAAGATCCAATTTTATAAAATTTTCGAAGTTATCTGAAAAATTTATAAAATAAAATAAAATAAAAGACTCAAAACTTAAGGGTTCTGATTCTTCGATTTCTAAATCTTCCAAAGTTACGATATAACGCTCGATCAACCTAACTCCTAAAAGCGAGGCATTTGAATTATCTCTCGAAATTCCATCGAGGATTTTCGGATAACCACTAATCGTTCCTTCCTAACAATATTCAAACACTCATCACAGGATTTGGTTGTGTTTTTCCCACAACGTCCAACATGTTCACTTTTTCCACAGATTACGCATCTCATTAGAAACTTTGCCCTTCTTTTATCGCACTTCTTGATGTTCCATTACATACTTCTCTCAATCGATCTCTCTCAACAATTTCTTGTTTTGTTCAAAAACTAAAGCTTCTATAGAAAACGCGACATCTTTATCAAGGCCTAATTTCAAAAGTAAAATAAAAACTCTATTCTATCTAAAAAAGGCATCCAGGTTCTTTTACGTCTATCCGGTAAAAGGCGAAAAGAATTTAAACATAATTAAAAATACGAAAAGTAAAGATAGATAGAACACGGTATTCGGTGATTCGGTTTCTCTGCTTTTGATTTTTCATTTTCTCTGCCTTTTTCAATTTGTCGGGGATCAATCAAGAGCATTATTTCTTCTTTCGGTGTGATTCCTTCTCCTCCACAAATAACTTTACTCTGTGGCCATTGGCTATAAAAGTTGTATTTCCATCGATTAGTTCAACGACTCGGTTTATAAACCCGTGTTACTTTAAATGGACTGTCCATCTTGACTTAAGCTTACACGAAACAACTTTAAACGTGAATTGTACAAAAGCACTCGATCACCTACATGGAACTCACGCTTAAAGATTCTCTTATCATGGAAGGATTTCGTGCGTTCCTTGTAGATTCGGCGTTTTCATAAGAATCGAGGCGAAATTCTTCTAGTTACATCAATTGAAGCAATCTATGATCACCGGCAGACCTTAGGATCGAAATTTAGAAATCTAATAGCCCGAAAGGCTCGGTGTTCTAACTCAACCTGGAGAGATGACAAGACTTACCAAAGACTAGCTTATAGGAGAACAACCAATTGGTGTTTTAAAAGTCACATTACAGTATGCCCATAATGCATCATCTAATTTAACGCGCCCGATTTTACGATTTGAATCAACTGTTTTTTCCACGATTCTTTTGATTTCTCTATTCGACACCTCTGCACGACCACTAGTTTGTGGATGATAAGGCGTTCTAGTTTTATCGTTACACCATATTTTTCAATTAACTTAGTAAATGATCGATTGCAAAAATGTGAACCTCTATCACTAATGATCGCCTTGGAATGCCATATCTAGTGAATATGTTCTTTTAAGGAATCGTATGACAACCTTGGTATCATTAGTGGGAAGAGCTTCAGCTTCTACCCATTTTGAGACATAATCTACCATTACAAGAATAAATCTTTTTCTAAACGATATAGGAAAAGGTCCCATGAAATCTATACCCCAAACATCAAATAACTCACATTCTAAAATAGGTTGCATAGGCATTTCATGTTTTTTAGATACATTTCCCCATTTTTGACAAGATTCACAAGATTTAACATACTTATAAGCATCTCTATATAGTGTAGGCCAATAAAAACCACATTGTAAAACTTTAAAAGCAGTTTTCCATCCTCCATGATGACCTCCTGCCTCACGATCATGACAAAACGATAAAATACTTAAAATTTCATTATCAGGCACACATTTTCTGATTATCCCATCCGAACACTTACGGAAAAGGTCTGGTTCCTCCCAGTAATAAAATTTTAAGTCGTAAAAGAACTTCTTTTTCTGTTGCCAAGTCCAATGAGACGGAATATAATCACAGGTTAAGTAATTAATGATATCTCCAAACCAAGGTGACATTTCCTTAGAAGGAATTCTATTTTTTAATAACTGCATGGTTGAAGGAGTATCTATTCTAAATAGTTGTTCATCAGGAAATGAATCTTTAATTTCATTCCTTATTTCTTCCTCAGTCTCCATTCTACTTAGATGATCTCACTCTACATTCTCACTTCCTTTTTTATCTTTAATTTCAATATCAAATTCTTGAAGTAGGAGAATCCATCTAAGAAGGCGTGGTTTCGCATCCTTCTTACTCATTAAATACTTGAGTCGAATGGTGCAGTGTAGATTATTACCTTAGAACCAACAATATATGATCTAAACTTATCTAAGGCAAAAATTACAGCCAACAGTTCTTTTTCTGTAGTTGCATAATTAAGTTGAGCTGCGTTTAGTGTGTGAGAAGCATAATAAATAGCTTTGAGAATTTTGTTATACCTTTGACCTAAAACAGCTCCTACAGCTAAATCGCTTGCATCACACATAATCTCAAAAGGCAAATCGATGCAGTGCTACCAACAGCCGTGCGATAATCAACTTCGCTTTTAAGGTCCGAAAAGCTTCCATACATTTACTATCAAAGTTAAAAGGTACTTCTTTTTCAAGCAAATGACTTAGAGGCTTTGCTATCTTGAAAAATCTGCAATAAATCTCCTATAAATTCCTGCATGTCCAAGAAATCCTCTTAGAGTCCTTAGATTCACTTTGGTGGTGGTAATTTTCAATTACCTCGACTTTAGCTTTATCAACTTCAATTCCTATTTCAGAGATTCTATGACCTAGAACAATTCCTTCTGATACCATTAAATGACATTTTTCCCAGTTTAGTACTAAGTTAGTATCCTCACAGCGTTGTAACACTCTTTCTAAGTGCGACAAACATTTACCAAAAGAATCTCCGTAAACACTAAAGTCGTCCATAAAAATTTCTAAGAATTTCTCAACCATATCAGAAAATATAGACATCATACATCTTTGAAACGTAGCAGGAGAATTACATAAACCAAAAGGCATTCTCTTATACGCAAAAGTTCCATAAGGACAAGTGAAAGTAGTTTTTTCCCTATCTCCTGCTGCAATGAAAATCTGTAAATATCCTGAATAACCATCTAAGAAACAGTAATACTTATGACCACTTAAACGTTCCAACATCTGAACTATGAACGGAAGTGGATGATGATCTTTCTTAGTATGATCATTTAGCTTTCTAAAATCAATGCACATTCGATATCCTGTAATTTCCCTTGTTGGAATCCATTCATTCTTATCATTCTCTTTCACCGTGAAACCTCCTTTCTTCGGTACAACTTGAGTTGGACTAACCCATTCACTATCTGATATAGGAAAGATTATTCCCATTTCTAATAGCTTAATCACCTCTTTCTTAACGATTAACTGTAAATTCGGGTTGAGGCGGCGTTGCGGTTGAATACAAGGTTTAGCATCTTCTTTCAGAATTATCTTATGAACACAAATCTCAGGGCTAATACCTCGAATATCGGCAACTGTCCATCCAAAAGCTTTCTTATGCTTTCTTAACATTCTAAGTAATTGATCTTCTTGTTGCTCAGTTAAAGTTGATGAAATAATAATCGGTAATAGATTATCAGTTTCAAGAAAAGCATATTTCAGATTTAAAGGTAACGGTTTCAATTCCAGATTCTTTGGCGGATCTTCTATTGACGATTTAAGAACTGGTCCTTCTAGTTCTAACTCCAAATACTTATGCCATGGTGGCTTAAAAGTAAAGCTTACTTTATCTAGAGAAAGGATTATCTCTTTCATTTCAATGTCTTCCTCATCTTCTTTATAGATAGACAGAGTTAAGCATTCTTCTAATCTGTCTTCAAAAGTTGGTAACTGATTATCATAGACAGAATGAATATCTTCTATAAAAGAACATGATTCTGGTGATATATAAGGATGGTTCATAGCTTTGAAAATATTGAAAGCAACTTCATCTTCATTGACTCTCAAAATTAATTCTCCTTTCTGAACATCGATTAAAGTTCTTCCTGTAGCTAGAAATGGACGACCTAGAATAAGAGGCGCTGAATATCCTTCTTCCATTTCCATAACTACAAAGTCTACTGGAAAATAGAATTTGTCTACTTTAACCAATACGTCCTTAATAATCCCTTTAGGATACTTAATCGATCTATCTGCCATTTGTAGAGTCATTTCAGTCTTAGTAAGCTTTCCTATGCCTAGCTTTTTATAATCCTCATTAGACATGAGATTTATGCTAGCTCCTAGATCACATAAGACCTTCTTAAACAGAAATCCTCCAATTTCACATGGAATCGTAAAACTTCCAGGATCTTTCAGTTTAGGTGGTAACTTATGCTGCAGAATTGCAGAACATTCTTCATTTAGGCATATATTCTCATATTCCTCTAATTTTTTCTTATTTGATAGTATATCTTTCAAAAACTTTCCATAAGCAGGTATATTAATCAGAGCTTCAATAACAGGGATATTAACATGAAGATGACGAAAAGTGTCAAGGAAACGAGCATACTTCTTATCGGTTTTGCCTTTTGATTTGATCTTTAGGAGGGTAAGGTAAAGATTCTAAATCTATAACCCTTTGGCTCCTTAGTCAATTTCTCTTTTCCTTTTTCCTTAAACCTTTGAGTATTACTTAGTCGCCATGTATCATGATTTTGAGTTTTTCCTTTAAATTGTTCCACTGAATCAATCTCTACTTCAGACTCTTTCAATTCTTCCTGTTTCTCATCCTTATTACTAGTTTCATCTATTCTAACATGTTCCTTGAATAAATTCCTTAAATCTTTATCCATAGGGTCTTTCAAAATCCTAGGGATTTTTACCCATTTTTCACCTTCATTTTCAGATTCCAAACTTCTATTCATTTTCAAGAAATTCTCTATAATTTCTTCTTCCTCATCAGTGAATTCAATTTCATCTTTAGTTTCATCATTCTTTCCATCTAAATCATTTTCTACTTCATTATTCCCGAAGTTTTCTACTCCATTACTACCACTGAGCTTCCTACTTCTCGTAACTACAACATTTACCTCTCTTGGGTTTCTTTCAGTGTTACTTGGTAATCCTCCTGGGGGTCTACTGTTGTTACGTTCACCTTCCCTACTCAAATGATCTTCCATATTCCTCAATGAAGCTTCTATCGTTCTCATTCTGGTATCATGTCCACTCATAGATGTTTTCATTGTACTCATATCCTTAGAGACTGTACCAATAGAAGTCATCATTGTTTCCATATTCTTAGCTTGAGTAGATACTACACCCATCATATTTTCCATTAGTTTTTCCCATTTTTCAACTCCTTCTGCAGGTTGAGTTGAACTCGAGTTCTTGGTATACTTTGAGTGGTATGTTGAGGATAGGATCTAGGTAATGATTGTAAATTCTGATTATATGTGTTTTCTTGATAAACTTGATTATTATTCTATATGGGATTTGGATATGGCGGTTGTCACGGCTTACTAGGGTTTTCGGACCATCGATAAGTAGGATGATCTCTTAAATAGCATTAAACGAGTTTGAGTATGCATTGTTCAAATTCTATCTTTCTTTGAAGAAAACTCACCTCCTCTCTTGAGTATCCTGTTGGTTTTTCTATCCCTAATGACACATTATCCTGATTTGAGTATTCAGTTGGTGTACTATTTTCTGAACTTTGGTTCTTATTCTGTTGTAAACCATCAAATTTCCTACTCAAATTTTCTAAATGTGCTAGAACTTCCGTGATTAGGCGTACATTCTCCTGCCAAAAGCTACTTTTACGGTGCTAGAACCGGTTTCCCACATTACATTATTTTTGGAAATCTTTTACATAGCATTGTAAATCTGTTTGAGCTTCACTCATCATTAACGAACCACCACATGCATGATCTACATCCGCACGTGAATCTTTTCTCAATTTACTGACGAAGAGTTGAATTTGCATATCTAAGGAATAACCATGATCGGGACATGCTCTTAACAATTTTTTAAACCTTTCCCACGCATTCCCAAGTGTTTCTTCAGATCCTTGTCTAAAATTAGCAACCTCGACTTTTAATTCCAAATTTCTTCCAGGAGTGAAATATTGTTTCAGAAATTCAGTTTGAATCTCCTCCCAACTTGTTAGTGAGTGATGTGGAAGAGACATAAACCAATCTCGGGCTCGTCCTTTTAAAGAAAAGAGGAACATAGTCATCCTCGTTAATTGCACTTATGAGCACATTCTTCAAAAGATAGAGATTCTTCATGATGATGGATCTTCATCATCCTCTCCTCCAGGAATTGGGCTCTTGCGTCAATTAAACCAAAAGATGAGATTTAATCTCAAAATTATTCGCTCCTTCATTAGGTAAAAGTATGGGATTATTAGTCTGGTTTCTTCTCACGGTTTGATCACAGATTGGTCTCGGGTTTGGCGGATTGTTATGATTATTCTGGTTCCGATTCTGATTATTTCTATTATTATTATTATTATTATTATTATTATTATTATTATTATTAGGGTTAACAGGGTTTTGTCCATGCCCTGAGCATGTTCGACCACTTGTTCGGTGTTTCATCACTGATTTCAGCCATTCTCGTATTTCTGTTTGAAGATGATTCTTGGTCAGGATTTCCCTGACTAGTATGACCGCATTTACTCTCTACTCTTAACTGCCTTTCGTAAGTGTTTATGTCAGGCTTATAAGGAGTGAGAGGGGCCTTACCACTTCTGGTCATCAACTAACGAAAATAGAAAATAACACGAAAATAGATAGTAGTAAAAATTGGTAATTTACCTATAAGGTAACAACCAACGAAAAATAAAATAGAAATGGGATAAGAAAAGTGTTGACTTATTCTCGAGAATTTTGAGCTAATACAAGTAGTAACCATAGACACAAAAAAAAGAAATTAGCGACGTTCCCCGGCAACGGCGCCAAAAAGTGACCCGCCTAACTTTGTCACGAGAATGGTGCCGAAAATCGCGGAGACATTTCCTGGGTTAAACGATTCTAACGGCGATTATACCGGTCAAATTGCGGTGCTAGTATGGTGAGTCGAGTATCGTATCCACAGGGAACTTGGTAATTTCTTCTAAGTGTGGTTAAACACCAAAGAGCTGTTATTAACTCGATCTAAACCGCAATTTTATAACACAGATCACTATTATTCTAGTCAACAATAAATAAATACGTAATTTAAAAGTTATTCTAATATAATATATATAGATATATAAATATATATAGATGTACATAAATTGCAAAGTATATATATAGATATAAATATATAGGTACCAATATATTAAATGTATAATTTTAGAGAAGCGGCCAAAACTTATATAATTGGTTTATACGATCTTTCGATTAAATGAAATGTGTTTGATCTCTCCTTTTATTTTAGGTCCAATTGAGTAAATGAAGCGGTGCACTCACGAGGTAAACAATTCCTCCTCACATGGCGTATGAAATTGTCATATGTCCATTGCATCGATCCAAGGTCCACAATCTATTACGGTTTTTAATGCAGGTCCAGTACAAATCTACCTTTAGATAAAAGGAGTCATTCCGTTCGTCAAGCGGTCAATTTTATTTAAAAGGCTCCGGTTGTCAAAGCCGGACGATTTAACTTTCGGTTTAAGTTTCCATTAATCGATGATTTAACATTATTACGATCTCGAGTACAAATTATAATAAAATTCATTTCTCCCAAAACAAATTTACCCCGGGTAGAAATCGGATTCCGTTATCACGTTATTCACACGGCCAATTTTACCCTCCGGTTTTTCTATCTTTTATCTCGTATCCTAACTACGAGCGTCAATTCATAATTAGATTATGAATTCCTCAGATCGATTAAATACGTCAATATGAATACGATTAAAATAGAAAAAGATTCAATTAACTCAATTTTAATCATTTTAACTTAACAACATTTCCTTAACGAAAAGATCGAAATAAAACCGATTACATAGTTTTGGCCAGTATTATATTTAGCCTAAAAACATTATAACAACGAAAAATATAAAAACAAACATAAATACTTAAGAAAAGTTACCCGTTACAAATGTTTGAATCGAGTTGTATTCTTCCGGACATTACAACGACTTCTACAACACCGAACTTCCGAGACTTTCCCGAGCATTATAACGATACTTAAAACTACATTATTACGGCGTAAGGCCTTATTTACAAACTACAAAATAAAAAAAAGAAAAGAAAAGGAAAGAGAGGAGATATATATATATATATGAGATGTATATATATTTTTTTTTGTACCCTCCGTCTGCTCTCTCTGCTCATCTTCTTATATAGGCAAAGGTGAAGGGCCGGACCGGTCCGAGATCAAGCCGGATCGGTCCGGGCGGTATGATTACACCCACTAACTTGATCACTCCAAAGTGTGCGGTGATTATATATATATTTATATATACTTATTAAACTTCTAAAATTCATACCTCGAGTTACGGACCTCCAAAATTGCAAACGAAATGCCAAAATTAAGGTCTTGAGAAACTCTACAACTTTCATGAAGAACTCTTCTTCGAGATAACGCCTTCTTGATAACCTCGTGTTCCTCCGAAGCTTTTACGGGATTTTATTAACCCAAATCGATTAGCCACTTGATCACTGTTTAAGTTGTAGACCTCCAATCTTCATAATTTAAATTGCATTGGAAAGCTTTCGGTAAAATCTACAACTTTTGTGAAGAACACTTTTTCAGATAATGTCATTTTGATGAGCCATTCGTTTGTCGAAGACATTTCTCGATTATTACTTAACCAGATTGATTGGCCACTTGACCACTTAGGCTATTTAATTGACCATTTAAGCTCGTGGCACTCTCTAAATCATTCCAGAGGTATGATTATACTTCAATATGTCGATTCTCGGGGTCTCGGTTTATAAATCTGCAATAAAACATCACAAATACCCACGTAAATCTGACACGACACTCCGATTTACTAAAATCGGTACAAAATTACAACTTTTTACTATTTTTACTACTAACTACTCTAAATTATAAAGATTAACATTTCATACTATTTATACCATAATTTCATATATTTTATATAGAATTCGTTGATAAAACATAATAATATAACGTATTTTTAATCATATAAAAATAATACATCAGCTATGTGTCCTATGACACCACAGTATTGGCACTTCTCATTTTTGTACATCTCCCTTTCCTCATTGGTCATCCTTCTCTGTCCTGGTGGTGGTGGCTTTCTCTGAGTCATCCCAGATGTGGTATTGCTTCTTGGTTGCTGAGCCTGCAAGCCTCTCCCTGATGACACAAACCTGCTATCTTGAGTTGATGGTCCTTTGAAACCTGGTGGTGCAGTCCTGGTCTGATTCTGGCCATAAAAGGCCATCTATGGTGTGCCTTGGTGGTAAGATATGTTCACACTGGTGGAGAACCAGTTATTTCTTTGATCCAAGTTCTGTAGGTGGGACACCAATTCGGTATATGTAGGCCTTGGTGGTTTGAGCATAGTAGTGGTGAAGGTTTCATAAGTGGGGCCTAGACTTGTGAGAAGAAAGTAGACTTTTTCAGAGTCTTGGATGGGTTTTCCAATAGCTACAAGGCTGTCACATAGGCCTTTGAATTCTCTGATATGATCTGAGATTGTTTTCCCTTCATCTTTCTTTAGATAGATCAGTTGTTGCTTAAGGGTAAACTCTCTTTCCTGAGAGTCTTGTGCATAAGCATCCTTCAGTGCTTGTCATACAAATAGATGCAAGTGTTCAGGCCTATTACAGTCTAGAGATTCTTCTGTAAAGTGATCCAATTAGCCACCCTCAAGAGTCTCATCGATTTTTCCACTTTGTGTATTCAGGATTTGGAACTGTTATGTCTGTCCATTCTGCATTGGCACTTTTGACAGTCTGATTTGGTGCTGATGGGTCGTTTGTCAGGTGTGCAATGAGATCTTGGCTTTCTGCAAGGGCAAGGGCTTGTTCCCTCCAGAGTGGATAGTTGCTCTGTGTGAGCTTGAGTGTGATGAAGCTACTGACATTGAGTGATAGTGTTGCCATCTGTTTTTGCTGTTTTTTTGAGTGTTTTGTGAATCTGTGGAACTGTTTGTTTGGTTTGGATCTGCGTCTGTAGCGTTATTTGCTTGATTTTGTATGTGAGTTTGTTTGCTGTTTGTTTTGTGAGATTTTATATGTGGTTTTGTTTGCTGTTTGCGGTTGATTGAATAGTTGATGTGGTTATGCAGATTTAGGCTCTGATACCATGATAAAAACGAGAAGATAAAGCGGAGGAACAATTGTGCAAGAACAAAAGATAAGTTTTTGGTATTATTCAACCATAATTAAACAATTACATGAGACTTGAATTTATAGTGCTCTACTCAGAAATTCAGATAAACCCTAACAATTTAACTCATTTATTCAAAAACAATCTAATAGATAAATCTATCTTGTAGGTTTGTTGAAGTTTGAACTCAATGGGAGACATTCGAAGCTTGCGTTGCTGTCAAGGTAATCTGCTCATTTTGTAGAGATAGACCCCAGTTTATCTTTTGAATTCGTAACTGTAGATAGAGCCAACCACTTCGCACATTCCAGTTCAAATTTTGGTTTGAATTGCATCATTATCTCTCCAATATCCCCTTATTTCTCCTGCTCGATCTATTTGATTTTCTTTGTTGTCGGAATCTTTGTTGTCGGAATGGATAGTGTTAATAAGAATCTTCTGCCCAAGCTTACACGGATACATTCCAATATCGAGGCATGTTTACGCTGAAATGGGAAAATATAATTTAAAAAGAAGGTGTATATATATATGTTACAGTATAATTATACCTTTTTTTTGAATAAAAAAAGAATATATTAATGGGAGATCGAGGGAAAAGAACAAAAAAAAATTACAAAATGAATAAATAAGACACACTCCTTTTTTTTTAGTTATAAAAATGACAAAAAAAAAATTCAGACGGACAAAAATGACCCTCGCCACGCGTCCTCAGGTACATGAGTACATCAGGTTGGACCGTTTGAAGTTTGATCGGATCCTGCTTTGTTTTTTTTTTCTCAACACTCAATAATCTTTTGATTTATAACTCCGATCATCGAATTTTTAACCAAAATTCATATTTTTTTGCTCTTTAATTTGAGCCCAAATACGATACCCTTCCGACGTAAATTTTGAAAGCCAGAAAAAATATTTGCGATTAACCTGAGCGTTTTCTTATAAACGACCAGTAATTTTTGATTTAAAACATCGATCATCAAAATTGTTTCACCAAAGTTCATATTTTTTTTATCTTCATTTTGAGACCTCATATGATACCTTTTCGGCGTAGTATTTGAAAGCCGAATTTAATCGCATCATTTACACTAACACAGAATCAGTAAACAATATCGGCTCATTTAAGGCTTAATTCAAGTGACTACTTCAAGGCACACATATCTGGCTCATATAAGGCTTAATTCAAGGGACACAATATCATATCTGGCTCATATAAGGCTCATATAAGGCATACAATATCACTAACAATATCATATAAGGCACACAATATCAGTAAACAATATCAGTACACAGTATCAGTAAACAGTATCAGGCTAATTTAAGGCTTAATTCAAGTGACTACTTCAAGGCACACATATCTGGCTCATATAAAGCTCATTTAAGGCTTAATTCAAGGGACACAATATTATATAAGGCTCATATAAGGCACACAGTATGAGTGACAGTATCATATAAGGCACACAATATCAGTAACACAGTATCTGCCTTATATAAGGCTCATTTACGGCTCAATACCAAGTACAAATCCAACTCAATGAAAATACTCTGTCAATCTGTTTAAAATACATGATACCACCATAAGCTCAGGCCCCAACCACTTGGAATTTGAAAATATCACAAGAGAATAAAGAATTGAACCATACCAATCACATTGAGTACAAAACATATATCACCAAGGCCAACTGGATGCTTTTATAGCGCGAGTTAGCTATAATACTATAAAATAAACATGAAGGGTGCTCAAATTCTTCTGTAATTATGGAATGAGGAATGAAAACAAAAATGAATAAAAGCCAAAAACTCCATAAAAGAAGCACAAGCAGGCAGATCAAATGAGAACCTTGTGGATATACAACCTTGATCCCCGACCGCGCATATGCAACCTAGTCATTTATTTTTTACTCTACATTCTCTCTAAAAATCAATTGCTCCTTTGAAACCCTTGCAAGTGCAAACAATCATCATGATGTTTGGTAAGGTAAAGGTCAACTACAAAGTTGTTAGCTGTCTCTACACATTGGAAACATCTTCTGAGTAACATTTCAACAAGCTTGCAAACATGAAATTAATGTATGAGCTTAAGGGATATCGTCGAAATCCTACCATTGTAAACCATGATTTCCACTTGCCTAAAAAGCTCATGACTTCTGCTCCAAAAAAAGAAACAAAAAAATCACGACTTTCCATCACTGTTGAAACATACTCAACATAAATCAAAATGATTAAGATACCAAAAATGACAATAGAAATATATAAACCACACACCAAGTTTCCATAAGAAGAAATTCTTAGCTCCATTATGTTCACTTCAGCTTCTTGTTTCATTCACTATTACTTCTTCTATCGAAAAAAATCCAATTAATCAGCTCAATTCTAGCATCGTGATCTAAACTAAGCAAATCAAAGATACGATAATCCAAATACTAAAATATCTTCTATAAATTCCATAAGAACATGAAACAAAACTAAAATTAAAACTTAGAACTAAGTAAAATAGTCAGAGATCCAACTTACAGAGCCAATCTCCATTGTAGAAAATATACCCGCCGGAATCAGGGAGAAACGGAAATGCCCAGGTTGGCTGCCGATTGAAGGAAGTTGTCGATGTTTTCTGCCGGTTCCGGCAGTTCCATCGCCGGTGAACTGCATTGTGGAGAGGATTTAGTCCAAGTAAAAGACTGTCACGGTTATGAAGAGGTGAAAAGAGTGTGTCGTTCTGATGCGCATTCTTCTTATTCGCAGCAGGTGCCGGAGATGCCGGAACTGCGTTTGAGGTGTGCGTTTGACAGTTGAATCAAATAGTGATATATTAAATCACGATGGAATTTATTTGTCATAATCTGTTAAAAAATCGTTCTGATTATCACTTAATTAACGGTAAAAAAGTGGATTATAAACTAATTTTTCCTAGATTAATTGGCCGAAATCTGTGATAATGCAGCAGAAAGTATAAGTATACTTTTAAATAAAAAAAATACATAAATAAATATTTGATAACCGAACGTCGGGGGTATGCTGACTGTTCGACACCCTTCTGCCTGTGGGACTTTGTCAAGATTGGAGGAAGGAATACCAGACGAATAACAAGGTAGATAAATAAAATAAAGTAAAGACAAAAGATAAACTATTCTCACAAACAAAGGTAGAGAAACAGCACCGAAAATATGGGGAAAATACATGAATTTGTAAATTCACAAAAATAAAAAGAAAAGAAAAAAAAGACTTGTCAAAAGAAAAGCGAGAAAGCTCATCACTTTCTAACAAGGGTATTTTCATCCTTTTAGGTTTGTTTTTCTTTTGTTTTAATCCTTTGTTATTGAGCCCAAGATGCTGAAAACCGACCTAAGCTCTAAAGTGGCTTCAGAAAGCTCTAGACATCAAGTTTTGCGTTTTCAAAAACAAAACAAAAAAAAATCTCACTTCCACCACAACTCCCTCAGGAAAGCACATCCCTGATGCTTGGATTCTCGGTTTGATTCGTTCTGCGTTCGTTTGCAAGTCGTAGTGCAGAAATCGAAGTAGAACATGTTCCGGAATCCGTTTCAAGCATAGATTCGTCCTTCAGGGGTAAAATCATCGCCTTATCTCGCTTTTGTTCGTAGCCTTGATCTTGATTTGGTTAGTACCTCATATTGTTCAAGTTAGATTCATTGTTGGTTTGTAGATTCGCGTATATCTGGAAGTTAGCTGCTATTAGGTTCGTAGTTCGAGTCATCTAAAGATAAGAAAGTTTTCTTATCAAAAAGATCTGTTTTATTGTTTAAAAGTAAAATGATTTTCAAGTTTCCATACGTAACTGTTAGTTTCGGCATGTGTTGCATCTTGTCGGTAACTATTAAAGTATTATGTATTACGGAGTATGTACTATATAAAGTATTTCAAGTATTACATATTTTCTTCGTAATTTGTTTCTATGCTTTCGTTTAGTTGTTGGAGATAAGTTTTGGAAGTTTTATGTTAGTTATGGATTTGACATTTTTATGTGATAACTTAGGTGGTTAGAAAGATGTAAACAATAAACCTGACTTATGTGATATCATTTGTTCTGTAAAGACTGTTGTTCATTGTTAGGTACTAGATAAGACAAGTGATGTACCGTCTGGGTACCTCAGAGGGTATCTTTTATGTTGCACCTTATGGCCTCATGGTGGGGTTTCACTATGGTGTTGTACCCTTGAATACTCGGTTAAACCTCCGTTCCGACTATGTATGCGTCAAACACTGACGTTATGCATACATTCCGCTATCTGCTCCGTGTAAGCTTTGTTTGCTCCAGTAACAAGATACATGTAAATCTGAATGTAACATTGATGTAAAGTATGCAGATGAATACGCAAAATATTGTTAGGAAATCACTAGTTTAACGCAGAGGAATTTAAAATTTGATTTCCCTTTTCTAGATCGTTCTTCGTTTAATGCAATAAACACGTTAAGTAGTTTGACGGTTATACCTCAGATGATCTATAAGATCGTCGCTTTGACCGTCAACGGAGAGTAGTTCAGTGCGCAAGCCGTCCACGCGTCCGGCCTCTATCGCTAATCCACACGAACCCCTTGCCGTAATCCTCCTTGGATTGCTACTGGAAAACTCCGGTTGGTAGAACGGTCTTTTTCCTCCCTCACAAACTCACTATGGATTGCTCTTTATTTTACACAAGAACTATGAGCTCTTGCAATTGTGATGTACAAAAGATTTTGACACCCACTTCCTTTATATAGAGGAGGTGGCGCCCTATATGATGTGTGGAGGAGAAGAAAACATTTTCCCAATAAAATAAGGAAAATCAACTAGATTGATTTATCTCTTTAATTATAATTTATTTTGCCAATATCTTATATTGAATATAATTATCTTATTACCATAAATCTATTTTTCTAAAATCAATTAATATCTTATATTAATATTGTGGTAATATTATTAATTAAAGTGCACAATCCAAGTGTATCTTAAATACATCAAAAATGGCGCCCCATTAGTCAATTAATTAACTTTCGGAATATTCTTTAATTAACATAATTTGTATATAATTAATATGTTGTATTTTATTTATTCATAATAAATAAATGCCACCATATTAATTTACCACTATAACCTTTATAGTCTAGAGATAAACTTTCCTTATTTGGTTATCAACTATAACCGCATTTTAATCCGACTTGATGTTCATATGTGTGTGACCCGATAGGCTTCCGAATATGTTGGCCGTAGACACAAAGTGCAATTTACTAAAATGCCCTTCATACCTAACGATCACGGGATAGTGTCTAGCAACACACCGTGACCCCCAATTATCGAAAGAGTCAAAAGCAATGACTACTACCTTTCATGTGAAGCAGTTACCGTGTAACTTACAATCCTATCGCTGTAATAATATCCATACGATCGTATCTCGAGTGTCAATACATTGACGATCGTATCTTATAAACTGGATATCATGCTCTCTCGGAATAACACATTTACTCCCACTTTGCAAAGATTCTCGAGAGCTAGACATTCCTTATAAGAAGGCCATTTCGGATATTCGATCCCAATCATAGGATACGCGATTTCCGGACGACCAATCTTGTATACTCCGCATGTTTCAATATCATACCCAATCACTACCGCATGATCGCCCCGTGGTTAGGAGAAATATCAATAGTGTCAAAGCATGACAATCCACACCGTGATGCCATGAAGACTCCGGTCAGAAGGATAATTACACAATCGCCACATAGTGTGACACTTAATGTAAGTGGGTCAGTCTAACGTACGCATTCTCTAATACACGTCCACGTACAGTCCAAGTGTCCCTACACTTCGATAGACGAGATCTATCATTATCTTCTAAAAGATAAAAGACATCCAATACGTGCTAGTTTGATTATACTATCAATGTCCCATTCGATAATATGTAAGACTAGAGACATTTAAGTACCAATCTTGTTATAGTGATTAGAGATCTCATCAACCATAATCACTATCATGGTTTCTCTATCATAGTTTGATACTAGAGACGTTACTATATATATACAACAAATAATATGAAGATAAACAATATATAATAACATAAGTGCTTTTATTGATCATAATAAAGTTATTACATGAACTAAATAGACTGTAAATGACCCGACCCGGTCGGATCCGGTCCAACCCGATTGGGTTTAGGACACCTTTCAACAATCTCCCACTTGGCCTAAAGCCAATCACCCATATGTCTAAGCCCGTGCAAGTGAACATGTTTCTCATGCTTAGCTTGAGACAATGCGTTGGTTAACGGATCAACTATGTTATCATCCGTGTGGACTTTCTCTATATTTACATCTCCTCTATCTACTATCTCTCTAATCAAGTGATAGCGTCGTAGCACATGTTTGGACTTCTGATGAGACCTTGGTTCCTTTGACTGAGATATCGCTCCATTATTATCACAGTACAAGGGCACTGGACCTTCAATGGAGGAACCACACCAAGTTCGATGAATGAAATTCTTCATCCAAATCGCTTCCTTTGCCGCCTCCGAGGTCTGCATGTATTCGGCTTCCGCTTGTAGAGTCTGCAGTGAGTCTTCGCTTGGAACTCTTCCACTCACTTGCTCCGCCGTTAAGCGTGAAAACAAATCCAAATTGTGACTTAAAGTCATCCTTGTCGCTTTGAAATCGCATCCGTGTAACCTCGTAACACTAAATCATCGCTCGAAAACCAGAACATATCCCTAGTATGTCTCAAGTACTTCAGATATTCTTGACAAACAATCCGGTGACCATCACCTGGATTGGACCGGGTACCTACTAGTCATACTAAGAGGGTACGAGACATCCGGTCTTGTACATAACATGGCATACATGATAGACCCAATTGCCGAAGCATAAGGGACTTTACTCATTTGTGCCCTTTCCTCCTCTGTCTTAGGACTCATTCCCTTCGACAGGTAGACCCCATGTGACATGGGCAGCAATCCTTTCTTGGACCGCTCCATGGTGAATCTCTTCAGCATCTTGTCTATATAGGTGGATTGCGACAGACCAAGCAACATTTTAGATCTATCTCGATAGATCTTTATTCCTAGAATATAGGCTGCCTCACCCAAGTCCTTCATTGAGAAGTTCTTGGATAACCAAGATTTGACTGATTGTAACATAGGCACATCATTCCCTATGAGCAATATGTCATCTATATAAAGCACTAAGAACACAATGGCACTCCCACTAACCTTCTTGTAAACACAGGGCTCATCTTCATTTTTGATGAAATCAAACTGTTTGATTATCTCATCAAAGCGAAGATTCCAACTCGAGAAGCTTGCTTTAATCCGTAAATGGATCTTTGCGCTTTTACACCATCCTGGCGTCATTGGTTGTGAAACCTCAGTCGTGTCATATACACTTCCTCGACAGTTTCTGTTAAGGAAAGCCGTTTTCACATCCATCTGCCAGATTTCGTAATCATGGTATGCTGCAATAGCGAGCAAAATTCTTATGGATTTTAACATGGCAACAGGCGAAAACGTTTCGTCATAGTCAACTCATTGTCTTTGCTTATATCCTTTTGCCACTAACCTAGCCTTGTAGGTAGTCACGTTACCATCCATGTCGGTCTTTCTCTTAAAGACCTATTTACACCCTATAGGAACTATTCCCTCAGATGGATCAACCAAGTTCCAAACTTGGTTGTCTTTCATGGATTCCATTTCAGAATTCATGGCTTCTAGCCATTTCTCTTTGTCATGCCTTAATAGCACTTCCTCATAAGTTCTAGGGTCCTCATCTTCCATGAGATACACGCCATTGTACCTTTCAGGTTCACGGCGTTCCTCGGTGGATCTTCGAGGTGCTAGTGTGTCCACGGTGTGAGGTGGCCCCACATCCGCATGCGTGGTGTCTCCTCAACTTCCATCAACGGATCATTATCCGTAAGTGGTTCTCAAATTTCTTCAAGATCAATTTTACTCCCACCGACCCTATCCGTAATAAACTCTTTCTCTGAAAGTGGCGATCCCGCAACAAACACCTTTGTTCCTCGGGATGGTAAAATTGGTATCCTCTAGTTTCTCTAGGATATCCCACAAATGACATTTGTCGGATCGGCCTCTAATTTGTCGGGCATCATCCGCTTCACATAAGTTGGACAACCCCAAGGTTTAAGATATGCCGATTTGGTTTCTTCTTGGCCCATACCTCGTATGGTGTAGAATCAACCGTCTTTGATGGAACTCGGTTCAGTGTATAGGATGCGGTTTCTAGAGCATACCCCCAAAACGATTTTGGAAGAACTGCATAGCTCATCACGGATCGTACTATGTCTAACAAGGTGCGATTCCTCCTCTCAGACACGCCATTCATTTATGGCGTCCCGGAAGGGGTCCATTCAGGTAGAATCCCATTCTCCTTCAGATAGTCTTGAAACTCTCTATCCAGGTATTCTCCACCTCGATCGGATCGAAGTGTTTTGATTTCTTTACCTATTTGTTTCTCTACTTCACTTCTGAATTCCTTGAACTTTTCGAAGGCTTCAGACTTATACTTCATTAAGTATATATAACCATAGCGAGAATGGTCATCGGTGAAAGTGATAAAATAAGAGTATCCTCCTTTGGCTTGAATTGACATTAGGCCACATACATCAGTATGTATGAGCTCAATCAATTCATTTGATCTTATCCCTTTGCCACTAAATTGTGGCTTTGTCATCTTGCCAAGTAAACAAGCTTCGTAGGTATCAAACGATTCATAATCGAATTGATCCAGCATTCCAGCTTTATGGAGTTTGGCAATGCGATTCTTATTTATATGGCCAAGTCTACAATGCCATAAGTGGGATTCATTCAAGTCATTTGTTTTGGCTTTCTTGTTATTTATATTAAGTACGTCAACATTCATATCTAATATGTAGAGACCATTGCTAAGTATGCCAGTACCAAAAACGATTCCATCACGTGAAAAAGAACAACATTTATTCTCAAACGTAAATGAAAAACCATCAACATCTAATGCGGAAATGGAAATAATACTCTTCGTAAAAGCAGGAACAAAATAACAGTTACTAAGTTCAAGTACTAGCCCACTGGGAAATGAAAGAAAATAAACTCCTACGGCTAGTGCAGCAACACTTGCTCCATTTCCAACGCGTAGGTCCACCTCTCCTTTCTTCAGATCTCTAGCACTTCTTAGTGCCTGCATATTCGTACAAATATGAGAACCACAACCGATTATCTAATACCCAAAGTGGTTAGACTTAGAAGAAGTAATGTTGATCTCAATCATAAATATACTGAAGTCGAAGCATCGAAATGCTTCTTCTTGGTACTCAAGAAGCCTTTGCAGTTTCTCCTCCAATGTCCGGTCTCACCGCAATGGAAGCAAGCATCCTTGGATTTGTCTTTTGCTATCTTAGGCGTTGCATGGCTTAGGTGCAGCCTTCGCCTTCTTGGACCTTTTCTGGGCTTTTGCCTTGCCCTTACTTGAAGCGACCAGGAACACTTGCTTTCCCTTCCCCACAGTGCCCTCAACAGTTTTCAACATGTTCAATAACTCCGCTACGGAGCAATCTATCTTGTTCATGTGATAGTTCATCATAAACTGTGAGAATGAATCAGGTAGAGATTGCAGAATCAAGTCAATACTCAACTCTCGCTCCAATTTGTGGCCCAGCTTCCCAAGCCTCTCTATGTACCCAATCATCTTAAGCACGTGTGACCCCATAGCAGTCCCATATGCCGTAATACAACTAAACAGGGCCTTCGAGACCTCGTACCTCTCAGTGTGAGACTGAGAAGCATAAAGTTCCTTCAGGTGGACCATGATAGAGTAGGCGTCCATAGACTCATGCTGTTTCTGCAGTTCAGGTGTCATAGAAGCAAGCATGATACATGTAGCATCAATACTGTCAGAACAGTGCTTGTTGTACTTCTCGACAAAGATCTGCAACGAACCTCGCGGGATTTTCCGGTAGGGCCTCATCCAAGACATAGCCAATCTTCTCGTGCCTCAAAACGATTTTGAGGTTCATTTCCCAATCGAGAAAATTAGTTTCGTCAAGCTTGTTTTCGATGATAAAACGAAGGTTCAATTTGTTTGACATTTTCTACAACAATAAATAAAGATAGAATAAGTAAAAGCTCATGTATAAAAACCCTAAATTTGCACTTTAAAATTTTATAAGGTTTTACTCCCACTAGCCACCTATTCCCAATTGGCTTTCAAGAATTTAAGCAATTCTTTAGTGGATGGAATCCTATCTAGTTGGCTCGATCCCCGACGTGGGCCGATCGAACGGGCCAATTTCGAAGGTGGGTACTAATTACCGATCGAATCTTATTCGATTTCCATTGGTTGACTAGTCAACTCCTTGACAATTCACATCTCTATGTGATAGCCACACCTTGTCTCTAAAATCAGACGGTCCTGACATGGGCCAATCACCGCAAGATTCTTAGTCGAGCCGTAACCCAAATATTCATGAGATCTCTTATCGATCATATCTCGATAATGACGATATACCCGTGGTAGGTCAACTCCCGACATGGGCCGATCAGTTGAATCCGAACAAAGGCTCTTCACCGTCATTATAATATTGGGAGACAATTTTGGCTCGAGTTTTTGGTGTGGGAATAATTTTAAAATTAATTCACTTAATTAATTTGGTTTAATTTTGGTCTCATCTACTATGTGCATATTACTACTATATCATATAAAGTAAAACATACACAACATTCCACGCACAAAATAACCGGTATGATCATGGACTTTTCCTAGGTGCGGTTTCGAATACAAACTGACGAAACCGCGGGTCACAAATTAAGGGTATCTGCAACCGCCAATAGGATCTTTATTGATGTACGCCAATGAGTTATTTATCTCTCATTGGTCTTCATTTCTTGCTCCATTCTTGTTACATAATAAATAATTACACCCGCCGCACACGGGGGGTGGAGGGGGGCTAACGGGAATGGGATAAATGCAAAAAGTAAACTAAGTCACGCTCTTCATAACGGCCTAGGAAAATTTTTCAAAAAAAACAACATAAAGAAAACATTCCCATCTATCATATTGGTCGAGTCCATGATCAATCGGGGTCCATATAATCACATTATATCTACACATCTAATCCATACAATTTTATCTTATAAAAAGATTAAATTCTAATTTTTAACTACTCATGCGTCTTTATTTTATCACATCAAATAATTAAATAACTTTTAATTAATTGTATGATTTAATCGAAAATTAAAATTAACATTTAATTTTAAATCGATTTTAATTTCAATTAAATTTGAACTATTCAAAATAAAATTAAAATTATAAAGTCTCCTATTTGTTTCCTTTCCAAAACTAAATTTGGCTTAGGCACAGCCACTTACCAAAATCAAAATTTTGGAAGTGGCTTGCTAAGCCTTTACAAATCAAATATTTGAAAAGACAGGCTATTTCAAATCAAATATTTGGAAAGGCCAACTAATTTTGGTTTAGGCTTCGCCATTTTCCAAAATCAAAATTTTGGAAGTGGCTTGTGCTCAGCCTTTTACAAATCAAATATTTGAAAGGCTTGGCCTATTCCAAATCAAAATTTGGAAAGCCAACATGCCATATGGTTTCCCAATGATCCAAACTATTTGAATCATTGGTTGGCCATATGACACAACTAAACAAACGAGATATCTATGCACAATAAATATCACAAAGCGAAAAGAGTCGATCTCCCCATTGGAAGAAGAGCCGACGGACGGCACCAAGGCCACCGCCGCCGCCGAGGAGGGGGCCGCCGCCAGTCGGCCGAGCCCCCATAAACCCTATTTTTTTGTTTTAACGTTTCGTGATTTAAATCTTGCATCTATCGATTAAATACTACGCAATTAAATTATGCTTATTGCTTAAGCTCGAAGTCTGTCTCTGATACCACTGTTAGGAAATCAATAGTTTAACGCAGCGGAATTTAAAATTTGATTTCCCTTTTCTAGATCGTTCTTCGTTTAATGCAATAAACACGTTAAGTAGTTTGACGGTTATACCTCAGATGATCTATAAGATCGTCGCTTTGACCGTCAACAGAGAGTAGTTCAGTGCGCAAGCCGTCCACGCGTCCGGCCTCTATCACTAATCCACACGAACCCCTTGCCGGAATCCTCCTTGGATTGCTACTGGAAAACTCCGGTTGCTAGACCGGTCTTTTTCCTCCCTCACAAACTCACTATGGATTTCTCTCTATTTTTTATTTTTTTTTAATTTTTTTTAGACAAAGGAACCTTTATTATTATCAAGGCCTTATAGTCGCAAAGCAGAATACAAAAAAAACCAATAAAGGCTGCGATTGCTCTCTATTTTACACAAGAACTATGAGCTCTTGCAATTGTGATGTACAAAAGAGTTTGACACCCACTTCCTTTATATAGAGGAGGTGGCCCCTCATATGATGTGTGGAGGAGAAGAAAACTTTTTTCCAATAAAATAAGGAAAATCAACTAGATTGATTTATCTCTTTAATTATAATTTATTTTGCCAATATCTTATATTGAATATAATTATCTTATTACCATAAATCTATTTTTCCAAAATCAATTAATATCTTATATTAATATTATGGTAATCTTATTAATTAAAGTGCACAATCCAAGTATATCTTATACACATCAAAAATGGCGCCCCATTAGTCAATTAATTGACTTCTGGAATATTCTTTAATTAACATAATTTGTATATAATTAATATCTTGTATTTTATTTATTCATAATAAATAAATGCCACCATATTAATTTAACATTATAACCTTTATAGTCTACAGAGATAAACTTTCCTTATTTGGTTATCAACTATAACCGCATTTTAATCCGACTCGATGTTCATATGTGTTTGACCCGATAGGCTTCGAATATGTTGACCGTAGACACAAAGTGCAATTTACTAAAATGCCCTTCATACCTAACGATCACGGATAGCGTCAGCAACACACCGTGACCCCAATTATCGGAATAGTCAAAAGCAATGACTACTACCTTTCATGTGAAGCGGATATACCGTGTAACTTACAATCCTATCATTTGTAATAATATCCATACGATCGTATCTCGAGTGCAATACATTGACGATCGATCTTATAAACGGATATCATGCTCTCTCGAATAACACATTTACTCCCACTTTGCAAAGATTCTCGAGAGCTAGACATTCCTTATAAGAAGGCCATTTCGGATATTCGATCCCAATCATAGGATACGCGATTTCGGACGACCAATCTTGTATACTCCGCATGTTTCAATATCATACCCAATCACTACCGCATGATCGCCTGGTGGTTGTGAGAAATCTCAATAGTGTCAAAGCATGACAATCCACACCGTGATGCCATGAAGACTCCGGTCAGAAGGATAATTACACAACCGCCACATAGTGTGACACTTAATGTAAGTGGGTCAGTCTAACGTACGCATTCTCTAATACACGTCCACGTACAGTCCAAGTGTCCCTACACTTCGATAGACGAGATCTATCCCTGTCTTCTAAAAGATAGAAGACATCAAATACGTGCTAGTCTGATTATACTATCAATGTCCCATTCGATAATATGTAAGACGAGACATTTAAGTGCCAATCTTGTTATAGTGATTAGAGATCTCATTAACCATAATCACAATCATGGTTTCTCATTCACAGTTTGATACTAGGGACGTTACTATATATATACAACAAATAATATGAAGATAAACAATATATAATAACATAAGTGCTTTTATTGATCATAATAAAGTTATTACATGAACTAAATAGATCAGAAATGACCCGACCGGTCGGATCCGGTCCAACCCGATTGGGTTTAGGACACCTTTCCAACAGATATATGATCATATTTTATGCATTTCAAGATGTTTTCTCAAGTATTTTGCTATATGATAAAATGATTTTAAACCGTATCTTTTGAAAACTTGGTAAGAAGATTCATGTTATTTATTCCAGCAACATGAATCTCTCTTTTTGATTTTCTACTCTTTACAGAGAATCTAACTAGTACTCTCTCCTTTATTTAGATTCTTGGAGTAAAAAAATATGCAAGTACCTGAAGAGTTTGATGGTGAGCTTGAAAGGCAAGCTTAAGAATGACGTCTTGGAGTTCTTCGTGTTTTATAAGTTTCCTTTTTTGTCGTTGTTTCCTTTGAATAAAGCATGAGTGTCAAATAGCTAGTAGTTTCCCTTTTAGTCAATTTGGGTTGTAATGGACGTAATCATTTGTTTCCATTATTAATGATTTTAGTTTGACAAAAGTGATGTTTTTTCGGTTGTATATATTGAAAACCCTGATTGTCTGTTTCCCCAAGTTTCTGCATGTTTCTTTCATCCTGCATCGCTCTTAATACTCTGATAACGTTATGCTTATGTGGGTTTTAGGGATCTCTTAAAAAATCACGTGCCGAGCGTCTCATTTCCAGACAATGACTCGGTATCTAGGAGCAGGACGTTGTAATATCTATCCAAATTATATGTTGTAGCTATTCTAATACATTTCATTCCGAATAAAGATAATGTAAAATAAATAAAATTTATCCATAATTGTCTGAATATAAATGGTATAATTTTTCTTATGAGACTGTAAAATACAAAGTGATGTTCAAAAACTCATGCAAGTAATTGCGTTTGAAAACAAATGACAAACTAGAATACAAGTAACAAAAATTTAGTAATTGTCTCATCTCCTAACAAACCTAATGGCATGTTTGTTATACAGGAATGTAATTGAATGAAATAAAATAACAGGAATGGAATGAAATAAATTCATTTCATTACTGCGTTTGAGATGTGAAAAAATGGAATAAAAGGTAGGATATGGTGGAAGTGGTGGGGTGGGCTAGGTAGCCCTATCTCACACCCCACTGCACCCTACACCTCTACCCACCCAACCTTATCCACCACCCCACCCTACCCACCATCCACCCACCCTACCCTACCCTACCTTACCCATCTCAACCTACCTACTGTTGAAATGGTGTCCTAAACCGAATCGGATTGGACCGGATCCGACCGGGTCGGATCATTTCTACTATTTCTTTATGATTATACATATATAATAAATGGTTTTCTGTTGTCATATATTTGTTCTTTTAAATAACCAATTATGAATTGTTATATGATAACGTCCTTAGTGTTAAACTGTGATAGAGAAACCATGATAGGCGATTATGGTTGATGAGATCTTTAATCACTTTAATAAGTTTGATACTTAAATGTCTCTAGGCTGATGTACTATTAAACATGGAATTGATAGTACGAATACACTAGCACGTATTAGATGTCTTCTGTCTTTAAAGGCGGGGATAGATCTCGCTCTATCGAAGAGTAAAGACACTTGACCGCACGTGGGCGTGTATTGGAGAATGCGTCGTTAGGGATCGACCCACTTACACTGTTAAGTGTCACACTATATGACGGTTGTGTAATTATACTTAGGACCAGAGTCTACATGCATCACGGTGTGGATTATCATGCTTTGACACTATTGAGGTTTCCCTTAGCCATGAGGCGAACATGCGGTAGTGATCGGGTATGATACTGAAGCATACGGAGTATACATGTTAGGTCGTCTGAGAATCACGTACCCTATGAGTAGGGGTGAATATCCGAAAGGGCCTTCTTATAAGAAATTTACAAGGATGCGAGGTTCTTAGATCTAAACGAGTTAGATCTACGCGCGTGAGACGGATCACGATTTATATATCAAAACACATAATTAAAGGACTTAAACTACTACAAGGGGTTTAAGGTCATGTTACCAATAACGGGAAGAGAAGCCTTGATCTTCCGATGTGTTCTCCAAACGGCGGTTGGTGGACACCCTTCTTGATAAACGAACCTCCTTGATATAAAACACCAAGAAAAACTCCAAGTTTTTCTTCCTCTAAAACCCTAGACAAGAGAAACAAATTTTTCTCTCTTTTTAATGAGTGAAGCGAAATTTTCATCTTGCCATTACACTTGGAATAACTCTCCTTTTATAGGAGAGTAAATCCTGGTCTCCAAGTTTCTAATTAATTAAATAAATAATTAAAAGAAATCACAATAAAGGATAATTCCATTTATAAAAGATTGTGATCAATCAATCAATCAATTACAAATAAATCATCTTTTATTAATCATTAATCACACAAGAAAATCAAATCTTGCATTTAATGAAGTATGAGGCGCCACCCTGGGGTTTAAAAGCCCACATAAAATGTCTTTTATGTGTATAATATTATCTAGCCCAAATAAATAATATCCAAGCATATCAATTAATTAGCCCACCAATTAATTATCATCATGAGGCCCAAATAACAAGAATATCATTCCGAATTACGAAGCCACATCGGGGACCATGGACTATAACCAGGTAGCTCCAATAATTAATTATTCATCGAATGTAATAAGTACATTAATTATTAATTCCGGGATTACGCCACCATAAACCCAAACCGAACTCTACCGATTATAGATGTATACTTATACTCAACCCATGAGTGAATAAGCGTCCATTGATATAATCACTACATACGGATTAACCCTCCATAGATCGTCCATTCTCGAGTGGAAGTCTCCGTGAACCCGACTCGTAATATCTTATCCTTATTTACCATTAACCCCTCGATGATCAATTAGCACACATATCGACTAGTAGCTAATTAGTCAAATGTGAACTCCCGGATCGATCACTTTCTTAGGGCTAACAAATAAGGGGATCGCCTCTCTACTTCCCGCAGGAAGGAATGGATTCCATGTCCGTGAAAAATCGTAACTACTCACTCATCCGGAGATAGTGCCAATGAGAAGTGGCTTGGAACACATATTAAAGTGAACCGTAACTAACACATCAAACACTACCCGGGACAAGCAAAGATCCTCGTGATCACCTCAGATTAAGGTTGATCCATTTATGATTATCTAATGATTTAATAAGATTCTCGATTACGGAATTATACCGAGAAATTCAGATTAAATCGGTCCACCCTATATGAATGCCATCATATATAAATGCCCCACGTAGGTACCTCTACCGACAAATCCGATAAGACTATCACACCCTAAGGTGTTAGGCGCATTATTGGTGTTTTAATCAAGAGACCCTAAACTCGATTAAGTTCACCACGGACTAACAGATTTAAGTATATCACCACTAACTCAATCCTCACGTGCATGCCATGCACCGAGTTTAGCGATTACATCTTGATATACTTAGGGTTTGCGATGAGTGTATTACTTACAAGCACAAAGCAAGTAATAAGGTGAGATAAATTTCATCATCCATTAAAAACAATTACACAAATTGTCTTTCGGCACTACACCTAACAATCTCCCACTTGCACGAAATGACAAGCAACGATTGTTTTTAGAGCACACCCTTTCTCATCTTATTCACACTCTCCCACTTGCTCTAAAAGCGGATGAGACATATCCATCAATGCCGTACCCTCCAAGCACTCAACTTGGTACACTCGATTTGCTAGGTTGTCGACTGAGACGATCTTTAGGATTGAAACGTTGTCGGTCCTTCCAATCGAGCGGTACTCTCTCTCAATATGCTTTTGACTTCTTGTGACCGAGAAGATCCTTCTAAGCTATCTCTTCACTTGCTTTCACAATGAAGTGATATCGGCTTATCGACACGGAATTACTCCTGCACTCAAAAAGGAAATTCTAAGCACTATGAGTAAACATTGAGCCCGAGATCAACTTAATGATCATCCTTAATCGACTACAAGTCGAATCGATGTAGTCAACCATATTCAAGTTTGCACCTGAATATACAAGCATATGATTCCTCGTTCTCTAACGATACTTGAGGACGTACTAAACCGCTTACTTATTGCTTGAATCCAAGATTCAACCGCAATTGACTCATTTTAAGTCGACTTGCCCTTATCCTGCAGAGACTCTATCCCATTTTCTCTTTATCCGAAGATTTGGAGAATCATTCCCAGAGGTAGGTAGACTACTCGATGAATGCTTTGCAACCGTATATGCATAATCATCTTATTCAATAAGATAGGTGGGATAGCCAATGACTCATTCTCGTGAATTTGACCGAATCAAATTCTTAGAATATAGTCCAATTCTCTTCATCCGAGAGAATCTTGGCGTGTCGGTTTCCGACTTCAGATAGCACACCCATGTTGTTTCCAACCGCTTTAGTGTTATCATTTATGAACACTAATGCTACTACTTTACCAATATTGATATCCGGTCTACGAAAAACTTATCAATATTTTGGTCAAGTCCACATATTTTAAAACCTGTGACTTTTAAATGACCGAGAGGTTCTCTTAAATCCACAAAGGATATAAGCCATGGCAGCTTCCTACCAATGGTTCTTTCGAATAAATTAAGATATCGTTAGTCTCACAAAAAAGGTATTAGGAATCACCCCTATCTTCCGCTTTGTAACGAATCCGTTATTCATTCTCGCCTAAAACCCTTCGTTTCGAATGAATTCGATTCGTTGTTCGGCAAGAAAGTCTCGTGAATCACCCCTATTTTCTCGCTTAACGAAAATCTAGCAAGACTGAGTGGTGAGAGAGTTCAAGGTCCGGTTAACTCTCTACTTGTCGTGAATCACCCCTATACCACTCAACTTTGCACCGAAAGTTTAAACTTTCCTATTCATTCGCTTCTTTTCTATGTAGATCCAATTGCTCCCACTTGGCCTCGAGACACTCGGTGTGGTTCTACAATAGATCGAACAAAACCGAGTACAAAACTCAATTCACGAGGTTAAGGTGTCAAACCAACCTCTATGATCGTAATCCTATACACACCCACTAAGAGCCATAGGTTATCAATCACCCCAAAGAGACCGTAAAGTCCACAAAACCACAATGGGTCAATGGTTAAACCATACTCCCATCAAGCGTGGTGGATTGACATCCTGATCTAGTAGTATTTATCAAGCTGTAATCACCAACAACCGATGTTGGACGTGGTCCGATTAAATCGTATAGTAACTACCTTTGGGTAACCGTACTCAAGGTTTAAGGTTGTTACTTATAGATTCTATCGAAGGCTTGTGACAGTTCAACCGTCACTTTCGATCTCAAGAATCTTATAATCAACCTTCACTCGTCTTATTAAGATATTTCACGAACAATCACAATCTGAACGTTATGCAAAAAATCTCCATCCTACCTTCAAGCATTAAATGCTAAATGCCTACATTTATGGAAGTGGTGTGACCCGAATTCACTCATTATCCATAAATTCACCGGCATCTTCTAGGTACACTTCTCGGTTTACATAATAATGTTAACCGTTATTTTGCAACCAATTATCTTAATCGAGTTTAACGAAAGGTATTGTAGTACATCAATAACTATATAGGGCAAGTCTATGGTTTCTTTTTCGGTGAGAAACATTCCACTAGAGGCGGTGAGCATCATCCCAAGACTATGCTATAGCCTATTTATGAGCATGGAATACTCTATTCTCTCTAAAATCGAGAGAATCCTACTCGTATTCGTTTGATAAACTAAATCGCGCTTTGAGTAGTTATCGACACAAAATGTCACCACTCAAAAACTCCCACTAGCTTGTGTCTCTCACTGCACCCGAAGGTCATGATCAACAAGCTATGTTACCCCTTCAAATCTATTACCCTCTCCCGATTGAAAGGAAACTTAGTCATTGTTCCTTTGAGATAGTGTTCCTAGATCGGAAGATAGGAATCACCCTTAGCCAATCGTCAGGTCTTATCTCTGGATATATGCACTAATTAATAGATATTGAAGGGTCGTTTATCTTAATACGGAAACCTTTTACCTTTAATAGTTTTAGACGTGTTACACATACATATTCACTTTTCTTAGTGGTTCTGGTCTTTTATCAAACAAAAGTCCGAGTCACGATTCGTACTACAAATGTCATCTTCACTTTGTTTAAGGCAAATCAGTAGTATCGAGATGAAAGTGAATCCATTTGTTTCAACGAATCAGAAACGTAAAAATAAATTTTTCTGCGTGATATTCAAGGTTAGAATCCGAAATTCATTTCCTTATATCACTCCCACTATTATAGCCGAATTACTCGCCCGTTGTTACTCTATTAATCGTTAATGCACGACTTCCTTGTTCTTCCAAAGAACTAAGCTACCGAGTCAAGTTACTCGGTTAAGAAAGTCGCTAAGATTCATTGGTTAGTGATCCAAATCACTTTCCTTATCCTATACTTTCTTTAATTAATGTTTCGGTTTAGCCTCAAAACTTTAGTTAAGATGATTAACACTTATAGACATTCTTTCCCATTCTCAACTTTCCTTAAAAGGAAATAGTCTTGAACTAGCGCTTCAATTGAGTAGACACTACTCGTGAACCGTGAGATGTCTAATAAAAGCGTTACTCAGTGGGACTAATTTTCTAATAAATTAGAAAAACATAAGATAAAAACTCCCACTAGTTTATCGGTTCCAAATACCGCCTAACTAGCGACACTTAAATTTATGATTCTCCAATTTTTCTATTAGAAAATTTCTCGTGTAGACACTACACAATTAAAATTCACTAGAAGAATTTTTTTCGTCCCAATCATCTTTCAAACTAACTACGGTTGTCTCTCGCTCAAGACGAGTGACAAAGTAGTGACATGCCTATTTACGCCACTTAAGTTTTGAAGGCTTCAAGAGAAATATCTCTTCCAAAAATTAATCGCATGTGAGATTAATAAATACAACGTTCTAGTTACTTACCACTTTTTAACGAAGTCATTACTAGTCAATTTTACACTAGCGCCTAGTACCCTGTAGAGATATATAAGTAGTTGTAAATAAAATTGACAGAACATAAATCCAAATCATACACTACTAATAAATTTTAGAACATAAACTAAGTACTTATAGTCTATCCTACTGCTCCAAGGATTTAATCTAATGCCTCAATGTGCGCCTTAGGGTAGGTCAAAGAGGTTTCGATTAATATTGAAGATCGATTGAGAATCGAACATCTCATTTGTGATCGTCAATCACCTTTCCTTTTCAGCCAAGGTACTACCAAAAATACCCTTTATGAGTGTGACCTACTATCTCGCATTTTTAGGTAGACCCCGAGTGTGCCGCTTTAGGGTCGGTCGGTGACCCGACAGTACCCAAAATCCTATCCTTTCGGAGACCAAGCCTTGAATTTTGATAGCGGTGAAGGCCTTCCTTGTGGAGGCCGGTCCCAGGCCGGCACGAGGCGTCACCATTCTCTCACGTTGCTTGTGTCAACAAGAGAGGCCGTGGGGTCGGCCGTCGCCTCTCCGCTCCCACTCAATATTTTGAAAAAGTGGTGGGTTTCTTCGATCACGTTTTTGGACTTGATGTTACATTAAGGAACAATAAATCATAGGCCCGAATGTTGTCGGTTATGTGGGCTAGCCCACCCGACCTATTCGTTAGAACATATGTGGCCGTCGGACGGGTCAAGGCTAGGAGAGGTCCGTTGAGCCGTAGTGGCTCTTCGGATGGCTCAGTATTGCTAGACCCCCGTGCAAACGCCACACGTGGAGGGTGAATTCGATTGAGCCGTAGCTACTGTTGACCACCCAACCGTGGTTAAACCACTTTCGAACCTGTTTGCCCGTGATTATCCAGTCCTTAAACATCAAACTTTCACGTAGACACTACGGAACAAAAACGTAATCTCGTCTTAGGTAAGGTGGAATTCACCGAGAATCCAACACCTTAACCACGAGGTTTCGGAATTTTACTCCTTATGCTTTTCGCAGTGGGATTCACCGAGAATCCATCACCCAACCTCGACGATTGAAAAACCCGTGTTCCTCGGTTTTTACCTAATTAGTTTCTAATTAATATCAAACAATTAATTAAAACTAATCGTGTGTTTTATGCATGCCTAACTAATTCCTCGAATTAATTTCTACATGTATGCATATGGAGTGGAATTCATGATATGATGCATGTCATGGCAATTTTCCGGTTCTACTCATACAATCTACACATGTATACTAGTGCGAAAAATAAACACCGGATGGACCGGCTTAGCACTTCGTAATTAATCTATTCGAAAATAAATTAAAACCCTAATCTGCAGCTGTTAGGAATCTTCGACGATCGGCATATCAAACGAACTTGGATCGGGATGAAACTTTCCAGATCTGATCTTCATTTTTCGGACTTCAAGATGGACGGTCGGATCGGAGCTTTAACTTGTCAATCTTCCTCAGTGAGCCGTCCAACTTGCTGCTGAAACAGACTCTCACAGCAGCGCATCATATACTTCCCGAGATCGATCGGGGATGAAGATGAATCCCGATCGTCCTGAAAATTTTATCTCACGTTCAAAACTCCATTATTATCGATCTTACCGGTCGGATTTTAATTTGAACGGTCCAATTGTTCCCAGCAAATCGAAGAAGCCAAAGTTAGGGTTTCTGTGAATCCTGCGTTTTTCTGTTACAGCAGCCACTTCACAGAAACGAACGGAAACCCAAACAGACTCTGATCGACACCAAAATTTGTGGGATTGTTCATCAACTTCCAATCTTGATTCTGACCGGAGGGATCTTCGTTTTAACGGCTCAAACAACGGAAAAAACGAAAAGACTAAACAGCTAATGTACAGATCTATTTTCTGGAAATTAAAATTGCAATAATACATAAATTACATAATTTCCTATACTCATATGAACGAATTTTCAGCGCTTATATATGAGTTTACAATAGATCTAACGGAAAACGGTGCCAACCCCAATCCATCTCTTCAACCATAGCAATTTAAAAATTATTAATGCATAATAATAAGTAAAATATCACCTACATGCAATTCCACTCCTTTAAATCGTTTAATTACGATTATGACTATATAAATCGTGGAACCTTGCTCGATACCACATGAAGGATGCAGGTTCTTAGATCTAAACGAGTTAGATCTACGCGCAAAGGGACGGATCACGATTTATATATCAAAACACATAATTAAAGGACTTAAACTACTACAAGGGGTGTAAGGTCATGTTACCAATAACGGAAGAGAAGCCTTGATCTTCCGATGTGTTCTCCAAACGGCGGTTGGTGGACACCCTTCTTGATAAACGAACCTCCTTGATATGCAACACCAAGAAAAACTCCAAGTTTTTCTTCCTAAAACCCTGCATGCTAGAAAAACAAATTTTTCTCTTTTTTTAATGAGTGGGGCGAAATTTTCATCTTGCCATTACACTTGGAATAACTCTCCTTTTATAGGAGAGTAAATCTTTGTCTCCAAGTTTCTAATTAATTAAATAAATAATTAAAAGAAATCACAATAAAGGATAATTCCATTTATAAAAGATTGTGATGAATCAATCAATCAATTACAAATAAATCATCTTTTATTAATCATTAATCACACAAGAAAATCAAATCTTGCATTTAATGAAGTATGAGGCGCCACCCCTGTGGTTTTAAATGCCCACATAAAATGTCTTTTATGTGTATAATATTATCTAGCCCACTAAATAATATCCAAGCATATCAATTAATTAAATTTACCCAATTAATTATCAATGAGGCCCAAATAACAAGAATATCATTCCGAATTACGAAGCCACATCGGGGACCATGGACCTATAACCGTAATTTCCAATAATTAATTATTCATCGAATGAATAAGTACATTAATTATTAATTCCGGGATTACGCCACCATAAACCCGAACCCGAACTCTACCGATTATAGATGTATACTTATACTCAACCCATGTAGTGAATAAGCGTCCATTGATATAATCACTACATACGGATTAACCCTCCATAGATCGTCCATTCTCGAAAGTGGGAAGTCTCCGTGAACCCGACTCGAATATCTTATCCTTATTTACCATTAACCCCTGATGATCAATTAGCACACATATCCGACTAGTAGCTAATTAGTCAAATGTGAACTCCGGGATCGATCACTTTCTTAGGCTAACAAATAAGGGGATCGTCTCTCTACTTCCAGCAGAAGGAATGGATTCCATGTCTGTGAAAATCGAAACTACTCACTCATCCGGAGATAGTGCCAATGAGAAGTGGCTTGGAACACATATTAAAGTGAACCGTAACTAACACATCAAACACTACCCGGGACAAGCGGCATCCTCGTGATCACCTCAGGATTAAGGTTGATCCATTTATGATTATCTAATGATTTAATAAGATTCCTCGATTACGGAATTATACCGAGAAATTCGATTAAATCGGTCCAAATCTATATGAATGCCATCATATATAAATGCCCCACGTGAGTACCTCTACCGACAATCCGATAAGACTATCACACCCTAAGGTGTTCAGGCGCATTATTGGTGTTTTAATCAAGAGACCCTAAACTCGATTAAGTTCACCACGGATTAAGCTTTAAGTATATCACCACTAACTCAATCCTCACGTGCATGCCATGCACTGAGTTAAGCGGTTACATACTGATATACTTAGGGTTTGCAGTAGTGTATTACTTACAAGCACAAAGCAAGTAATAAGGTGAGATAAATTCTGTCATCCATTAAAAACAATTACACAATTTGTCTTTCGGGCACTACACCTAACAATCTCCCACTTGCACGAAATGACAAGCAACGATTGTTTTTAGAGCACACCCTTTCTCATCTTATTCACACTCTCCCACTTGCTCTAAAAGCAGATGAGACATATCCATCAATGCCGTACCCTCCAAGCACTCAACTTGGTACACTGATTTGCTAGGTTGTCGACTCGAGACGATCTTTAGGATTGAAACGTTGTCGGTCCTTCCAATCAGGCGGTACTCTCTCTCAATATGCTTTTGACTTCTTGTGACCGAGAAGATCCTTCTAAGCTATCTCTTCACTGTTTTCACAATGAAGTGATATCGGCTTATCAGACCTGGAATTACTCCCAGACCAAAAAGGAAATTCTAAGCACTATGAGTAAACATTGAGCCCGAGATCAACTGTTGAAATGGTGTCCTAAACCGAATCGGATTGGACCGGATCCGACCGGGTCGGATCATTTCTACTATTTCTTTATGATTATACATATATAATAAATGGTTTTCTGTTGTCATATATTTGTTCTTTTAAATAACCAATTATGAATTGTTATATGATAACGTCCTTAGTGTTAAACTGTGATAGAGAAACCATGATAGGCGATTATGGTTGATGAGATCTTTAATCACTTTAATAAGTTTGATACTTAAATGTCTCTAGGCTGATGTACTATTAAACATGGAATTGATAGTACGAATACACTAGCACGTATTAGATGTCTTCTGTCTTTAAAGGCAGGGATAGATCTCGTCTATCGAAGAGTAAAGACACTTGGACTGTACGTGGACGTGTATTGGAGAATGCGTACGTTAGACTGACCCACTTACACTGTTAAGTGTCACACTATATGACGGTTGTGTAATTATACTTAGGACCAGAGTCTACATGCATCACGGTGTGGATTATCATGCTTTGACACTATTGAGGTTTCCCTTAGCCATGAGGCGAACATGCGGTAGTGATCGGGTATGATACTGAAGCATACGGAGTATACATGTTAGGTCGTCTGAGAATCACGTACCCTATGAGTAGGGGTGAATATCCGAAAGGGCCTTCTTATAAGAAATTTCTGAAGGATGCAGGTTCTTAGATCTAAACGAGTTAGATCTACGCGCAGCGGACGGATCACGATTTATATATCAAAACACATAATTAAAGGACTTAAACTACTACAAGGGGGTTTAAGGTCATGTTACCAATAACGGGAAGAGAAGCCTTGATCTTCCGATGTGTTCTCCAAACGGCGGTTGGTGGACACCCTTCTTGATAAACGAACCTCCTTGATATGCAACACCAAGAAAAACTCCAAGTTTTTCTTCCTCTAAAACCCTAGACAAGAGAAACAAATTTTTTCTCTCTTTTTAATGAGTGGGGCGAAATTTTCATCTTGCCATTACACTTGGAATAACTCTCCTTTTATAGGAGAGTAAATCCTTGGTCTCCAAGTTTCTAATTAATTAAATAAATAATTAAAAAGAAATCACAATAAAGGATAATTCCATTTATAAAAGATTGTGATCAATCAATCAATCAATTACAAATAAATCATCTTTTATTAATCATTAATCACACAAGAAAATCAAATCTTGCATTTAATGAAGTATGAGGCGCCACCCCTAGGGTTTAAAAGCCCACATAAAATGTCTTTTATGTGTATAATATTATCTAGCCCAGCTAAATAATATCCAAGCATATCAATTAATTAGCCCAGCCAATTAATTATCACTGAGGCCCAAATAACAAGAATATCATTCCGAATTACAGAAGCCACATCGGGGACCATGGACCTATAACCAGTAGCTCCAATAATTAATTATTCATCGAATGTATAAGTACATTAATTATTAATTCCGGGATTACGCCACCATAAACCCGCCGAACTCTCACCGATTATAGATGTATACTTATACTCAACCCATAGAGTGAATAAGCGTCCATTGATATAATCACTACATACGGATTAACCCTCCATAGATCGTCCCATTCTCGGTGGGAAGTCTCCGTGAACCCGACTCGAGAATATCTTATCCTTATTTACCATTAACCCTGATGATCAATTAGCACACATATCGACTAGTAGCTAATTAGTCAAATGTGAACTCCGGGATCGATCACTTTCTTAGGGCTAACAAATAAGGGGGATCGTTCTCTACTTCCCGCAGGAAGGAATGGATTCCATGTCTGTGAAAATCGTAACTACTCACTCATCCTGAGATAGTGCCAATGAGAAGTGGCTTGGAACACATATTAAAGTGAACCGTAACTAACACATCAAACACTACCCCGGGACAAGCGAAGATCCTGTGATCACCTCGGGATTAAGGTTGATCCATTTATGATTATCTAATGATTTAATAAGATTCCTCGATTACGGAATTATACCGAGAAATTCAGATTAAATCGGTCCAATCTATATGAATGCCATCATATATAAATGCCCCACGTAGGTACCTCTCTACCGACAATCCGGATAAGACTATCACACCCTAAGGTGTTAGGGCGCATTATTGGTGTTTTAATCAAGAGACCCTAAACTCGATTAAGTTCACCACGGACTAACAGCTTAAGTATATCACCACTAACTCAATCCTCACGTGCATGCCATGCACCGAAGTTAAGCGATTACATCTTGATATACTTAGGGTTTGCAGTAGTGTATTACTTACAAGCACAAAGCAAGTAATAAGGTGAGATAAATTCTGTCATCCATTAAAAACAATTACACAAATTGTCTTTCGGGCACTACACCTAACAATTTCTTACTCTCGTGAATCTTTGCAAAGTGGAAGTAAATGAGTTACTTCGAGAGAGCATGGTATCCAGATTATAAGATACGGTCGTTAATGTTTGACACTCGTCGTACGACTGTATGGATATTATTACAGCGGTAGGATTCTATTTACACGCTAACCGAGCACATGAAAGGTAGTAGTCATTGCTTATTGACTCTTCCGATGATTGAGGGTCATGGACGTGTTGCTAGACGCTATCCATGATCGTTAGAGGTGAAGGCCATTTTCGTAATTGCACCTTATGTCTACGGCCAACATATTCGGAAGCCTATCGGGTCACAAACATATGAACATCAAGTCGGATTAAAATGCGGTTATAGTTGATGACCAAATAAGGAAAGTTTTATCTCATACTATAAAGGTTATAGTGCTAAATTAATATAGTGGTATTTATTTATTATGAATAAATATAATACAAGATATTAATTGTGTTGATTAATTAATTATACATAGGTTGATGTATATTTTGAAATATATGTATATATGATATACATGTATTTTGAAAATTAATTAATCAAAGCATTATATTAATTAAAGAATATTCTGGATGCCAAAAGGTTGGTGTTTGGGGTGCCACTTCTAGTGTATAAAAATACACTTGGATTGTGAAATTTAATTAATAAGATTACCGTAATATTAATATTGGATATTAATTGATTTATGGAAAATAGATTTATGGTAATAAGATAAAGATATATTCAATATAAGATATTGTCAATATATATCTTGGAAATATATTTAATATAAGATATTGAATATTAAATGAGATAAATCAATCAAAGAGATTTTCTTTATTTTATTAAGAAAATATTTTCTCTCTCATCAATCTACTAAGAAACTTCTCCCAATCAGATTGGGGACATATGGGGCGCCACTTTCAACTATAAAAGAAAGGGGTTGGTGATCGCGTGTAAGTCGCTTAACACACACGAAATAATAACAAGAGTACTAGGTCAATCATAGTATAGCAAGGACAAGTCAATGTCGATCCCACAGAGACTATTATTTAATAATGTTAAACACAACCACAACTCATAGGTCAATCGGATAGGGGTGGTCATTGACCAACATAAAGGACAAGTAAATAAAAAAGATGCAAATAAACCAATAATCAATCATATATTGAAAAGGCACTAACCACACTATTCCTAACTAATCTCCCCTTAATCCGTATTCGACTCGTGTGCGTAATTTAGCTACGGGTGCAACTCCTAACCCTATCTACTCCGACAATGGTAGTAGACAATCTATACGCCAGCTACCCTCCTTAATTGGTCCGTAATAGCCCATACGCATAAAGAACTAGAATTGCCGATATTGAGCGCTAACTCATACCGCTAACCCGCCTAGATAGCTGTCGACACTGATCAGCACGTTCCTAGGGTCCATCAAGACTGTGTCCAAACTAACACTTCACTATTCGTATTTCATGCTAGTTTTACGAATACAATAAACAAATTGGCCAGATCTAACCTACTGTTAATTAAACATGTCGATCAACATAGCTAACGCCGAACCACAGAATTAGGATTTACTAGGTATTCAGATCTAGCGATAAAGACCGTCGCAGATCTGAAGAGCGTAACCTATAATTCTGCGTATAATTTGAACGAATCGAATAAAGATTAAGGTTCGTTTAATTAATTCATAGATGATTAGATACAAGCATAATCTAGATCTAACACAAGAACAATCATGAATCTAAGAAGAGAAATAAAACATTGGAATAGATCTTACCCATAACGAAGAACAGAACTACTCTTCAATTCTCTCTCCCTCCGGCGATTCAAGACGATCCATGAAGATCGCAAACCAAACACAATTCAATAATGAAAGAGTCATGACTTAATTGCAAGAAATAAAAAAAGAAAATAAAAGAAGACTTTATTCCCAAAAAGACTACATTGTATCTAGTAGATGAAAAACTAGAAAACAGATGAAGAATGAATGGAATTGATGAATACAATTTCGCAACTCTGAATGACTTTATATAGGTGTATAAACCGACTTAGGGGTAAACACAATGCTTGGAGGACAAGAAAACGCATTTCTGGAAGATTCTGGGCCTCGGTAAACCGCGGGTAACTCCCGGTAAACCGAGGGTATTTTCGTCTTTTTCCTGCTGCCAACTTATTCTGGAATACCCTAGGCCCAGCTTCGGTATTTGGACCATAACTTGGCCTACGCAACTCCGATTTGGATGATTCAAAGTGTGTAAGAATCCTTGTTTCAAGACCTACAACTTTTATGAAGAATTCCAAGCCCAAATCGTCATGTAGGAATTCGTAAATTGCATTGCAAGATCACCAATCAGATTCTCGGGTCCAATCTTCGCTCGAAACACTTCAACCTTCAGCTCGGTTCAGTTCTTTATCGATTAAATCTCTCATTCAGCCCAAATGATGCTTCGAACACTCGTTCATCTGTCAATAAAATCATAGCACACATAGTAGCTTCAATTTCTAGCAAATAACGCATAAAATACATTGTTAATACGCATAATACCAATTTAGTCACCCCGGACGTGGCTTAATGACATTTAGCTAATTAACTCATGATTTCATAAATATTATCCCCATTGAGAACACAAATCCGGGGTAGATTGATGGTAAATAATGATACCAAATTGACCGTCATCAACTACCCCCCACTTACCTTTTGATCGTCCTGAGCAAAAACCAAATCAAACAAACCCCATAACCAATTACAAACTAATTAAGAACAGACTCATTCAAGAATAATAAATAAGATGAGGGTCAACACATATCCATCAGTAATCCATTAAGCACTATGTCGTAGTAGAACCGACGTGTGTGCAATAACTCTCAAACAACAGTGACGCAGACAGAATCACATTATATCAATAAAGATTTCAGGCAAAATATGTATCACGCATCAATCCATAAGTTCCCCATTAATCATCACCTACCAATGAATCAATGTGTCGTGTGATAAACCTTTTGTGATAGTGCATTCAAGAAAAGAATGAAGTTATAGAGACCCCACAATCCTTACTTATCAATGTGCGCACTCGTTCCTCTTGCCTTCAGACTCAGGCAAACAACATGAAAATTTACTTGGGCCGGGAGGACTTGGGGACCGAGTCTTGCTCTTAGGTCATCATTTCTTTCTTTTTATGTGAGGGTCGTGCCCCTTTTGCTACGAGTTCGCTTCCCTCACTGCCTTTATTATATACTTTTTCTTCATTTTTTATGCAATAGCCGTGCGTTTTACGCTCCATCGGCTTTGCTTGGCAGATTCCTCACTCTTTTTTTTAAAGGTTGGTGTTTGGGGCGCCACTTCTAGTGTATAAAGATACACTTGGATTGTGCAATTTAATTAATAAGATTACCATAATATTAATATTGGATATTAATTGATTTATGGAAAATAGATTTATGGTAATAAGATAAATATATATTCAATATAAGATATTGTCAATATATATCTTGGAAATATATTTTATATAAGATATTGAATATTAAATGAGATAAATCAATTAAATGAATTTTCCTTATTTGTTGGGCTTATTTTTATGTTTTGATTATGAGTGTCAGACTAGCTGTTATAGTGCAAATGCAAAAAGATGTCTAGATCAAATGTATAGGTTTATTAGAGTTTGATCCTTGTATAGGTTTGATCAAACAAGCACTGTAAAAGTCAGCTGACTTGTTTCAGTAAACTGGTCAATATCAGTAGGGTAGTTAGGTCAGTAGACTTTTCTGGAACCTGCTGAAGACTGAAGGCTGAGGGCTCAAACTCAGTTAATGAAGGCTAAGGGATCAAACTTAGTGATTAAAGTCAAGGATATGTAATCAGAATTTAGGCAAGTCTGTGATGACCTAAACTGATTACATATACCTTGTGTAGAAGGTCTAAGTTCCATAAGTTGGATGATTAATTGGAACTTGGTTATAATTAAAAAGGTGTAATCTAACTTCACAAGTAAAAGTTAGATAAAAGAAATCAGCTGCATTGTATTTGACATACGTAAAAAATTTACATTCGGCAGATGATAAGTATTACGAAAGATACCGATGAACTCCGCTTGATATAATATATCGGTTAATTCAAGATTACATTGGAAGATTGCATGGATATGGACAGCCAACTACCTCTGATTTATCAAACAAATCAAAGGCTGAGATTAAAAGAACGTTGGGATGATTCGAACTTTATCCAATGGTTATAAGTCAAAGGTGACAGATCGCCTTTCAAAAAGGAATTCGATAAATGTCGATCCCTATGAATAGTGATGAAAGCAAGTCAAATGGGACAAAAACCAGAACGGTTATATTTGAATTTCAAATACAAGTCACATGCATTCCTACCTATAAATAGAGGACTTTCAACTCAGAAAAAGATGATGATTGATGAACTTTAAGAGAAAAATATAAAAGATAATTCCAGTGAAAAAGCACCTCTGAACCTCTTGAGCTTAACTTATCGATCCAGAGAAAATCTCCAAGTGTATTCTCGCATTCAAGCTACATCAAGTTTACACACTTGAAGATTGCAAGCAAATGATTATCTCATCCTAATCAAGTCACCATGAATCAAATCATTTACTTGATTCAATCTTTATTTTACATGAACTTGTCAAGACAAAGAAGCATCTGTTAAAGCGAAAAGCTCGTTGTTTGTAGTGGAGCCGTGAAGAGGCAATCCTACCTTTCAAGGACCAAGTGGAAGACCTTGGAGCAAAGAATCCTACTGCCTTCTAGTTTTCGCCAGTGAAGCCATAGTCATTGGTGAAGGACAAGCAATCTTAGGAATCTTTGTAATGATACATCAAAGATCTCAGTGAATTACCTCCAACATCACAAGAGAAGAGTGGACTCGACAGTGATTACACCACCGGAACCACTATAAAATCACGCTTACTTACTTTCTACATTTACATTCTCAGTATCTAGTTTATTATACACATCAACCTACTGAATCTAGCAACTGAACTCACACACATACACTACTGAGTATCTAATACTTAGTATCATATTTAACAACAAGTTTCAAGGCTTTATTTTTTATTTAAATCCGCTGCACAAATTCAAGAAACTTAACCATCAAGAGACTCATCAGTATCAAAGAAAGCTACTGAGGTATCAACAGAGACTATCAAGCATCAAGAGTCTTTGAACTTGCTGAGTTTGTTAACTCCAAAAAGTTTTAAGTGTTAAGTTTATTCACCCCCCCTCTAAACTTAACCAAAGCCTTTTCAAGGGACCAACATTATTTTATTAGGAAAATGTTTACTCTCTCATCAATCTACTAGGAAGCTTCTCCCAATTAGATTGGGGACATATGGGCGCCACTTTCAACTATAAAAGAAAGGGGTTGGCTAGCTCTTTTGTACATCATAATTCCAAGTGCTAATTGTTCTTGTGAAAAATAAGAGAACTTCTTAGAGGGAGATTATAGAGAGAGAAAAGATGGACCTAGTAGTCGAGTTTTTCTAGTAGCAATCATTGGCGGGATTCTGGCGGGGTGCTCGTGTGGATTACTAGTAGAGGCCGGACACATGGACGGCTCGCGCACATCTACTCCTTCCGGACGATCAAAGCGTCGATCTTTTAGATCAACCAAGGTGATATTACCGTCCACTCTCTTATATGTTTATTGTTTAAACGAAAACGATCCTGGATTGGAAATCAATTTTTGAAATTCCGCTGCGCTACTCGATTGATTTCCTAACACCTACTCCACCATCACCCTATCCTACCCAACAACATCTTACCTACCTTACCCCACCACCTACTCTACTCTACCATCACCCACCCATACCCCTAGCACACCCTACCCTACCCACCCCTACTCTACCTATCCTACCCACCCACCACACCCTACCCTACCTTACCCGCCACCTTACATTACCCTACCTTACCTACCACCTTACCCTACCCCACTTTACCATCTTACCCTACCCTACCTTACCTACCACCTTACCCACTCCCACCCTACCTACCCACCCTACTTTACCCCACCCCATCCTACCCTACACTACCTTACCCATCACTCTACCTTACACTACTTTACCTACCTTACCCCACCACCTACTCTACCCTACCCCTACACCCCTACCCTACCTACCTACCCTACTTCATCACCTACCCTAACCTAACCTAACCTACCCTACCACCCACCCACTCTTATCCTATCACCCATGTGTTTTGTCGATTTTCATTTTATTACATCGCATTCCATCTTTTTTTTTGTAAGAAATGAAAATGGACAATTTTCATTCCATTGGAATAAAATTTCATTACATTCCCTTATAATCATACACAAACATTGGAATGGAATGAAAAATAATTCCATTCCATTCCATTTCGTCTTAACAAACGTATCATAAGTGAAGTTATGATGCAGGCTCATGCCTGGGATTGAAATACTTGTGGTGGTTTATTCTAAGATTGTAAAAGGTCCATCGAGCCCTTGTCTAATTCTTTAAGCCTTAAACCGTACGAGAAAAGAGAATGACATGTACTTATATAAGAGTTTGAGCCATTAGATATGATCATGATCGATGTGAATCAGGCCAACATAGAAAGAAATATGAGAGACTGCCTCATGATTTCAGTCACGATGTAAGTAGCAAAAACATGTTGATTTTTACTCTTGCAAGAATAAAGCAAATGTGCTTCGGACCAAGTCACCGCAGAGCCTAGAGCCTACCTAAGGCACCACAACAAGAGGTCATAAAAACTCATCATGCTTGCACTGAGCTCGAGAGTTTGCCATGGTCCTAGGAGATATCGTGTATTAACCACTGAGAACCTGAGGCCTACCCATTGCCTCGAACATCTGGTTCGTACATCTTCCTAATATCCTTGAAAACCCTTTGAAATACGGTGAAGTGTTATGGGCCCACATAAGTCGTAGTAGCCGCGGACATATGCCCAATGAGCTAAACAACCCCTTCTTCTTTTTTTCTTCACGAAAACAAGCTATAACTTTTTTAAATTGTTCAAATAATTACAAGAGAAAATCAAGAATAAGGACAAAAGTAAGCATTTTAGATCAAAACAGTACTTGTGTGCCCCATATTGCAGATAACTTCAGTTCTAAAAAAATAAAAATAAAAATAAAAATTGAACCCTTGAAAGCTATTGACAACATTAATATACTCCACATTGATCAAATAAAATTAGTACAAAATCTTCCTTTTATTCATGTAAAAAAAAAAGAAAAAAAAGAGTACCCCTCTTTTACAAGAGAACAGTCAATCAAACTACCATAACAAGTTCAATTACACAATTTATCTTATGCTGCCTACATGTATCAATAATTTTATCATATAATAAATGTCGCTTTTTATAACAATTATACACTTCGAGTAACCGAGACACGAAGAGGCCATCGCATAGAAAGTAAATATTTCATCATTGCCATATCATACATTTGATCTTCATCTTCAAAAATCATTTTATGAAGAAAAAAAATGTCCTTCTTCAATGGTTATGGCATTTCCACAACTTTGTACATATCACTTGTAATTTCTGTTAACCACAAACCCGGAAACAATGTCTGCAACAAAAAAAAAAAACCCAATAAAACAGCAATTTTTGAAATTATCTTTTTAAAATTTGTGAAAATAAAATATGAAATAAAAAAAGAATGGCACCGAAATAAGGAAGTGGATCGATTGACTTACATCCATTACTTTCTGAACGTATCTGGGCCGTTTATGTGGCCGGCGAGGAGGTCTCCGACCGGCGAAAGCTAAGAAATCCTCTTCAATTTCGCGTTTTGATAGTGGAACGGAAAACTTAGCTCTTTCTTTTGTCTCTATGGAAGTGGTGGCGCCGCGTCGTGGTGCTTTGTTCTCTTCCGGTGGAGATTTCGGATCAGAAACTATTACATTAGAATTCAATCCTTGACCGGCGACGGTCATTACCGACACATCACCGCCGGCAGCAGAGCTAGTTCCGGCAACATTAGGTGGCTGCGGTGACTTACATGCCGCAGCTCTCCTAGTGCGCAAGTTCCAAGGAGGGATTGCGTTTGACGGAGGAGAAGCATTGTTCGCCGGAGAAACTGACGGCACCGGCGGTGAGGTGTGATTGTTATCATCAACTTGATCCGGTGTATCCAAACCATCTCTCAACATAGCATCTTTCATCTTATCCGTCTCTGTTTGAAGATCAAACATTAGCTTCTCCCTTACCGCAGCGATCCCATCTCCTTCCCTGCTTCCGCCACCGGCACCGGCACCGCCCCGTTCACCGTCACAAGACTTCATCGACTTCAATTTGCGGTTAGACTCACTGTAATGATGAGAAGAATCCGGACGAACCTTAAAATTGTAACCGAATTTCCTAAAATCAGATCCACGCCGGTCATCAGCTACCGCCGGAGACGATGGTCGGTCAATGAATTCCTCCCTTTCTTTCCGCTTCCCGAGGCTGGAACGCACAAATCTGTCAGCATTATTAGAACCACGAGTAGGGAATGAAGCGGACGCCGCGGAGGACGGGCGGCGGACGACGGCGGAGATTTTGCCGTTGAGTTAACTTTCATGCATCTCAAGAATTTCTGATTCCCCCACCTTAACCCATCTGGAAGAGCGAAATTATGCAACGGTGGTTTGGACGATGATGATGATCTCTCCGACTCCATCGCCATGAACAAACACCTTCTTGTGCTTGGTATTTCCTTAGAATTGGTAAAATTAATTAGTTGCTGATTGTTGGAGTAAAAAGGCTGAAAATTTGATTCTAAAATTCTGATAACTGGGCTAGAAGAAAGACTAGGAATTTTTCCATTTTCTTATTTTGGATTTTCAATTGAAGGAGAAGAAGAAGAAAAAGGTAAAAAAAAAAATGGTGGGTGTGGTTTGTGAAAATGGGGGAAGAGCGAGTTTATATATGGGGGTGACGCAGGAAGAGATGTAGTTTGAGGTGTTCGGCCTCCGGAAGATGAGATATATTATTTTTTTTATTTTTTTTTGGACATTCGTGTTTAACTAATAGTTTTTTTTTTACTCAAAAAATAAACATTCTTTCGAATTTTTGGAAAATCCCATGTAATGTAGTATTTGATGATGTGTCTATTTATGTATCTCGGATGGTTTTTGCATCCCTAGCCGGAGCAATGGAGTTTCGTCAGGCCGTGTGCTCTTCTCACACGGGAGCTGAGGGGGTCTGTTCATCCGGTTATATGGAGTGCACCTCTTGTGGGTAGTTGAAAATGTAATTATGATGCTTATGTCACGGACTCTTCAGAGATGCGCTCCGTTCAATTGTTCTTTTTTCGCTTTAGCCTCGACCCTGGTATAAGTCATGAGATTCTGGAGATGCATGCGATTATATTGGCGATGGAAGAGACTATTCGATTGGGACTTTCTATAGTCACCTTCGAAACTGATTGTCTGTCATATGTTCAAGCATTGTTGCGACCGTCGAATGATTTATGCTGCCTTCAATTCTTGTAAGACGCGATCGTATTTGCGTTTTGTCATCCTTTGTTTCTGCATCCTTTACATTTGTAAAAGCGCATTCGCAATTTTTCCGACGTATTTATTGGCTGTAAAACTAGTTAGCTCATATTGGTCATGTTGTTTGGGAACAACCCCTCCTCATGATGTACTTTCCGCCGCTATTGCAGACTTGACTTAATAAAGAGTTTATTTTCTTCAAACAAAAAAAAAAACATTTAATCTACGGTGATACCATATTTTTTGTTATTATACTTTTTGGCTTTCATATAAATAAAAATAAAAATAAAAAACTCACAATTATTTATAAATAAAGACAAAAGGTATAATAACCCAATCTATTTTTAAATTTTTTTTTCTGAAAAAACAAGAAATTTTATTAATTAATCAACGTCCGCAAAACACGTGGCTAGAACATCTCGTGAGGGTAAACTATCTTAGAAAGTCACATCAAGTAAAGACAAAACGTGACGCGTAAGAAGTTGCGCAAGTATATTGCCCCTACGACGAACAAAAGGGAAAGAAATAGAATCAAAACTAGGGAGTAGAGCTAAGCAATCCCTCAGAAGACAACCTTGAGCAGTGATGTCCTCCACAGGCTGTCGGAGCCGCTACACACAAGCCAGACAGTCACTTTCCATCTCCACCCTCCGCAAATGCAATCGTTGCGCCTCTCTATTGCCAAGTAAATACCTCGAAGCTCCATGTATTCCGGTCGACCTCCCCCATCAAAAGGATAGCCCGCGGTGTGCAAGACTGTCCCAGCAGAATCTCGAAAAACAAGCCCGATACCTGCACTATCCTCTCGTACCGCAACATCAACATTACACTTGACTACCCTCGTGGCGGGCGAGCCTAAGATCCGCCAAATCTTTGGTGCGCCCAAAGACCCGATAAGTCGCCAGGGCCTCCGAAAACTCAGCAGTCGCTGCTAAAGAACGCGCACAAACCGTCGAAACATAAACGGCTTGGCCATCAAACACCGCCGAGCAGCGAGCTTTCCATATCCTCCACATCAACCCTACAACCCTCACAATGTCGGGTATCCCCCGCTCCGACAAGAGGCGCATAAAGAAATCCGCAAAGGTAGACGTACAAAGATACCGCAAAACCTCATAGTAAGGGGAGGCCCGCCAAATCCTATCTCAATCATGTCACATTTAAACAATACATGCCGTAAAAACAAGTTTACGAATAAATAAAAAAAATAAAAACAAATTTTGTATCTTATATCGTAAACCAAATAATATTATTATTATTATGAACCAAAAGTGTATTACACCGAGCAAAAATGAAGTAAATTGCTTAATACTGAGCAGTGATCGGTACATAATTGATTTTGAAAACAAATGGATGACCCCTGCAACGGTAAAGAGCGTCGTTAAAAAGGCAGGATTAAACTTTTAAAAGAAAAAAGTAACGTCTAGGATTAACGTCCTATCATTATCAGACACGATCTACAAACGTTGGGAATTCGAAGGAAAACAACCTTATATAACCAATATGAGCTAATCTCTGTAATCTTGTGTTAACATTTCTTCACCAACACACTTAAGCTATTCCTCTTGCATTCAGGAGCTGACGCAGGATCTCGGATAAGGGGGACAATAATTTTTTTAAAGGTAAATAAAAAATTTAAGGGAGGCAAACGATATGCTTTGTACATATCTGAGTATAATTTTTCCAGATTAAGTGCCCCCAAGGTTTAAGGTGCATGCAAACAAATGTACATAGGCCAAGTTAAGAGGATTTATTAGTAAGTCATTTTCTAGTTTTCTTAAGCATTCAAAATTCAAGTTTATCTTCTGGTTTATTTGGAAATCAAGGAATGATTGGCTCTTTAACAAAATCATGGTTGACCCTTCCGTCTCTGTTGCTCTAGCTGAGAAAGAATGGGCAGTTTTTTATAATGCGAATGCTAACCCTGGCATTTTGGATCCCGTCTGTGTTTCTGCTGCAGGTCCTCCCAATATGCATATATGCATGGTCTGAACTCATCCTTGGCTGGCTCCAATGGCTTCCAAAATATGGACTATGTTATCCATACAGATGCAACATCGACTGACGTTTCTAAAGCCCGCAGCAGGAGACGGTGTAGCAGTTTTAATTTGATAAGAGAATCTCAACCTTGTGGAAATTTGGGGTCGTGCTTTCCATAGTACGTATTTCATCCGCTTCTTCGTGCTTAAACATGACAGAGAAGTAGTTGGGTGGTCTTTGATCAAAGCCAAGGAAAAGGATGGAATAACATTGCTTTAAAAACGGATTGCCTATAATTAATGCGAAGCCCCCATCACCGGATGTTTTAGTAGAAGTTTACATATCGTTAGTCATGGTGCTTTTGCCAAAAGTCGACTACTCCAACCAAGATAAAGGCCGCAATCAATGACTCAATTTTACCTTGCCATTGAAACATCACCAAGTCGCAAGCTTTGGTCATCAATTGAAATGGGGTGATGAAATCCCCAATTCATGGAACCCTAATTAACCACGAGGATCAATTGAAGGTAGCCTCATTAACTGTGACAAAACACCATTAAAACCCAGCATGCATCCTAATTAACTATCAAAAACACCAAGAACAGTAGCTCTGTAAGAAACAAGCACAACAAAAAAAGCTACACGAAATCACGGACACCAAATCCAAGAATGGCGCAAACAAAAACGGCACCAAGTGAAGACACACTCAAATTGAGGCAAAGTGAAGCCTAAAATTAGGGAAAAAATAAAACGACCACAAAGATACACGAAAACACACTGCGTTCACCGAAAAGTAGAGCCAATACAAATCACCAAGCCGCAATAACAACCAAAATCACGACTATGTCAAGACCGAGCAACAAAAGAACGGCATGAAGACAAAAACCAAAATAAAGACTCACCGGAGAAGACAACTGAAATCGTGAAATGGTTCATTGATCGAGTAGCAAGCGTATTTATAGAAGAACAAAGACAAGCTACCGGAGAAGAGAAACGAAGCAACCAAGCTACCGGAGAAGAGAATCGAAATCGCTGAAAATGTCCATTGATTCGGCAGCAAGCGAATTTATAGGAAGAGACTCCCAGGCGGTGGTGGGGGGATGATGTCAGCGCACAAACAGAGAAGCCACAAGACGACAAAAGTTTTGGTCGTACCAGGAGATGCAAATTTAATAGTTACTACATAGTATGATAAACATAAACGTGTAGCAATAATAATACAACCCGGTTTAAGGCATTACACTAACAGTTTTAACATAGTTTTTCAATACTTTGTTTAGTGAAATTCATATAGGATTTCAAAGGTTCATCCATGTTAAGATATGAGTTAGAACCAATTAATTAGGAGATGCTTCAAAAGCCATGATGCGCTTTCTATGATTCAAATTAAAAAACCGACATCGCCATGACGGTGGTGTAAAACCTTAAACTTTTAATTGAGGTATAGTTGTCCTTTCATAATAGAAAAGATTTTTACGGATTAACAAAATCAACGAAAAAATGTGTTTGACCGGGAGGTGGAATGCCCCATTTATCCGAGTACAGGTCCGGACTTGGGAGAGTGATGCGATTTTACACACCCCGGTTACGCAAGGCAGACACTTATATAGGCGCATTTGGTATTATGACCGTCGGGGCATTTACTTGGTTAAATCCGGCTATAGACTGGCATTATCGTTATATAGTCTGGCAGCGTCAGAGTCGAGGGGGCCGGATACAGTATGAAGTGTTAGGAAATCTATGCGGGAACGCAGCGGAATTCAAAATTTTATTTCCTTTAACCAGGATCGACTTCGTTTAAGCAATAAACAAATAAGCTAGTAGAAGGTGGTTACTTTGGTTGATCTAAAAGATCGACGCTTTGACCGTCTAAGGAGAGTAGCGATGCACGGAGCCGCCCAAGCGTTCGGCCTCTACCGGTGATCCACACGAACAGCCCGCCGGATGTTAGGAAATCTACGCGGAAACGCAGCGGAATTCAAAATTTTGATTTCCTTTTACCCAAGATCGACTTCATTTAAGTAATAAACAAATAAGCTAGTAGACGGTGGTTACCTTGGTTGATCTAAAAGATCGACACTTTGACCGTCTAAGGAGAGTAGCGATGCACGGAGCCGCCCAAGCGTTCGGCCTCTACCGCTAGTCCACACGAACACCTCGCCGGAATCCCATCATGGATTACTACCAGAAAAACTCGGTTGCTAGACCGACTCTTTATCTCTCATAAATCTCTCTCTAGGAAGCTCTTTATTTTTCATAAAAACTATTAGCTCTTGAAATTGTGTTGTACAAAAGAGTTAGCCAACCCCTTTCTTATATAGGTGTTGGGGCGCCACTTTCAATTCCCAATCTGATTGGGATTAGCTTCCTAGTAGATTGGGGAGAAAGAAAATATTTTCCTAATAAAATAAGGAAAATATATTTTATTGATTTATCTCATTTAATTTAATATCCTATATTTTTTATTTCAAATATATTGTCAATATCTTATATTGACTATATTTATCTTGTTACCATAAATCTATTTTTCCAAAATCAATAATATCTAATATTAATATTATGGTAATCTTATTAATTAAATTACACAATTTAAATGTATCCTATACACTTGGACTAGGCGTGAATATGGCGTCCCTTTAGCCAAATATTTGGCATCCGGAATATTCTTTAATTAATATAATGCTATGATTAATTAATTTGCAAAATCCATGTATATCATATACACATAAATTCGACATACATATCTAATATATGTATATTTAATTAATCAACATAATTAATATCTTGTATTATATTTATTCGTAATAAATAAATACCACCCTATTAATTTACCACTATAACCTTTATAGTATTGAGATAAAACTTTCCTTATTTGATTATCATCTATAACCACATTTTAATCCGACTAGATGTTCATATGTGTGTGACCCGATAGACTTCCAAATATGTTGGCCGTAGACACAAAATGCAAATTACAAAAATGCCCTTCATGCCTAACGATCACGGGATAGCGCTCAAAGCAACACACCGTGACCCCCAATCATCGGAAGAGTCAAATGCAATGATCGCTACATTTCATGTAAAAGCGATTACTGTGTAACTTACAATCCTATCGTTTGTAATAATATCCATACGGTCGTTGGCAGTGTCAAAACATTAATGATCGTATCTTATAATCTGGATATCATGCTCTCTCAAGTAACTCATTTACTTCCACTTTGCAAAGATTCACGAGAGTAAGACATTCCTTATAAGAAGGCCCTTTCGGATATTCACCCCTACCGATGATAAGTACGCAATTCCAGACGACCAAACATGTATGCTCCGCATTCTTCAAGATCACACCCAATCACTACCGCATAATCTCCCCATGGCTAGGGAAAAACCTCAATAGTGTCAAAGCATGACAATCCACACTGTGATGCCATGAAGACTCCGGTCCTAAGGATACTTACACAACCGCCACATAGTGTGACACTTAACCGTGTAAGTGGGTTAGTCTAACGTCGCATTCTCTAATACACGCCCACGCATACCCAAGTGTCTCCATACTTCAATAGGCGAGATCTATCCTGCCCCTTAAATATGTAAGACATCTAATACGTGCTAGTCTGCTTATACTATCAATGCCCTGTTTAATAGTACATCGGCTGAGATACATTTAAGTATCAAACTTATTAAAGTGATTAGAGATCTCATCAACCATAATCGCCTATCATGATTTCTATCATCACGCTTTAATACTAAGGACGTTATCATATAACAATTCATAATTGGTTCTTTAAAAGAACAAATATATGACAACATAAAAGTCATTTAATATATGTATAAACATAAAAAAATAGTAGAAATGATCCGACCCGGTCGGATCCGGTCCAACCCGATTGGGTTTAGGACACTATTTCAACACCGGAATCCTATCATGGATTGCTACTAGAAAAGCTCGGTTGCTAGACCTACTTTTTCTCTCTCTCAAAACTCTCTCTAAGAAGCTCTCTATTTTTCACAAGAACTATTAGCTCTTTGAATTATGATGTACAAAAGAGCTAGCCAAGCCTCCCTATTTATAAGGTGACATGCGCCCCTATTGTGTCCTAATCTGATTGGGATTAGCTTCCTAATAGATTGAGGAGAAAGAAAACATTTTTCCAATAAAATAAGGAAAATACATTTGATTGATTTATCTCATTAATATTCAATATCTTATATTAAATATATTTGATATATATTGACAATATCTTATATTGAATATATCTTTATCTTATTACCATAAATCTATTTTTCCAAAAAATCAATTAATATCTAATATTAATATATGGTAATCTTATTAATTAAATTGCACAAATCCAAATGTATCATATACACTTGTAAATCTCCGCCTTATCCAAAATAATTGGCATCCAAAATACTTTTTAATTAATATAATGCTATGATTAATTAATTTGCAAAATACATGTATATCATATATATACATTTTTCAAATTTAGGTATCAGTATACATATTTAATTAATAAACATAATTAATATCTTATATTATATTTATTCATAATAAATAAATACCATTGATGACCAAATAAGGAAATAATTTATTTCATACTATAAAGGTTACAATGGTAAATTAATATGGACTATAACCACATTTTAATCCGGCTAGATGTTCATATGTGTGTAACCCGATAGGCTTCCGAATATGTTGGCAGTAGGCACAAAGTGCAAATTAAGAAAATGCCCTTCATACCTAACGATCACAGGATAGCGTCTAAAGAACACACAATCGTGACCACCAATCATCGGAAGAGTCAAATGCAATGACTACTACCTTTCACGTGAAATAGTTACCGTGTAAATAGAATCCTATCGCTATAATAATATTCTTATAGTCGTTCGTCGAGTGTCAAACATCATCGACCGTAACTTATAATCAGGATATCATGCTCTCTCGAAGTAACTCATTTACTCCCACTTTGCAAAGATTTACGAGAGTAAGACATTCCTTATAAGAAGGCCATTTCGGATATTCACCCCTACTATTAGGGTACGCGATTTCCAGACGACCAAACATGTATACTCCGCATGCTTCAGTCTCACACCCAATCACTACCGCATGATCGCCCCGTGGCTAGGGGAATCCTCAATAGTGTCAAAACATGACAATCCATACCGTGATGCCATGTAGACTCCAGTCCTAAGGATAATTACACAACCGCCACATAGTGTGACACTTAATAGTGTAAGTGGGTCAGTCTAACGTACGTATTCTCGAATACACGTCCACGTACAGTCCAAGTGTCTCTACACTTCGATAGACGAGATCTATCCAGGCCCTTAAATACAGAAGACATCTAATACGTGCTAGTCCGTTCGTACTATCAATGCCCTATTTAATAGAACATAAGCCTAGAGACATTTAAGTATCAAACTTATTAAAGTGATTAGAGATCTCATTAACCATAATCGCCTATCATGGTTTCTCTATCACGCTTTAATACTAAGGACGCTATCATATAACAATTCATAATTGGTTCTTTAAATGAACATATATATGACAACATAAAATCCATTTATAGACTTTCTTAACCGAGTAATTTAACTCAGAAGCTAAAGTTCTTTTGTTAGGACAAGGTAGCTGGGCATTCATTATAAATAGTAGACAACGGGCAGTTATTTCAGCTAAGATAGTGGGAGTGATATAAGGAAATAATTTTTGGATTTTAATCCTTGAATATCAAAGAAATATAATTTCTGTTTTCAGATTCGTTGGAACAAATGGATTCACTTTCACATCGATAATGTAGTTGCCTTAAATAAAAGTGAATATGACATTTGTATACGATTCTAAGACTCGGACTTTTGTATGATAAAGTCAGATCCACTGAGTAATGCTGAAAAGGTATATATATAACACATCTTAAGCTATTAAAGACAAATGGTTTCCATATTAAGATAAACGATTCTTCAGCATCTATTAATTAGTGCATATATCCTAAAGATAAGATCTGAAAACTGGCTAAGGGTGATTCCTATCTCCCGCCTAAGAACACTATCTCAAAAGAAAATGACTAAGTAAGCTTTCAATTAGGAAAGATTAATAGAGCTAAAGAAGTATCATAGCTTGTTCATTGATGGAAGTCAACTTCACTGCACTTTTGTATGTGATCTAGCCCCCGTTTATCACTTTATTGGCATGTTTTGGGTAGATTTAGACCTGTTTGAGAGTAATATCGAGAGTTATACGCACGGGGAGTTAAACTATCACATCGATAGTAAACTCCGCCTTTTTGATGATATTTAACTCTTTTCCGAGTACTTTTGTCTTGCAGAATTATGCGGGGTGTTTTGTTAGTGTGTTTATTGCAGGACTTAGGTGACTCGAGGGCCCGGAAGGCGATATTTTAAAGTGAAAGAGTTTATCAAGGCACAATTGTGGCATGGTAGTTGAGAAAAGTCATGTTTGGAGCAAAATCAAGGCAAACGAAGTTTGCTTATACCCAAATCGGCGCTTGCAGTGAGCCTCGACCGAACGGGCATTTGCCCATTCCAAACGGGCGCTCACGGGTGATACTTCATTCAGAAAGTTGGGTTTTCAGCTAGACGGGCGTCCCAATAACCCCCAAACTGGCGTTTGGATATGTTCAGCCCGAATCAAGAAAGCTCATATAGATTAGACGAGCGTTCAAGGTAGTCCAGACGTTCGTTCGTGGAAGAAAAAGCCCTAATATCATCAAGATTACCACCGGACAAGCGTTGACATGACTCGAGCGCTGCTTTGGCGCCGACAAAGCATATTTCACCATGCCTGTTCGTTAATCATTATTTTGACCTATCTTGTAGGCATTTTCTGGTCAAGTCGTCTTCATGAAAGTTGTAGGAATTGAACGGACTTTCCAACGCATCTTGAATCGCTCAAATCGGAGCTCTACAATCGAAAGTTATCACCAGCCATCAAGACGAGTTAAATGGGCCAAGTTGGTCGGCCCAACTAGGTCAAGGTCGCGATTTTGCCTCTATATAAGTGCGGCTAAACCTAAGAAAACAAATATTCTGACTTTTATTGGCCTAGACTGAGTTCGAGGTCGGCTTAGAGTGCTTTCACCCACCGCGGCAAGCGGTTGTTATGACAGTTGACATCTAAATAGTTGGATTAGAGCTTTGGACTAGGCTCCGTATTTCAATTTCTTAGTTTAGATTTTTAAAATAGAGTAGAATACAATATTCAATCGATGGCTTGGTGGAGTTCATGCCTGGGATCATTGTATGAATTAAAGGTTGATATCTTTGCTGATTTAGGATTCAAAAGTCTTGATCTGCAATGTTTTGATCTTCATTATTGTGAGTTTTCGACTTGATTTGTTTTCTCTCAATATTGTTTTGATTGTGTAGATCATTAGTTTGATGAAATTTACTCTGGATAAAAGTCTTGATTCAGATCTTTGTGTATGTCGTGAAATAATAAAAGCTTCGATCTTTTGTCTTGTTCATATACTCTTTGCCCTCTGATTTTAACACAAGTTTTGTATCGATTCAATCTCCTCGTGGGATCGACCTTGGACTCTGACGCACTACCTCACGATCGACCGGTTCAACTTTGCCGGTTAAAAAGTGAGTTTTGCCTAAGGTTTCGAGTTTTATAAATTGTATTTGATCGAGCGGATGCGAAATCCTTACTTATCAAATTGGCGCCGTTGCCGAGATTGTTTGTCGATATCAAAAATTGTGTTAGGTCGAGAGCGAAAAAATGAAAACATTTTGATATTATGTGCTTAGACTAGGTTTGAATGCAATTTTGGTACTCAACCCAATCCCTTTATGGGGTTATTATATTAGGTTGATATCTTGTAGGTTGTCCTAGAACTTGGGCCTAGGTTTTATCAATCTTGTTTTATTTAGATTTCGATAGAGCCATGGGATCTTGAAGTGATATTGTCTGAACTCGGATTGAATACGACTTTGGTACTCAACCCACCTTCCTTTATGGGTTGTTATATTAGGTTGATATCTTGTAAGTCCGGCTAGAATCAGGGCTTAGGGCCTTCGGCTACCATGACTTTTTGAGGATCTAAAATATCGTGTGTGTGTGTGTGTGCAAAAAAAAAAAAAAAAAAAAAAAATAAAATAAAATTGTTGTGCGCCATATTTTGGTGTGCACAAGAGAAGTGTGTTATAAAAAAAAATAAAAATTTGTGTTAGGTCAAACCAAAAAAAAAAAAAAAAAAAATAGAGAGGACTTTTGGAATAAAGCAAGCTTAGGTGTGTCTAAGAGGAATTCGCGATGAATATAGTGAGGAGTATTTGATTGTGATACATGCTTTCACTACTTGACATGGATGTTTTAATGTGACCCTCTGTGGCCTTTATATGATATGCGTAGATATTCTGTTCTTTTACCTTTATGGTTATTTTTCCATCTATTGCGGTCCATGTTGAGTGATCGTTTGTGTTTCGAGTCTATTGATGTGGCATGGCTTCTTTATTTTATATCCCCAGTGTATCTGTTGCATACTTTTGGCACGTGGACCACGTCCCGTGCATGTGTTTGCGTTGTTTTCTGTCTATTTGACTTTAGGTACACGGGATGCGCTTATAAGAAGATGTCACGAGATTCGTTCACGCCTTTCTGCCGGGTCTAAAGCTAAGTCTTCTTTCTCTTTCATTCACACAATTGAGGACAAAGAGCCATTCAAAGTGTGGGGTGGTAGATTTAGCTTGGTTTGAGTTGTATGTTTAAATGTGCCGATTCGGTAATATACTTAGTCTGCAGGTCCGTTTTAGTCAGATTTTAAAATATTTCCAAGGTTTTCACGTCCGTTTGCATGTTTAAACTTCACATTCTCTTGGTAAACGACTTAGCGAAGTAGTAAATGCTTATAGCAAGACGCTAGGTTTATCTTATAAACGGAAGTTCTTTTGCACGTTTAGCTTCAATTTCATGGGCCTTAGGATCTAGTGAACGATTATGGTAGACTTGAGCACACTACGACTGCCTAGATCCCATTTTGTAACTTCAAGGCGAAATATAAGGATTGACCCTGGTAGGACACGGGATGACAGTCCTGGCGCTTCTTTGACACAACCAGAGCCAAATAAGTCAAAATCCCAACATTTTCCCCTCGTAGCCCCTTTAAGCCTTGATAGGACGGTCTGACCACCGTCCGAAATGGGCCGTGTTGGTTACTTAGCCTGTATTACCCTAACCCTGAGCCTTATTTTTGGTCCGTTTCTTTTGATCACCCTACAAGTGGACTTAGTCGTTACTTTAGACACACTTGCTGAATCAAGTGTGGGGTGGGAGATGGTGCGTGTTTCGAGAGGAGTTGGTTAGTATGAGCTAATATGATGAAGGGGAGGAGCTCGAGGAATCTATTGTGAGGCTTGTTGGTTCGAGAATAAATATAAAGTTGAAAGAATGAAACAGAAAAAAATAGAAGAAAAAGAAAGTTTGAATAAAGTTGAAAAAAAGTCAAGGGAGGATGTTTTGAGTAAATGAAAGTATGATGTTAAAGTTGGGGTTGTTTATCAATGAGTATAGAAAGATCGAAGGAGTTTGGTGTGGTTTAATATGTTTTGAAATAGAGAGTAGATGAGATGATTAGGTTCACTCGTATTTTCTTTTCTCTAGTCCCAAAATTTCCTTTCGATTAACCCCGTCATGCAAAGCAAAATATAACAAGTAATAAAATAAATCCGGTTTACCCCAAGTGCAGGGATCGTAGTATAGCGATTAAAAACCGGAGTCGATCCACAGGGAATCGAGGTTGTTTATCTAGTTTTTATTAACTAACCTAAGGATGTCACGACTACTATTACTAAAAAGATTATAACAAAAATAGAAACGACTAACACTTAACAAAATTAAAAACGAAAATATCGAAAGTAAACTGGACAGAAGATCAAAGATCTAAAACCAGGAAGGATAGTTACGAACCGGTTTAACTAAGTTAATTCTAATCTATAAACTAAGAAGACAATAAAAATTGCTACGATTACTACGATGAAAACGAAGCAAGACAGCACAAACGATTTTTCTCAATTAATTTAACAACGAACAAGCAATGATCCACCGATTCCCGCAACCCTCAATTTCGACTCTAGATTATCTTGTGGTGATTTAACGAAAATTGTGATTCACCTATCGAAGGTATGAACTCCTAATCTCTTAGAAAAGTTCGTCTATCAATCTTTTATCTTTCGATTTTAAAGATTAACGCTTTCATAACAGAGGTGTGAAATCTCTCAATTTCGCAATCTAGACATTCAACCTAACAACTCTCGTTAATTAGATTAAAAATCCAATCTTTACTACGGTGATCTAAGGTTTAACAACGACTCTCGTCAAACGTTAAACATCAAATAGCAACCATCTCTCGATTTAAATTGCATAATCAATAATCAAAACATAGAAAAGATACAATTTTTATTAAAACTTACAAGATAATCCAAATTCGAAATCGAGATGTTGCTAAGAATCGGTGTCACAAGGCTTGTTGCAACGTGCTTTAGCCTCTCATCATCGTATGATTGCTTGAAATCATTTCAGATTTCAACTGTTGATTCATAGGTCGTATTCTCCGGAAATAGCTATGACTTTAACAACAACGATATTTTGATAATTTCCCGAGCATTACAACAATACTACGGTATTATTATTTTTTATACATATATATATATATAAGTCTATAAGTATATATATAAGTATATAAGTATATAGATCTATATATATGTATATAAGTATATATATATATATTGATACTACAAAAAAAATAAAACAAGAAAAATGGAAGGAGAAGAAATTAGATATATATATATATATATATAAGTACTACAACAAAGAAAATTAAGAACAAGAAAGAAAAAAAATGGCCGAAAAGCAAAGGCAAGGATTCTGTTGAAGTTGAGCCTATTTATAGGGAAATTTGCCAAGGCCGGATCGATCCGGGAAAGGGCCGGATCGATCCGTGCAAATCTAATCGATTCTATCCAAATCTTCTGGATGATTTGACATATATTGGATTAAAACTTAAAAATTTATATCTTGAGTTGTAGACCTCCAAAATTGCAAACGAAATGCCAAAATTACGGTCTCGAAACTCTACAACTTTCATGAAGGACTCTTCTTCAGAAAACGTCTTCTTGAGTACCTCGTGTTCCTCCGAGCGTTTTTAAGCGACATTTTTACTGAAATTGAATCAATTAGCCACTTGACCACCATTTGAGTTGTAGAAGTCCGATTGACTTGATTCAAAATCCATTGGAAATAGTTCTTGAAGATATACAACTTTTATTAAGGAAACTTCTTCAGAAAATGTCGTTTTGATGAGCCACTTCCATTACGTGTCGTTTCTGACATTTCTTGATCTGAATCGATTAGCCACTTGACCATAACTTGAGTTGTAGAACTCCAATTGACGTGATTCAAAGTGCGTTGGAAAGCTTATGTGAAGATCTACAACTTTCATTAAGAAGTCATCCCCTGAAAATGCCTCTAAGCTGGGTCAAATCTCCGTCGAAAATATGTAACGATTCAAGTACTTAGGAAAAACGACCCTTTTGAACTCGTAAGCTTGTGGCACCTTCTTCTAACCCTCTAAACACATCTTTTAAACTCAAAACATGTCGTTACGTGGAATCTTGGTCAATGTATAATCCTGCAATGAACCACCAAAATACCAAACGTAAATCCGACACGACACTCCGGTTACTAAACCGGTACAAAAACTAGTAAAAACACATAAAAACACGATATTTTATATAAGACTTACTATTTATATAATTAGATAAAACCTATAAATTAATGACTTGATTTGATACATAAATGCTCAAAATGGTATCAAAAGTGGGGTGAAATGTTATAATAATAACAGTGAATTTTTCCGTCATCAATAACCCTTCAAGTCCTACTGGACCGTGTTTAGCCTTGGTTGGTCCCGATTAGTGGAGATGTTATTAAAATGAGCTCTAGTGTAATCGCGATAGCTAAGCGTCTATAATCCGAACCGGTGATTTGGTCTATGACTTGGAGGCTAATTTTCACACATACACATTCCGTTTGTCTGATAACGATTGAGTCAAGATGTTTGCATTCACTGTTTTACTTATCTTTTATTTTGGCAATGTGAAGTTGATCCCTTGGTCTCTTTTAATACGCCTATTTACTCGAGGACGAGCAAAGGCTAAGTGTGGGGTGGTTGATGGGAGTCAACTTCACTGCACTTTTGTATGTGATCTAGCCTCCGTTTATCACTTTATTGGCATGTTTTGGGTAGATTTAGACATGTTTGAGAGTAATATCGAGAGTTATACGCACGGGGAGTTAAACTGTCACATCATGCGTGGTGTTTTGTTAGTGTGTTTATTGCAGGACTTAGGTGACTCGAGGGCCCGGAAGGCGATATTTTAAAGTGAAAGAGTTTATCAAGGCACAAGTGTGGCATGGAAGTTGAGAAAAGTCAAGTTTGGAGCAAAATCAAGGCAAACGAGCGTTTGCTATACCCAAACTGGCGTTTGCAATGAGCCTGACCCAAACGGGCGTCTACAGGGTGATACTTCATTCAGAAAGTTGGGTTTTCAGCTGGACAGGCGTCCCAATAACCCCCAAACGGGCGTTTGGATAGGTTCAGCCCGAATCAAGAAAGCTCATATAGATCAGACAAGCGTTCAAGGTAGTCCAGACGTTCGTTCGTGGAAGAAAAAGCCCTAATATCATCAAGATTACCAGCCGGACAAGCGTTTGACATGACTCAGACGCTCGTTTGGCGCCGACAGCAGTATTTCACCATGCCTGTTCGTTAATCATTATTTTGACCTATCTTGTAGGCATTTTCTGGTCAAGTCGTCTTCATGAAAGTTGTAGGGAATTGAACGGACTTTCCAACGCATCTTGAATCGTTCAAATCGGAGCTCTACACTGAAAGTTATCACCAGTTTACCGAAGACGAGTTAAATGGGCCAAGTTGGTCGGCCCAACTAGGTCAAGGTCGCGATTTTGCCTCTATATAAGTGCGGCTAAACCTAAGAAAACAAATATTCTGACTTTTATTGGCCTAGACTGAGTTCGAGGCCGGCTTAGGTGCTCAACCCAGCCGCTTCGGCGGTTGTTATGACAGGTTGACATCTAAATAGTTGGATTAGAGCTTTGGACTAGGCTCCGTATTTCAATTTCTTAGTTTAGATTTTTAAAATAGAGTAGAATACGATATTCGATCGATAGCTTGGTGGAGTTCATGCCTGGATCATTGTATGAATTAAAGGTTGATATCTTTTGCTGATTTAGGATTCAAAAGTCTTGATCTGCAATCTTTTGATCTTCATTATTGTGAGTTTTCTGACTTCGATTTGTTTTCTCTCAATATTGTTTTGATTGTGTAGATCATTAGTTTGATGAAATTTACTCTGGATAAAAGTCTTGATTCAGATCTTTGTGTATGTCGTGAAATAATAAAAGCTTCGATCTTTTGTCTTGTTCATATACTCTTTGCCCTCTGATTTTAACACAAGTTTTGTATCGATTCAATCTCCTCGTGGGATCGACCTTGGACTCTGAACGCACTACCTACGATCGACCCGGTTCATCCGTTAAAAAGTGAGTTTTGCCTAAGGTTTCGAGTTTTATAAATTGTATTTGATCGAGCCGGACTGCGAAATCCTTACTTATCAAATTGGCGCCGTTGCCGGGGAGATTGTTTGTCGATATCAAAAATTGTGTTAGGTCAGAGAGCGAAAAAAAATGAAAACATTTTGATATTATGTGCTTAGACTAGGTTTGAATGCAATTTTGGTACTCAACCCAATCCCTTTATGGGGTTATTATATTAGGTTGATATCTTGTAGGTTGTCCTAGAACTTGGGCCTAGGTTTTATCAATCTTGTTTTATTTAGATTTCGATAGAGCCATGGGATCTTCAAGTGATATTGTCCTCTGAACTCGGATTGAATACGACTTTGGTACTCAACCCAGTCCCTTTATGGGGTTGTTATATTAGGTTGATATCTTGTAAGTCCGGCTAGAACTGGGGCTTAGGGCCTTCGGCTACCATGACTTTTTGAGGGATCTAAAATATCGTGTGTGTGTGTGTGTGCAAAAAAAAAAAAAAAGGAAAAAAATAAAATAAAATTGTGGCGCCATATTTTGGTGTGCACAAGAGAAGTGTGTTATAAAAAAAAATAAAAATTTGTGTTAGGTCAAACCAAAAAAAAAAAAAAAAAAAATAGAGAGGACTTTTTGGAATAAAGCAAGCTTAGGTGTGTCTAAGAGGAATTCGCGATGAATATAGTGAGGAGTATTTGATTGTGATACATGCTTTCACTACTTGACATGGATGTTTTAATGTGACCCTCTGTGGCCTTTATATGATATGCGTAGATATTCTGTTCTTTTACCTTTATGGTTATTTTTCCATCTATTGCGGTCCATGTTGAGTGATCGTTTGTGTTTCGAGTCTATTGATGTGGCATGGCTTCTTTATTTTATATCCCAAAGGTATATCATTGCATACTTTTGGCACGTGGACCACGTCCCGTGCATGTGTTTGCGTTGTTTTCTGTCTATTTGACTTTAGGTACACGGGATGCGCTTATAAGAAGATGTCACGAGATTCGTTCACGCCTTTCTGCCGGGTCTAAAGCTAAGTCTTCTTTCACTTTCATTCACACACTGAGGACAGTGTTTCATTCAAAGTGTGGGGTGGTAGATTTAGCTTGGTTTGAGTTGTATGTTTAAATGTGCCAGTTCGGTAATATACTTAGTCTGTGTCCGTTTTCGAGTCAGATTTTAAAAAATTTCCAAGGTTTTCACGTCCGTTTGCATGTTTAAACTTCACATTCTCTTGGTAAACGACTTAGCGAAGTAGTAAATGCTTATAGCAAGACGCTAGGTTTATCTTATAAACGGAAGTTCTTTTGCACGTTTAGCTTCAATTTCATGGGCCTTAGGATCTAGTGAACGATTATGGTAGACTTGAGCACACTACGACTGCCTAGATCCCATTTTGTAACTTCAAGGCGAAATATAAGGATTGACCACAGTAGGACACGGGATGACAATCCTGGCGCTTCTTTGACACAACCAGAGCCAAATAAGTCAAAATCCCAACATTTTCCCTCGTGAGCCCCTTTAAGCCTTGATAGGACGGGGTCCGACCACCGTCCGAAATGGGCCGTGTTGGTTACTTAGCCTCAGATACCCTAACCCTGAGCCTTATTTTTGGTCCGTTTCTTTTGATCACCCTACAAGTGGACTTAGTCGTTACTTTAGACACACTTGCTGAATCAAGTGTGGGGTGGGAGATGGTGCGTGTTTCGAGAGGAGTTGGTTAGTATGAGCTAATATGATGAAGGGGAGGAGCTCGAGGAATCTATTGTGAGGCTTGTTGGTTCGAGAATAAATATAAAGTTGAAAGAATGAAACAGAAAAAAAATAGAAGAAAAGAAAGTTTGAATAAAGTTGAAAAAAGTCAAGGGAGGATGTTTTGAGTAAATGAAAGTATGATGTTAAAGTTGGGGTTGTTTATCAATGAGTATAGAAAGATCGAAGGAGTTTGGTGTGGTTTAATATGTTTTGAAATAGAGAGTAGATGAGATGATTAGGTTCACTCGTATTTTCTTTTCTCTAGTCCCAAAATTTCCTTTCGATTAACCCCGTCATGCAAAGCAAAATATAACAAGTAATAAAATAAATCCGGTTTACCCCAAGTGCAGGGATCGTAGTATAGCGATTAAAAACCGGAGTCGATCCACAGGGAATCGAGGTTGTTTATCTAGTTTTTATTAACTAACCTAAGGATGTCACGACTACTATTACTAAAAAGATTATAACAAAAATAGAAACGACTAACACTTAACAAAATTAAAAACGAAAATATCGAAAGTAAACTGGACAGAAGATCAAAGATCTAAAACCAGGAAGGATAGTTACGAACCGGTTTAACTAAGTTAATTCTAATCTATAAACTAAGAAGACAATAAAAATTGCTACGATTACTACGATGAAAACGAAGCAAGACAGCACAAACGATTTTTCTCAATTAATTTAACAACGAACAAGCAATGATCCACCGATTCCCGCAACCCTCAATTTCGACTCTAGATTATCTTGTGGTGATTTAACGAAAATTGTGATTCACCTATCGAAGGTATGAACTCCTAATCTCTTAGAAAAGTTCGTCTATCAATCTTTTATCTTTCGATTTTAAAGATTAACGCTTTCATAACAGAGGTGTGAAATCTCTCAATTTCGCAATCTAGACATTCAACCTAACAACTCTCGTTAATTAGATTAAAAATCCAATCTTTACTACGGTGATCTAAGGTTTAACAACGACTCTCGTCAAACGTTAAACATCAAATAGCAACCATCTCTCGATTTAAATTGCATAATCAATAATCAAAACATAGAAAAGATACAATTTTTATTAAAACTTACAAGATAATCCAAATTCAAATCGAGATGTTGCTAAGAATCGGTGTCACAAGGCTTGTTGCAACGTGCTTTAGCCTCTCATCATCGTCAGATGATTGCTTGAAATCATTTCGATTTCAATCGTTGATTCATAGGTCGATTCTCCGGAAATAGCTATGACTTTAACAACAACGATATTTTGATAATTTCCCGAGCATTACAACAATACTACGGTATTATTATTTTTTATACATATATATATATATAAGTCTATAAGTATATATATAAGTATATAAGTATATAGATCTATATATATGTATATAAGTATATATATATATATTGATACTACAAAAAAATAAAACAAGAAAAATGGAAGGAGAAGAAATTAGATATATATATATATATATATAAGTACTACAACAAAGAAAATTAAGAACAAGAAAGAAAAAATGGCCGAAAAGCAAAGGCAAGGATTCTGTTGAAGTTGAGCCTATTTATAGGAAATTTGCCAAGGCCGGATCGATCCGGGAAAGGGCCGGATCGATCCGGTCTAAATCCTAATCGATTCTATCCAAATCTTCTGATGATTTGACATATATATTGGATTAAAACTTCTAAAATTTATATCTTGAGTTGTAGACCTCCAAAAATTGCAAACGAAATGCCAAAATTACGGTCTCGAGAAACTCTACAACTTTCATGAAGGACTCTTCTTCAGAAAACGTCTTCTTGAGTACCTCGTGTTCCTCCGAGCGTTTTGCGACATTTTTACGAAAATTGAATCAATTAGCCACTTGACCACCATTTGAGTTGTAGAAGTCCGATTGACTTGATTCAAAATCCATTGGAAATAGTTCTTGAAGATATACAACTTTTATTAAGGAAACTTCTTCAGAAAATGTCGTTTTGATGAGCCACTTCCATTACGTGTCGTTTTACGACATTTTACTGATACGAATCGATTAGCCACTTGACCATAACTTGAGTTGTAGAACTCCAATTGACGTGATTCAAAGTGCGTTGGAAAGCTTATGTGAAGATCTACAACTTTCATTAAGAAGTCATCCCCTGAAAATGCCTCTAAGCTGGGTCAAATCTCCGTCGAAAATATGTAACGATTCAAGTACTTAGGAAAAACGACCCTTTTGAACTCGTAAGCTTGTGGCACCTTCTTCTAACCCTCTAAACACATCTTTTAAACTCAAAACATGTCGTTACGTGGAATCTTGGTCAATGTATAATCCTGCAATGAACCACCAAAATATCAAACGTAAATCCGACACGACACACTCCGGTTACTAAACCGGTACAAAAACTAGTAAAAACACATAAAAACACGATATTTTATATAAGACTTACTATTTATATAATTAGATAAAACCTATAAATTAATGACTTGATTTGATACATAAATGCTCAAAATGGTATCAAAGTGGGGTGAAATGTTATAATAATAATGTGAATTTTTCCGTCATCAATAACCCTTCAAGTCCTACTGGACCGTGTTTAGCCTTGGTTGGTCCCGATTAGTGGAGATGTTATTAAAATGAGCTCTAGTGTAATCGCGATAGCTAAGCGTCTATAATCCGAACCGGTGATTTGGTCTATGACTTGGAGGCTAATTTTCACACATACACATTCCGTTTGTCTCGATAACGATTGAGTCAAGATGTTTGCATTCAACGTTTTACTTATCTTTTATTTTGGCAATGTGAAGTTGATCCCTTGGTCTCTTTTAATACGCCTATTTACTCGAGGGACGAGCAAAGGCTAAGTGTGGGGTGGTTGATGGGAGTCAACTTCACCGCACTTTTGTATGTGATCTAGCCTCCGCTTATCACTTTATTGGCATGTTTTGGGTAGATTTAGACTGTTTGAGAGTAATAATATCGAGAGTTATACGCACGGGAGTTAAACTGTCACATCATGCGTGGTGTTTTGTTAGTGTGTTTATTGCGGGACTTAGGTGACTCGAGGGCCCGGAAGGCGATATTTTAAAGTGAAAGAGTTTATCAAGGCACAAGTGTGGCATGGAAGTTGAGAAAAGTCAAGTTTGGAGCAAAATCAAGGCAAACGAGCGTTTGCTATACCCAAACTGGCGTTTGCAATGAGCCTGACCCAAACGGGCGTCTACAGGGTGATACTTCATTCAGAAAGTTGGGTTTTCAATTTGGGCAGGCGTCCAATAACCCCCAAACAGGCGTTTGGATAGTTCACCGAATCAAGAAAGCTCATATAGATCAGACAAGCGTTCAAGGTAGTCCAGACGTTCGTTCGTGGAAGAAAAAGCCCTAATATCATCAAGATTACCAGCCGGATGAGCGTTTGACATGACTCAGACGCTCGTTTTGCGCCGACAGCAGTATTTCACCATGTCTGTTCGTTAATCGTTATTTTGACCTATCTTGGAGGCATTTTCTGGTCAAGTCGTCTTCATGAAAGTTGTAGGGAATTGAACGGGCTTTACAACGCATCTTCAATCGTTCAAATCGGAGCTCTACACTGAAAGTTATCACCAGTTTACCGAAGACGAGTTAAATGGGCCAAGTTGGTCGGCCCAACTAGGTCAAGGTCGCGATTTTGCCTCTATATAAGTGCGGCTAAACCTAAGAAAACAAATATTCTGACTTTTATTGGCCTAGACTGAGTTCGAGGCCGGCTTAGGTGCTCAACCCAGCCGCTTCGGCGGTTGTTATGACAGGTTGACATCTAAATAGTCGGATTAGAGCTCTGGACTAGGCTCCGTATTTCAATTTCTTAGTTTAGATTTTTAAAATAGAGTAGAATACGATATTTGATCGATAGCTTGGTGGAGTTCGTGTCTGGGATCATTGTATGAATTAAAGGTTGATATCTTTTGCTGATTTAGGATTCAAAAGTCTTGATCTGCAATCTTTTGATCTTCATTATTGTGAGTTTTCTGATTTCGATTTATTTTCTCTCAATATTGTTTTGATTGTGTAGATCATTAGTTTGATGAAATTTACTCTGGATAAAAGTCTTGATTCAGATCCTTGTGTATGTCGTGAAATAATAAAAGCTTCGATCTTTTGTCTTGTTCATATACTCTTTGCCCTCTGATTTTAACACAAGTTTTGTATTCGATTCAATCTTCTCGTGGGATCGACCTCGGACTCTGAACGCACTACCTATGATCGACCCGGTTCACTGCCGGTTAGAAAGTGAGTTTTGCCTAAGGTTTCGAGTTTTATAAATTGTATTTGATCGAGCCGGATTGCGAAATCCTTACTTATCATTCATATTGACCTTCGGGGTCTTATGAAGGATACAAGCTAGTGGGAGCTTTCGAGTAATAGACCTTCTTTGTCTAATGACTACTCGAAACGCCGATTAGTTTATCTAAATATTTGGAGGAATCTCTGATGTCACCAGAGAAGTGAGTATTCCATACTCAGATATAGGCTTTAGCATAGTATTTGGAACTGATGCTCGGCCTACCTCTGAGTGAAATGATTTCACTTAAAGGATAAACCATAGATTGTCTTGTATAGTTATTGATATGGTACAATACACTGCTTAACTCAATTAAGATATTGGTTACAAAATAACGGTTTACATTATTATGTAATATTGAGAAGTCTGCCTAGAAGATGCTTATGAATTTATAGATAAGGAGTGAACTACGTTTACTCCACTTCCGTAAATAGAGGCATTGAGCACTTGGTGCTTGAAGGTGGGACTGGAGATTTTGCATAGTTCAGATGGTGACTGATGGTGAAATATCTTAATACAATGAGTGAAGGATGTAAAGTGACGGTTGTACTGTCACAGCCTTTCTGAAAGGATGTTTAAATAACAACCTTAGACCTTGAAGTACAGTTACTCAAGGAGTTACTATCTGATTTAATTAGACCACATCCAACATTGGTTATTGAGGATTACGCTGATTAATACTACTGAACTAGATCAGAATATCAATCCACCCAAATGCAGTGGGAGTATGGTTTAACCATTGATCCACTGTGATCATGCAGACTTTACAGTCTACTGGGGGTGATTGATCACCTATGGTCTTTTAGGGAAGACTGTATAGGATTATGACAATAGGAGGTTGGTTTAAAGCCAAAAACCTATATATGGAGTTATGGACTTCATTTCTGTTCTTACTCTTGTAGAACCACCTGAGTGTCTCAAGCCCAGTGGGAAAAATTGGATCTACATGAAAAGAGTCGAATGAATGGGAAAGTTTAACTTTCTAAGCAAAGCCAAGTGGTCTTGGGGGTAATTCCCTGAGAAGTAGATAGATCAATAGGGTGATGCCTGAACTCTCCACCATTCAACCTTGCTTGACTCATGGAAAATGTAAAGATTACCAGGGTGATGCCTCAAACTTTCTTGCCCAACAATGGAGCTTAGATTCATTCGAACATAAGGGTTTTAGCTTAAATCCAATGGCAGATTGACTGCCTATACTTATATCCATTGGTGGATTAAAGCAAACCTCTAGGTCATTAAAAGTCACATGTTTTGAAATGTGTGGGCTTGACCAGAATATTGATGAGTCTTTTGTAGACCAGAGAATCAATATTGGTTAAAGTAGTAAACGTTAGTGTAAATAAAAGATAACACTGCAACAATTGGAAACAATGTGGGTGTGTTGTCTGAAGTCAGAAACTGACAAGCCAAAGATTCTCTGAATTAGAGAAGTGGACTATATACTTAGAATTTGATTCGGTCGAATTCATGAGAACAAGTTGTGGCAATTTCCCATCCATCTTATTGTTTAAGATGATCATGCATTTTCATATGAAATATTCAACGAGAGGTTTCCTACCCAACCCCTCACGGAATAATTCTCTTAGTATTCAGATATAGAGAAAATGGGATAGATTCTCTTTTGGATAGAAAAGTCGGTAATTAAAAGTCAATAAAAGTCGAGTCTTGGATTCGGACGTTGAAAGCGATATAGTGCATCCTCAAGTATCTGTAGAGAGAACGAGGAATCGTATGCTTGTCCATTCGGTGCGAACTCGAGTGTCGCTGACTACACCGATTCTCGATTTTTGTCGGATTAAGGATGATCGTGAATCGATCTCGGGCTCGATGTTTACTCATGGGGTTGGAGCTATAGTGCGAGCTATCCAAATTTGCCAATTTGACTCTGTTAGTCGAATACATAGCAACTTTCGGAGCAGCTAAAAAGGCTGTGTGGCTTGAGAAGTTCTTTGTTGGATCGGGTAGTGATTCCAGGTCTCGATGAGCCGATACCATTTTTCTGTGAAAATAGTTGAGAGGCATCTCATGCAAAGGCTCTTCGCAATCACAAGAGGTTGATGACAGTTAAAATATACCCATTTATGTCATCAATTATAACCTTAAATCGGAGTTAATTATATATATTTCATATTTAATCACGTGTTTATATTTATTATTTAATGATAAGTGATTATTAATATGATAATTGGTGTTTAGCTATTTTTATTATAAAAGAGCAATTAATTGTGTGATAAATGCTGATTTTGCGATCATGATAAATCGGGAAGATAATTATCATACAATCGGAGATCTCAAGATAAAAGAGAAGAAAATCGGAGCATTGAAGAAAAGATAAATCGATCAATTCAAAAGCATGGAGTGGGGAACAAGTCGACGAACCGAGTGTGAAAACGCGTAAAGAGGAGGCTCGGTCGACCGAGCCATGCCATTCGGTCGATCGAGCGTGTAGGTTCGGTCACCCGAGCCTAATGTGATAAATGCATGTCAATCTTCTGGATTCTCCTATGTCGGCTACAACTCCTATATAAACAGCGAAACACGATCTTGAGAAAGACACACCACTACACAACACAAAAAAACAATTCATACAATTTTAGCCTTTAAGTTTTAGTTTTATTTTCTTTATGTTCGTACATTGTGGATTAGCCGGATTCTCCAATTAGGGAGCGCATTAAAGAGTGGAGTCACTCTCGCCTTCGAGGTATGACTATTCAATTATGCAATCTTTATTCGTAGATCTGTTATATTTTATTATGGAGTAATTTTATTTGTATTGATTGCGTGATGTAGATTTATTTACGAACCCATGTGTTTAGGTTAAAACGTTAAGAAGTAGTCATGATTTGTTCCGACATTGAATCGTGTTCGGTCGACTGGACGTGTCACTCGGTCGCCCGAGTCTTTGTGCGTTCGATCGACCGAGCCTGGCAATATGTAGGGCAATATTATGATCGGCTTCGACTACGTCGATTCTCTCGATTTGGAATTAAAGCGAGTAATTAAACTGATCAACTTAATTATTTGTCGTCATAATTTAACATGAAACCCAAAAAGTGATTGTTACTTAGGATATAGATTGAATCGGCATCTAAGAAGTACGCCTTACCCTAGGAATGTTGCTTAGATGAGGTTACGGTTTATACCGCATCCCTAGTCTCGTAATTGTGTCGAAGTTATATGAGATGGAGGCATTAAAAGCAAAGTCACGTAACGGAGGCACGATGATTTAGATGGCCTAATCAGAGCTAAATCTACCTTAGGGGATGACTCCCGTAGTCATAATAATTAATCTTTAACGTTTGTTTTGTCTCGTTATCATCCTAATTCACATGGGGGAGTTATAATCTACTAGCGTAATCAATACCATTTGTTTAGATAATATCACCATTATCCGTGTTTTAGTAGTCTTTAGTCTGTCTTTGTGTCTTGTGGTTGTCACTATTTTATTTATTGCATTTAAGTTGGTCGTAGACCGCCCTTCCAATTTAGTTCTAAGAAGATAAAGTTGTGTTTTATTTGTGCCGAGTCTCTGTGGGATCGACCTCGACTCTATCTAGCTATACTACAATTGAACCTAGTTCTCTTGCTAGTGTGTTAGTAGGCATCGAGTTAATAGTTTAACTTGACCACGTCATCAGAGGTCAAAAGCATATTGAGAAAGAGTACCACCTGGTCAGACAAATCGTGCAAAGAGGCGACGTTTCGGTCCTAAAGATCGCCTCAAGCCGACAACCTAGCTGATCAGATTACCAAGTCGTGTGGCATCTAATGTCACTGATAAGCGCTTGGCGGGTATGAAATTTGGAGATATGTCTCATCTGCTTTGGAGCAAGTGGGAGAATGTTGTGGATAGAATGAATAAGGGTGTGGCGCTCTAAAAACAATTGTTTCTTGTCTTTACGGGCAAGTGAGAGATTGTCAGATATAGTGCCCGAAAGGCAATTGTTGCTTGTCCTTACGGGCAAGTGGGAGATTGTTGGAAGAAGCGCCCGAAAGACAATTTATGTAATTTTTTTTTATAATTAATAAATGACAGATTTATTCTCATCTTATTATTTGCTTTGTGCTTATATTTAATACACTGCTGAAAACCCCAAGTCGTATCATATGTAGCCATAAACTTAGTGTGTGTCACACATGAGGATTAAGTTTATGGTGATACACTTGAACTATTAGTCCATGGTGAACTTAATCAAAGTATGGGGTCTATTGATTAAACCACCATTAATGCGCCTAACACTTTATGGTATGACCGTCTTATCCGGACCGTCGACATTGGGTGTCTAAGTGGGGCATTTATATATGATGAGAGTCATATAGGACTGGACCGATTTAATCTGCATTTCTCACATAATTCTGTGATTGAGAAATCTTATTGAATCACAAGATGATCATATATGGATTAACCTTAATTAGCAGTCTACAAATAGCAAGATGATCATAGATGGGTTAGTTTATATGTAATGATTATATCAATGGACACTTATCGACTCGACTCGACGTTTTGAGAATAAGTTATATCTATAATCGATAGAGTTCAGTTTCGGATTTATGGTGGCGTAATTCCGGAATTAATGAATTAAGTAGAAATATTCTGTTCGATGAATATTTTATTTAATTTATTGTAGCTACTGGTTATAGGTCCATGGTTCCCGGGTTGGCTCCTAACACGTGAGTGTTTTCTCATTTTATGGAACCTTGAAAATAAATTAAATAGTTGGTCTATTTAATGAATATGCAATATTATTTATTTGGTAAATAATATGTAATATAGAAAAGACATTTTCTATTAAATCAATGACATTATTGGCGCCACAATATGGATAAATTAGGAGAAGATATTTTTCTAGTTTATGTCACATGTGTAATTAGTTAATTATCTATTTGTTGGATAATTAATGGAAAAATAAGAGATTGATTTTTTAGGATTATCTCTTATCTTTTGGCAAATATTTTTTCCTTATGGGTATAGATAATTGTGGTGTGAAAATGATAACTTTCTCTTGACTAGTTATTTTCCTATATAAAGAGTGTTCCTCCTAACACAATACACATTACATTAATGCGCCACTTTACAAATTAAGAGGAAGAAAAATTAGTTTCTTCCCTTAGTCATTAAGAGAAGAAAAACCTAGGGTTTTTCTTGTGCATATTCGAGGAGGTTCTACGGCGAGGTTCGACGCCCACCGGTCGTCGCTTGGAGATACAATGCGGAAGACTACGGCTTCTCCCTTTGGTCGACTATTCCTTCCTCTCCGTTGAGGTAAATATCCAACCTTCTTATAGTTAGATTAATTATTTATGTGAATCGAATCGTGGTAAAATCACATGCGAATTTATTCGTAGCTTCCGCTGTGCATGATTGAGTGTCTCGATCGGTCTTTGTGAATCGAATCCGACGATCCAATTATGGATCGGATCCGGATTCGGGTTTCTGTATATCCACCAGTTGTGCACGATCCTCTTGGCCTTGGTAAAGGGTCGACGTTTGGGGCTACCACATCTGGTGGTCGAAAGTGAATGTTTGATCTGTGTTCAACGGCTGACATCTCGGGATGAGGATTTCTCTTCCTTTGGCAGTCTTCTGTAGGATTGCATTGCAGAGGCGGATTCGCTTACTACAGTTTTTTTTCGTTTGTTAGGCGTACTGGAAATGTGTCGGCTCATTTGTTAGCCCGATTAGACGTTGATTCCGTTGGTGTCACTGCTTGGCGGGCACAACCCCCAAACACCGTTCTCACCGCTGTCTTGGCGGATTTGATTGATTAATAAAATTTGGGTTTCTAAAAAAATTTATATTTATGCAGATTTTTTCTTTTTGAATTCATTCATTAAGGTAAATTACAAAAGTTAGGGTTTGATCGATACTAGTAATTAATAATTACTTGAAGAAAAATTATTACACACTATAATTAAAAGTTTCGTGTTGTATTTGGGTTGTATATCAAAGAAAAAAACAGAGAAAAAAGAAAAAGGCACGAGCTTAGAAGAGTAGTTGTTGTGGCAAATCAAGAAAAAAGAAAAAGAAGATTGAGAATATGATACGATACACAATTTTTCAGATCGATTCATGAATGGTTTATGAGTAAGTCTAAGTTATAATGTGATGAAGTCGGATTTCATCAATAAGTAATTTACGGGTGCAATTACTCTAATTATAGTTTTCCGGTCACCGGCCAACAGCGAGAGAAGAGATAGTGTTTTCTATGGTGTTTTGACTGAACTCAAGTTGCTCTTGAGCTGCCTACGTATCCAATTGCTTAACTGGAATCAAGTCGGCCGTAGTTCTTGTAGTGGTTTATATAGGTAGTCTAAACCCTAATCCTGCCGTATCCTCCAAGGATTCGGTTGAGATTAGATTTGATTCGAACACCTAATTATTAGGAGATGATGATTCTCTTAGTATCAAGTTATGAATCATGCCCCTAATCAAGGCTAGGTTCATTTCCCACGTTTACCCTAACCTGATAAGCGTGTACGCGTAAAGCGTGACCGCTTTCGGCTGGTTGAGCGAATTAAGCTTGGTCGCGCTCTGCGCGTTCTTTATGGACCGACCGTCCTGCGGTGGTCAGTATTAGGGGGATGCTCTCCCTCAGGACCTACAGTTGCCCCTGGTCGGATTTCCTCTCTCTGGTCGGGACACTTTCCCCATTCAATCTGCGATTAAGCGATAAATGTATGACGCGTGGCTCTGACTTGAACCAATCATCATCATAAGCCCCCCAGGTTGGCCTGGGGCTGGGTCTTTAGCCGAGGACGGCCTATTCCTAATTGTTATCGTTGGTGACTGGACGGTTCTACCCGTTGGAGCCGATCGAGACATTATGACGCGCTATATATTTATTGCGATTGTAATTATTAGCACGAGAAACGAGGCGTCAGTGCCTGCTGACGTCAGACGGGCCGTTAACCAAAGCGTCGCTTGGGGTTATAAACTGTCTTCTCAAACGTCTGTTCCTCATTATTGTTGCCGTTATTTACTTCGAAGGGCCGGGTGTAAACTGAAGCCTCTTTTCTTCTTCATCTCTGCAAGTAAGTACCCGTTTCTCTGTATTTCTGATTGTTTTTCAATTTCGCGATTTATGAGGGTGAGATTCTCAACTCCTTCCGACGAGTCAGTTGATAGAGAGTTGAGTCCCAAATCTATTGATCTTGAGTCTGAAAGTGTATCCGCCGTCTCTTCCCATTTTATCTCATCTTTTCCGGCCATCTCTCACCAGTATAACTTATTATCTGGGCTTGTTCCCAGGCACACTGTGTCTCCACCCCCTAGGGATTCTGCTTTCATACGGCATTTAAAGGCCGTTTCCGCCACCAAATCTATCATGGGTAGCTTTGGAATTGAATCAATCGTCTCCCAGCACACTATCGATTATCTTTGCACTCAATACCACATAGATGCTACTAGATTCGCTCCTCGTATTCCCATCAGCCCACCGGCGAGGACGGACGCTCGGGTCGTCGGTCGTTATGCGTCGGAGCCTCCTCCCGATTACTGTGCAGTTTACAGGGATCAATTTGAATGTGGCATAAGGTTGCCCTTATGTCCTGCTATTGTGGCCACTCTTCGTCATTATGAATTGGGAATTGCCCAACTTTCCCCCAATGGGGTCCGATGCATTGTGGGTTTTGCTATTTGGTGCCATTTAGTACGAACTAGATTCTCCGTTGGGCTATTCCGGACGTTCTACCGGCGTTGTAGGGTTCCTAATTCTCCGGGGTGATACTATTTCCTCCGCCGAACAGGTCCTCTGCTCGATATCCCCATTCAACATGCCGGGAAAACATCCTTCAAACGCTGGAAAGAGAGATTCTTTTTTTGTTAGCCACGAGGGAACAACCGATTGAGTAGGTGGAACACGCGCCACGCTCGACAAAGATGAGACCCTGATATATGGCGACTGAAGGATCAGTATCGAGGTTATCGAGCGATTGGATATCTTCATGAGCTGCCAAAATTATCCTTCCGAACTCATCGATCGCATCGGTTACATGAGGCCGGGCCCGAGCCATACGTTCCTCTCTCCGAGGATGAAGAGAAATCTTGTAGGATCTTGCTGTACTCACTGATTTCTTTCCTTGTACAATTATATTTCGTGCATCTCACTTTTGTTTTCTTTGCACAGTGGCCGACTTGGCGCATCTAATATCTGGAGCAGGAGCTAGAGCTGACGACGCTCCGCCTGAAGAAGCCTTGGTCGATCCTGCGACCTTGGAGAATCCTGAGTCCTCTCTCATTCGATCATCCGGTACGGTGCTTGACTCTGTCCACTTTGACGTATCATGCTTGAGAGTTATCTTTGCTTGAATGCTCTGCTTTTGGCTTATTATTATTATTTTTATTTTTTTCCGCTCGGTCTGAGCTTATTCTCGCTTTTGCGATTTTTTTATCTGGCGCTCGATCTAATCGTTACGCTTTTGGGCGATTTATTAATATTTAGCGCTCAGCCTCTCTGAGCTGTTTCGCTTTTGGCGGTTTTATAGCGCTCGACCTGAGAGCTGTTACGCCTTTGGCGGCTTTATTGCGCCACCCTCGAGCCTGTTTCGCTTTTGGTAGTTTATTAATGTATAGCGCTCAGCCTCTGAGCCTGTTCTGCCTTTGGTAGTTTATTTTTTATGTCAGGCTCAGTCTCTGAGCGTAATCTGCATTGAGCAGTTGTTTTTGATAAAGAAGTCATGCACATAAACACTAGAGAATAAATAACTGCCAACTTTATTGAACAAATAAACGGTCGCAAAAGCAACTTATTACACTCTCATATTATAGATAATAAATAAAATAGCAAACAGCCTTGAACCTGTCTTAGGCGTAGAATCTTCTTAAGTTAGCTGAATTCCAGCTTCGTGGAATGGTCTTCTCCTGAGCGTTTGCCAGCTGGTAGGCACCTTTACCGTGCACCTTGATGATCTTGTACGGACCTTCCCAATTTGGCTTTAGCTTGCCCTGAGGATCCTGTCTGCTAACTTCATTTTTCTAAGGACCAAATCTCCCACTTTAAAGTACAAATCTTTCACCCTAGCATTGTAATACTGTGCGATCTGTTGTTTGTACCTGGCCATTCTTATCAAGGATATATCACGGGTTTCTTCCAATTCATCTTTTTGGTGTCAGAGCTCGGTTTCTTGATCGATCTGGTCATATAGCTCGCTTCAGGCGAAGGTAGTCCTATCTCTGCCGGGATAAGCGCCTCATCCATATGATAGCAAGAATGGAGTTTCGCCTGTAGCCGAGTTAGGCGTTGTTCTGTATGCCCAAAGGACATTGGGCAATTGCTCAACCCAGTGCTCGCCGTCTTCTTCTAACCTCTTCTTTAACCCAGTCTTGATTTGTCTGTTGGCCTGTTCAACTTGCCCATTTTCTTGTGGATACCCTACAGATGTAAAGTGTTGAGTTATTCCAAGTTCTGAGCACCACTCTCGGACCATTCTATCTTCGAATTGAGTACCATTGTCTGATACCAAGTGCTTAGGGATCCCATATCGACAGATTACGTTCTTCCATAAGAACTTTCGAATCGCTCCTCCTGTTATTGTTGCCAATGCCTCTGCCTCTACCTATCTAGTGAAGTAGTCAATAGCTACTATCAGAAATTTCAAGTTTCCTGGTGCCCTTGGCAGTGGGTCGACCAAATCTACTCCCCATTGGTCGAAGGGCCACGGGGATATTAAAGGGATCATCTGCTGTGAGGGTTGATGTTTAAGGTTGTCATGCACTTGACATGTTCTACAAGCCATCACTAATTCTCGAGCATCTGCACCCATGGTCGGCCAATAGTAGCGAAGAGCACAGACTTACGAGCTAAAGCCCTAGCTCCCATATGACTTCCACAAATTCCCAGATGGATTTCCCGAAGGAGGTAATTCCCCTCTTCTTTAGTGGCACAACGTAACCATGGGGTTATGAAAGACTTGCGGTATAATATATTATTAAACAGCGAATACCTGCTTGCTTGAAGTCTTATTTTCCGGGCGGAGACTCTGTCTTCTGGAACCACGTTTTTTATGAAGGCTACTATGGGATCCATCCAGGTAGCTCTCTGGTCGATCTGGTGAGCCTCTTTTTGCTCATAGCTTCGCTCTGCCACTTGCTCGATCAAGACTTTCTTATCTGAGAAAAAATTCGATGCTAATTTAGACAAGGCATCTGCACGAGCGTTCTTTGACCTGGGAATTTGGTCCAGTTTGACCTCTTCAAATTGTGAAATCAATGTTCGGGCCACGGAAAGATATCTTTTCATAGAGTCCTCCTTTGCCTCATATCCTCCCGCCACATGGTTGACCACTAGCTGTGAATCATTGAATATATGTAACCTCTTAACTCCCAATTTTACGGCTAGTTTGAGTCCTGTTATGAGCGCTTCGTATTCGGCCTCATTTTTAGTTGCCTTGAAACTGAAGCGCAATGCATAGGGAAACTCTTCTCCCTTCGGACTACAGAGCAGAAGGCCTGCTCCTGCTCCGTCTTTGTTGGACGCTCCGTCCACATACAATGTCCACTGCCTACGGAACGGTATGTGCTGCTCTGCCGAGTTATGGCCATTCCCTCAGCTATGAAATCAGCCAAGGCCTGAGCCTTGATTGATACACTCGGTCTGAATTCCAGATCGTAGGCGTCCAGCTCGACCACCCATTTTGTCAACCTCTCAGACGTCTCTGGTTTTTCTAGAATCTGTTTAAGCGGTTGGTCTGTCATGACCACAATAGGGTGAGCCTGAAAGTATGGTTTCAGCTTTCTCGACGCATGAACTAAAATCAACGCCAACTTTTCTGCGCTGGTATACCTCACCTCTGGTCCTCTGAGCGCTTTACTAACATAAAATATCGGTTTTTGAGTGTTATCCTGATCGCTCACCAGGACGGCACTCAACGCTTCTTGGCATGCCGATAAGTACAAGTATAGAGTTTCTCCTTTTTGCGGTGCAGTGAGAACGGGTAAGGCAGGATTCTTCAACTCTTCGAATGCTTCTTGGCATGCCGATAAGTACAAGTATAGGTATTTCTTCAACTCTTCGAACGCTTTTTGGCATTCTTCATTCCAATCAAAAGGGTTTGCTTGCCTTAGGATCTTGAAAAAGGGGAGGGCCCTTTGGGCCGACCGTGAGAGGAATCTGTTTAGGGCGGCCATACGCCCTGTCAATCTTTGTACTTCCTTGACATTCTTCGGTGGAGCCATGCTCTGTATGGCCTCTACCTTGTCTGGATTTGTCTTTATGCCTTCCTTGGAAATCATGTATCCAAGGAACTTTCCTGACCGTACCCCAAACGTGCACTTCTTCGGATTAAGACGCATTTGTGTGTGCCTTAGTACCCCAAAAATTTCTCTGACGTCCGCCAAGTATTGCTCGAGAGACCTGCTCTTGATCAATAAATCATCTACGTATACCTCCATGTTCTTCCCAATTTGTTTCTCAAATATCTTATTTACGGCCCTCTAATACGTGGCTCCCGCGTTCTTGAGGCCGAACGGCATAGTAAGATAGCAGAAGGTCCCTCTGTCCGTAATGAAGGACGTCTTTTCCATGTCCTCTAGAGCCATGGCTATCTGATGATACCCCTTATACACGTCTAGGAACGCGAAGACTTCATATCCGACCGTGGAGTCCACTAAGCTATCGATCTTCGGAAGTGGGTAACAGTCCTTGGGGTATGCCTTGTTTAAGTCCGTAAAGTCCACACACATACGCCAAGATCCGTCTGGTTTCTTAACTAGAACCGGATTGGCCAACCATTCTGGATATACCACCTCTTTAATTATTCCAGCGTGCAGTAACTTTGTTACCTCTTTCTGAACAGCCTCTATTCTTTCCTGAGCGAAACATCGCCTCTTTTGCCGAACGGACTTTCTGCTGGGGTCAACGTTGAGACGGTGCAATGCCAAGCTGGGAGACAGACCAGGCATATCAGCTGCGGTCAGAGCAAAAACATCCCTATACTCTTTCAATAAATTGATCAGACTCTGTATGTGTGGCTCTGAAATCCATGCTCCGACGCCGACCCTGTCTTCCTGGCCTTCCCACAAGGCTTCTTGCGTTACCACATCATTAGTTAACCATCTTTCTTCTTCTTCTGGGACGAGTTCGTCAATAAGGACCTGTTGTACCACCATCTTTTGCTTTATCGTAGCGGTGTAACAGCTCCTGGCTGTTTCCACATCCCTCTTTATCTCCGTTGTCCCCTCTATAGTAGGGAATTTCATGCTAATATGCGCAGGGGAGATTACCGCTCGGAGATCTATCAGAGCGGGTCTTCCTAATATGATATTATATGCCGAGGTCGATCGCACCACCACGTAATCGACCATAAGAGTCCTGCTCTTTCTTCCTCGTCCGAACGTTGTAGGCAGTTTAATCATGCCCACAAGATGTATGGGTGGTCCGGCGAATCCGAACAGAGGAGCTGAGACCGGAGTTAGCTAAACTTCCCGTATCTTCATAGCCTGGCATACCGATAGAGTGCAACGCGTTTACGCGCTCCTGATCCACACACACTCGTTTCACAGTGTGCTTATTAACTATCAACTAAATCACTAGCCCTTCATTATTGGGCACCAAAGGGAGAGAATCCCCTGGCCTATATACCACTTCTCCCGTCAACCTCTGCTTTTTACCAGTCTCAGGTGGCGAGCTCTTGGGATGGCTGCTTTCTCCGGTCGGTCTGTATCCTGAAGGTCCGCCGGCAATAGTATTGATGGTATTGATGGGTTTGTTATCTATTTGATCCTCAGGATCTGGAGAGGGATCCCTCCTGCGTTTTTGTTCTGCTCGACCATCATTTCCCTGGTAGTAGTTTCTCCTCTTGTACTCTCTCCTACCTCTTGGGTTTGGATTCCACGTTCGGTCAATTGCTTAATCAATTTTTCCTTCCAGAGCTGCAGCATCTATGTCTCTAATCAAGTCTCTACAGCTTTCTGAATCATGACCCACGTCCTTATTATATTTGCAAAACTTCGTTTGATCCCTTTTTTCCACTGGCCCCCTTAAAGGTCGTGTACGCGCTATTCCTTTTCTCTCCATTAGGGCGAGTACCTGCTCGCGGGACCGATTCAGTGGCACCAAGTCTCTGTCTTAGAGAGCTCCCTTCTTCTCGAGCCTGTCGGTGATGGGAGAGGTCATCATGTCCCATACTTGTCTTCGCTCTTTCTCTGGTTGCCGTGTCATCTTTCCCTTTCTAGGATCTGCCTTTTCTTGCTCTCTCTTGAGCCTGTTGGCCTCTTCCTCCTGACAATGCTTGAAGACCGTTTCTACGCAATCTTCCATAGATAGTGGGGGTTTGCTGTTGAGTTTGGCGTACAACCGACCCTCACGTAGCCCTGCTATAAAGGATGTAACCATCAGATGTTCATCGGCCCCTTGTACCTGTCTCGATTCTTCATTGAACCTTTTTAGGAATTGCGGCCACACTTTAAATCGTGCTTTTGCTTCAACGTGAGTAGATGAGTGGCGTTCCTCTGGAACGGACGTGCTGTGATGAAGGCATGCATGAATTTTCTGGCTAAGGTAGTGAAGTCATTAATGGACTTGGGTGGTAGTTTCCTGAACCACTCCCGAGCCCGACCGGTCAATAGCGCAGGAAATGCTTTGCACTTCATCTTATCGGCCGCGTTGTACAGGGTCATATGCGTCAGATATTGGTGCATATGATCATTGGGGTCTTTTGTCCCATCATAGGGATCCATCTTTGGCATCTTAAATCCTGGGGGTCTGGGGTAGCTTTCAACCTGCTCAGTGAAGGGAGATTCAAAAGAAAAAGGAGTCTTACCCAGGATAGCATCCAGCTCTATACGGGCTGCATCTCTAGCTTGCTCTTTGATTTCTTTCCGACCTGGGATGGAACTGGTGAACAAAGCTTCGACATGCTCTCCTTGCGAAAAAGGTGAGGGCCTTTTCCTTTTCGTCCATAACTAGGTTTTCCTTGGTGTGCGTTTCCCCCGTGACATCTTCCCCCCTCACTTTTAACGCATTTGTCACGATTGTTTTGAAGATGGCTGGATCAAGGTTAGTCAGTGCCTCAACCAGGGCCTACTGTGCGGGATCTAGTAGGGGTTCCACCTGAGATGTCGCCGCTGCTGTCTCTCCTGCGTTTTCCCCAGGGGTCCTCCGGCCTCTTTTCTAGCCATGGTGGATTCGCCACCTTGTGCGACTTGCTTTTTCTTCCCTGTTTGCTTCGGCGGCATTGTGACTACGATACTCCTCAAACTACTAGTAGAAGGCCCTCCTTCTAGCGCCAATGATGAAGTCGGATTTCACCAATAAGTAATTTACGGGTGCAATTACTCTAATGATAGTTTTCCGGTCACCGGCCGACAGCGAGAGAAGAGATAGTGTTTTCTATGGTGTTTTGACTGAACTCAAGTTGCTCTTGAGCTGCCTACGTATCCAATTGCTTAACTGGAATCAAGTCGGCCGTAGTTCTTGTAGTGGTTTATATAGGGAGTCTAAACCCTAATCCTGTCGTATCCTCCAAGGATTCGGTTGAGATTAGATTTGATTCGAACCCCTAATTATTAGGAGATGATGATTCTCTTAGTATCAAGTTATGAATCATGCCCCTAATCAAGGCTAGGTCCATTTCCCACGTTTACCCTAACCTGATAAGCGTGTACGCGTAAAGCGTGACCGCTCGGGCCTGTTGAGCGAATTAGTTTGGTCGCGATCTGCGCGTTCTTTATGGACCGACCGTCCTGCGGTGGTCAGTATTAGGGGGATGCTCTCCCTCAGGACCTACAGTTGCCCCTGGTCGGACTTCCTCTCTCTGGTCGGGACACTTTCCCCATTCAATCTGCGATTAAGCGATAAATGTATGACGCGTGGCTCTGACCTGAACCAATCATCATCATAATGTTTATTGTGTTTAAAGAATTTTAATTTAGAAAAAAGGGTTAAGATCGTGTATTTAATTATTAGGGTTTGTATGAAATCGACGGAGGATCAAAAAAGGGAATTGTGATATGATGTTCTGAATTAACGGATCAAAATAATCAATTCAAGGAATAATTGTTGTCAATTGTTGTTCGGTTCGTCTTTAAGGTAATATGTTTTTCTTATCAAACGGTTCAGTTGTTAGTTTTAAGATAATGCTTTTAAGTTGTTCTGTATAATGTTTTATGTTAAACTGCACGAAACAATACATGATTATGTGTTGTCGGGTATCTACTAAACTGTGTTTTTAAAACGTTAATCTATTTTATAGTTGCTTTTCTGTAAATTGTTTTATACGTCTTGGTTACAAGTAGTGAATATAGGATGAGAGTTCGGTGTTGCTATGGACTTAGTAGATTCTTGTATGATATGGGCACTAACATGATATCTATGTGCTCCTAGGTGTTTTATAGTCGGTGTCTTGCAATGTACTGAGCGGAGTACCATGAGTTTTAAGTCCCGTGTCGGATGTATGGCTAGTTGTGTTCCACATGTCGTTCTCAAGATGATGGTTTTAAGTCCCATGGGTTTTAAGTCCTATGATTGGAGGTACAGTTAGTCATCTTATCCATGTTGCACCAAGCCTTTATGCTAAGTATCGTGGGTTTTAAGTCTCATAAGTGAAACATAACAGGACAAGACAAGAACATAGTTATGTCATGTAAGAAACATGAAAATGACATAGAAGACACGAATATGACAGCGTTAGTTGACAAATAAGTATGGGTTAGTAGATTGATTCCGTATGTTTGACCAGTAGGCTAAACATAGTAAGTAGTTAATTAATGAACAAGAACGTGCAAGAAGAACCGAATGTAGTTAATAGACATGTTTTCTGTTAGAAATCATTGATATCAGACAAAGAGGGAAAGAATGACTTGCTTTCATTCTCCCTTTATTCCATTCATTCATATAGGGGATTTTACAAGATATAAAAGGAAAGTAGTAAATACAATTCTTGGTCCCTAAGACATTAAACCCTAGCCGTCATAGGATGTTCACACTATACACTTCATCCTTACATTTATTCAATATATTCTAACACTCCCCCTCAAGTTGGCTTATGGAAATCATACATAGCTAACTTGGAACGAAATCGTGTCAAATGACTCCCGGCTAAAGCTTTGGTGAACACATCCGCAAGTTGATCGCATGTCTTCACATAAGGCGTATAAATCTCTTTGGCAGTAATCTTGTCACGTACAAAGTGGAAATCTACCTCAATATGTTTTGTGAGCTCATGGAATACCGGATTTGTCGCAATGTGTATGGCATCTTGGTTTATCACAGTAGAGTGGAATAGGAAGATTAACCATGATGCCAATTTCTCCAAGAAAATAACGAATCCAAGTTAACTCACTGCATGTGTGAGCCATGGCCCTATACTCTGCTTCAGCACTTGATCGGGCCACCACTGATTGCTTCTTGCTTTTTCATGTAACTAGGTATCCCCCGAGAAAGGTACAATAACCAGTGGTAGATCTTCTATCCGATGGTGAGCTCGCCCAATCAACATCTGTATATCCTTCTAACCGTAAGTGCTTATTGGCCCGATAAATCAATCCAAGCCCTGGTGCTTGTTTTAAATATCTGATAATTCGAACCAATGCTTCCCGATGTGGCACTCGTGGACATTCCAAGAATTGGCTGACCACGCTTAGTGCATATGAAATGTCTGGCCTAGTGATGATTAGATAATTGAGCTTGCCAACAAGTCGGCGATACCGGCGAGGTGAATCAAACAACTGCCCATCATCGTTTCGAAGATTCACATTAGGGTCCATAGGAGTGTCAACTGGTCTTCCTCCAAGCATTCCTACTTCTGACAGTAAACCCAACACGTATTTTCGTTGGCACAAAACTATGCCTCGTTGAGAGCGAGCCACTTCCACACCAAGAAAATAACGGAGTTTTCCCAAATCTTTTGTTTGGAACTTTTTTCCAAGGAACGTCTTCAGATTGGATATTCCTTTCACATCGTTACCTATAAGGACAATATCATCT